>JARBDR010000121.1:75000-101146 GCA_029721355.1 Tegillarca granosa
TGTAGCAGCTAGAGCACCAAGGAAGGTTTTAGGTGCCCCAAGCACAAGTGGAAGTAACTCTCCGAGCAATAGTGGGTATTTTCTTTTGATCCTGTTTTTGTCGAACCTGTCATTGCAATAAGGCGTGACTTAGGTGTTACTTTTCAAGTGTTGTCAGGCGGCATGTCAAAATGTGAAAGTTTATGTTAAAGTAAAATATTTTCTACTCAATCAAAAACTAACCAGGCAAGACATTTAATTCTGTAGAATTCTTGTCCTTTATATAGATAAGATCCAAAATGGATATGTAAGGCTGTGTTGAATTTGATATTTTCTGTTATCATTACTAGGTATAAGGGTCTTTAAGATAATTTTGTATCTTGAGTAGACCATTGGTCCCCATGTTTTAAATTATTAATCAGAAAATGTAGAGTAGGCTGTATATTATGTACAATATCAATAGATTGGGTTAAGAACACAGTTTACCTCATTACACACACATACACACACATAATCATCTAGGATATAAACAGAGTGATAGATTTGGGTGCTTATTATTATTTTACTAACATTTTAAAACTGGTGACTTATTCTCTGTATTCAGAATTGTTTTGATGTTATTCTGTGAAAAAAATGCAAATTTTGAAATTGTTATAAATTTGAATTAAAATGTTTTATCTGAAATCCCAATTGAAAATTTAAGCTATATTAGCAATATCCAAATAATTCATAAATAAGATCCAGATAATTCATGAATAAACCAATTATCAAGTATGAGATTTACAAAGAGTATGATTATTATACTATAGTGATTTACCAGTAATTGATTATCCATAATTCACATCATAGAATTTATTTTGATGAACATTGTTGTAATGGCAATTCACATTATTTTACTATGTTATAACCATGTATATTTAGTACAAAACTTCTGTTCACTATAATTTGTAACATTTTTAGCTCACTAAGCAAATGATCAAGGTTAGCTATTCAAAAGCTCTCAAAAACTTGTGATATTGAAACTTGACAAGGAACATTTCCAGGTCAAAGCTGTTCTGAAACTGTTAACCTTGGTCTTCTTTCAAGCTCAAAGTAAAAAACCTTAAATATCTTATGAACCAAAATGTCTTAAAGCTTGAAATTTCATATATAGCAACACTACATAAAGCTGTATAAGTTTTGCAATATTTTTTACCTCGACCCATTTTCAAGATATCATTAACCTAAGTAGTGACACCTTTTCACATTTTTAACTCCCTAAGAACCAGTACATTCTTAATTTAACAACCCAATTTATACATCATTACATTAAAATTTTTAAATCAAAAATGGACCATGACTTTCAAATGTTACTAAACAAGATGTTTAAAATGTGTGTTGTGTTCTATACTAAGATTTTATTAGGCCAGCAGTTTAATAACTATGGTCCTTTTTAATATCAGTCAAGAATAAACACTACCATAAGTGACGATTTGTAAATCAGTAAAACTTGAAATTTGTCAAAATAAACTAATATTCATGTCAAATTTTAAACCTGCTGAAATAACAAGCTACAGTTTAACAATATATATATATATATATATATATATATATATATATATATATATATATATATATATATATATATATATAATTTTGATTAAGTTTAATACTTCTCTCACATCAGGTAAAGCATCTAAGTATGCAGGTGGTAACCCAGTATGTCCTAGACCAACACCAGAATGGCAGAAAGGAATTGGATCATTTTTCCAGTCTCCAAATAAAGGCAAAGAAAATAGTGAACCAACACCTTTAGCCGATGAAGAGGAATCGGAACCAGGATGTAGCAGTAGTAGTCAAAACAGTGAAATGGAGGCAGGGTAATTGTGTTTGTCTTATTTGAGATATTTGTCAGCTTCTACAAAATTCTGCTTTGAGAAATGAGTTTAATTTGTATGAACTTAAAAGGAAATCACAATTGTATAAAAGACAAAATCATTTCAGGAAAATTTAAACAACCCATATTTTAAGTTGCTAGTAGTAACCTTCTTGACTAAAACTTTGAGTAAAACTAAATCAAGTTTGTATATTAGTCATGTTTTGTAAAGATAGCTGGACTGACAGTTTATAGACCAGATTGGTTATGTGGATTTTGTGGATATATTCTATAGTTTGTGAGCACTTGCACATGTTGTAGATTGTCATCTCATTTTATTTATTTATTTATTTTTCCCTCATTTTCTGATCCACTTAAATCCTAATTAACCAAGCAGTTCTACATAGGACTACTGAATCAATATTTTATCATGGCAATGGTTTAGAAGAACAATATAAAATAGACAATTTCTAGGAAACTAAGCTGATGGCAGATTTGTACCTATTTTATAACATGTTACACCTTTATATGTACAAAAAAAATCAAACATTGGAAATGTCCATGGAGCTTGACAAATTTCAATTTGGGTGATGAGATAGGCATCCTTTTTCGCTACAGACACACTGCTTCTAAAATAAATTTTGCCATTACAAAATCAACCTTCCACATAATTCTGATCTTTTGCTAACTTAGTTTTCTTTTGTACCAAAATTCATGCTTTTGAATTCATGTAGAACTATTTGGTATGTTTACAGACTTTTTTGTATAGATTTCAATATAACCAAAACTTTCTTATTGAAAATAACATTAGTGTTCACACTGTGCTTCGCCAGTGTTGCAAATTACAATTTTTACCATAAATTGGCAATAAAACGGGCAATTAGATAAAAGTGAACACATGCACACACACACACACACAAAGTATAGATATTTGCAAAAAAAATACAAAATTTTACATCTAGCATTTTCATAAGTGACAATTTTTCAACCTTGCTCATTTCTCACATGTCGAGTAAAGTTAAAGCTGCATTAAGTTTTTCAATTTTCTGAATTTTTTTTGATTTTCTAAAAATATATTTTTTTAAAAATAGATATCTTCTAACCACGATCCGTGACATTCATTTTCTGAAATTTCATTTCTTTTAGCTGTAAATAAACGAAATCCTCTGACCGGTTGGTCAGTGTTTTACGATGGTAATTATGAGCTTGGAGCATGCGCACGGATGTACGGAAAACACTAGAATCGAAGTTGAAACATGACAGATTGCATTAATTGTCTTTCATTAATATCCAGATGTATTTGAAATGGTGTTATGTATCCCTTACTAAGTCACAAATGACAAATTCAACGAAGTTCTGTGTTTAATTTATGGTATTTCACCGTTTTGAAAGTTGTGTTTAAATGACCGGTTTTTGATGACGTAACCATGTTTTAATATTAGATCCCAAATGCTGCATCTCGCTGGGTAAATACTGTAATTTCTGTATTTATTCGAGCTTTTATCGTTGAACCAAATGTAACATTGTTCATTAGGAACATCGTTAATTAGATTAGCACCGTTTTAATTTTTTCTTTGGAAAACTTAATGCAGCTTTAAATTTTACTTCCTAATGTTGATTTTTTTCTCTTATTTAATCACTGAATGATGATAAATTTTCTTCTTTTTCAGACCCTCCTGTAGTTCTGATAATGACTGAAATTAAAAATTGGTTTGATTGTTTTAAATGGACTTCATATCATCAGATATAATAATGGAAGGAATGGATTGGTAAACCTGATTTGTTACATTTTATGGGACTGTTAGAATATATCTGACTGTCGTTGTGATGAATTAAGAATATAGAAAGTATACAAGACTGAAGATCAAGACAAATAATGCTATCAGTGAACCGAAAGTATATTGTTTTATTTAGACTGAAAAGTTTCCAGCTGGATCAAAAGAAGAATGCACAAAAAGGGTGTTGCATGAAATTTAAAGGAAAAAGTTCTCGATGATGGCACTTATTCAGACATCAAATGCTATAAACTATCACATGATTTTTAACCATACATTGATGGAATATTCAGATTTTTAAACATTTTAACTGTCATTCTTGTAAATTTTATGTAAATATTTTGTATATAAATCAATGAAATTAAATATCAGATCTGTTTGTAATTGTTAAAAATAATAAAAAGAATGTCATGTTGAGATTGAGAGTTATTTTATAATTTTTACCTCTGGACAAATAACTCTTCACCAATTTATAATTTAACATTGTCAAAAATCTTGTATTGTGTAAAAAATAACTATGTTCCCATACATAATTTGCAAGAAATAGACATGACTATTGTTTGGAAGGGGAAGTCATTTGGGCCTTCAACCTAAATTAGACGAGATAAAATTCTCTCAATATAGTCAGTCTGTACAACCATTACAAGACACTTTTATGTTTTATTCAACAGGTCTCTAGAAGTTGATTCTTTATGAAATATTACTATATATATTTTTCTGAATTTTGAACTTAAATTAGGATGTCCATTTTCAGGATATAAAATATTAATTAGATGCAATCAACAAAAAATATTATGCTTTAACTAAGCTGCTTAAAGGTGCAATCAGTTACCCATTACTGGAAAAAATACCGGGGAACTTCATTTCATATTATCGAAAGAAAACTTAATGCAGCTTTAAAGATATGAAACACATTTCTAATTTCTATAAAGATACTTTGGAAGCCAAAATGGTCTAAAGCATAAAGCATTCTGATTGGTTGTTGGATCACAATACTTCTTACTGCTTGGATTGATATTCAACTTATGCACTTCTTGGTGTGGATTTTTCAGTTTACTTGCTGAAGGGTAGTGGGTTTCTTTTGCAGAACACTCCAGTTTCCCCACCATCCTAGTTCTGATTTTTGATACATGTTTAAGAATCTTGAATGAAATGACATTACTTGAATGTAATCTTTATTGATAACCGTTGACAATATAGTAAATTTTTCACAAAGGTTATTGTAGGTTTCAGAGGGTTATAGAATTCAGAATTTGTCACTAATCTTAAGAAGTTGTGTCACTAGACTCAGAAGTTGGGTCACTGTAGACTTCAAAAGTTGTGATATTGTTGTGAGTTGAGGACTTTTTGTACATCCAAAATTTCTTAACATACATGTACATACCTATATTACAGAAGGGCTCCTTTAGTCACGACTCACAGATGTATGTATATACTCCAGTAAAATTGTTTAATTCTACCCAAAAGAATAATAGCAACCAGAACTAAAAACTCCATATTTAAATAAATCTATAGAGCATTGATGTAGAGAAAATTCTTACCCTGTAATTCTGATTGATTTTGTATATTGGTCCAGTGTCCTACTGTTATATTGGTCCAGTGTCCTACTGTTAAATTGGTCCAATGCCCTACTGTTATTTTGGTCCAGACTGGCAGTGCTCTACTGTTAAATCGGTCCAGTGTCCTACTGTTATAGTGGTCCAGTGCCCTACTGTTATGTTGGTCCAGTGTTCTACTGTTATATTGGTCCAGTGCCCTACTGTTATGTTGGTCCAGTGTCCTACTGTTATATTGGTCCAGTGCCCTACTGTTATATTGGTCCAGTGTCCTACTGTTATATTGGTCCAGTGCCCTACTGTTATATTGGTCCAGTGTCCTACTGTTATATTGGTCCAGTGCCCTACTGTTATATTGGTCCAGTGCCCTACTGTTATATTGGTCCAGTGTCCTATTTTTATATTGGTCCAGTGTCCTACTGTTATATTGGTCCAGTGCCCTACTGTTATATTGGTCCAGTGCCCTACTGTTATATTGGTCCAGTGTCCTACTGTTATATTGGTCCAGTGCCCTACTGTTATATTGGTCCAGTGCCCTACTCTTCTAGTCAAACAGAGGATCCGACAGGTCCCAAGTTTGTAGAAGCACCTTGTATCTAATACTGCTACAATGGTGTATAAAAGTGTTTTAATGACCTAAATCGAAAAAATTTTCCCAAAATGTCGATTTAGTCAATGATTTTCCCAATTTCATCCCAAGGTCCCTTTCCCAAAATGGCCGGAAAAATCCCTGCCAGTGCCCTACTGTTAAATTGGTCCAGTGTCCTACTATTATATTGGGCCAGCGTCCTACTGTTAAATTGGTCCAATGCCCTACTGTTATTTTGGTCCAGACTGGCAGTGCTCTGCTGTTAAATTGGTCCAGTGTCCTACTGTTATAGTGGTCCAGTGCCCTACTGTTATATTGGTCCAGTGTCCTACTGTTATATTGGTCGAGTGCCCTACTGTTATAATTGGTCCAGTGTCCTACTGTTATATTGGTCCAGTGCCCTACTGTTATATTGGTCCAGTGTCCTACTGTTATATTGGTCCAGTGCCCTACTGTTATATTGGTCGTGTCCTACTGTTATATTGGTCCAGTGTCCTACTGTTATATTGGTCCAGTGTCCTACTGTTATATTGGTCCAGTTCCCTACTGTAATATTTGGTCCAGTGCCCTACTGTTATATTGGTCCAGTGCCCTACTGTTATATTGGTCCAGTGTCCTACTGTTATATTGGTCCAGTGCCCTACTGTTATATTGGTCCAGTGCCCTACTCTTCTAGTCAAACAGAGGATCCTACAGGTCCCAAGTTTGTAGAAGCACCTTGTATCTAATACTGCTACAATGGTGTATAAAAGTGTTTTAATGACTTAAATCGGAAAATATTTCCCAAAATGTCGATTTAGTCAATGATTTTCCCAATTTCGTCCCAAGGTCCCTTTCCCAAAATGGCCAGAAAAATCCCTGCCAGTGCCCTACTGTTAAATTGGTCCAGTGTCCTACTGTTATATTGGTCCAGTGCCCTACTGTTATATTGGTCCAGTGTCCTACTGTTATATTGGTCCAGTGCCCTACTGTTATGTTGGTCCAGTGTTCTACTGTTATATTGGTCCAGTGCCCTACTGTTATGTTGGTCCAGTGTCCTACTGTTATATTGGTCCAGTGCCCTACTGTTATATTGGTCCAGTGCCCTACTGTTATATTGGTCCAGTGCCCTACTGTTATATTGGTCCAGTGCCCTACTGTTATATTGGTCCATTGGTCCAGTGCCCTACTGTTATATTGGTCCAGTGTCCTACTGTTATATTGGTCCAGTGCCCTACTGTTATATTGGTCCAGTGTCCTACTGTTATATTGGTCCAGTGCCCTACTGTTATATTGGTCCAGTGCCCTACTGTTATATTGGTCCAGTGTCCTACTGTTATATTGGTCCAGTGCCCTACTGTTATATTGGTCCAGTGCTCTACTGTTATATTGGTCCAGTGCCCTACTCTTCTAGTCAAACAGAGGATCCTACAGGTCCCAAGTTTGTAGAAGCACCTTGTATCTAATACTGCTACAATGGTGTATAAAAGTGTTTTAATGACCTAAATCGGAAACATGATACTTAATAATATTTGTATTTCACTCATTTTCTCCTATATGGGTGTGACATCACAAAAAGTATCTTGTTCACATTATCTGGTGAGAATTGAAGAACTTTTAGGAACCATTAGAACTAAAACAATTATATGAAAAACGTTTTGCAACAGTTATTACCTATGGTATTTAAACAAACGTGGTAGATGTAAATTGCCCAATGAACTGGTTGCAAAGGTCATAACTATGTCTAAAGGTTGCCCTGTAAATTGTGTACACAAGTCAGCACAATCTAATTACAGGAATGTGTTTGTTTGCCCAGTTAATTGTGTACACAAGTCAGCGGTCTAATTTGAGGTCTTCCAGTTTAATGTGTACACTATTGAGCACTATGTGTTTAAGTTTGCCCAGTAAATTGTATACAGAAGTCAGCAGTCTAATTACAGGAAAGTGTTTGAGGTCATCCAGTTGAAAATGTACACAAGTGAGCACTATGTGTTTTAGGTTGCCCAGTAAATTGTGTACACAAGTCAGCAGTCTAATTACAGGAAAGCGTTTGAGGTCATCCAGTTGAATGTGTACACAAGTGAGCACTATGTGTTTTAGGTTTCCCGGTAAATTGTGTACACAAGTCAGCACTCTTATTACAGGAAAGTTTGAGGTCATCCAGTTTGAATGTGTACACAAGTGAGCACTATGTGTTTTAGGTTGCCCAGCAAACAGTTTCTGTGTAAGGAAGTCAGCACTCCAATTACTAGAAAGTGTTTGAGGTCATCCAGTTAAATGTGTACTCAAGTAAACACTCTAATTACAGAAATGTGTTTCACGTCACCCAGTTAACTGGGTACACAAGTAAGCACCGTGTGTTTTAAGTTACCCAGTTAATTGTGTAGACAAGTAAGCACAGTCTTATTACAGGAATGTGTTTCAGATTGCCCAATACAAATGTCAGTAAGTCTTGTAACAGGATAGCGATTTAGGTTACTCAATGAGTATATTGCAGGGATAAGCATAATCTATTGCAATTAAGGTTGCCCAGCCAAATAGTAACTGGATCAGCTAAATCTGATAAAGGTATCACATTTAAGGTTGCCAAGCAGAACAATTACATAATCCTGAGCGGTCAGTTCGGGGAATTATGTATTATCTAGCCAACTCTTATGGTTACATGGGCTAGCACAGCCTTATAGAGAAAGGTTGTCTAGAAAATGGTAATATCGATCTGATTATGTAGTCTTTTAGAGGCATAATGCTTAGGTTTCCCCATAAATTGTTTACATTGGCCAGCACACTCTGATAGAGAAATTAGTTTAGATTGCTCGGTTAATGGGACATGGACAGCACAGTTTGTTGGGGTGGGGGGGGGGTGAATTATGTTTAGGTTGCCAGCAATATGGTTTTCATTGGCCAGCACAGTCATGTTTAGGTTGTCTAGTAAAATGTTATGTACAGAGGCTTGTACAATCTATTGGAGGAATTATTTTTTTTTTGTGTTGTTGGCTGAAATTTTTGCATTATCCAGGATATTGTGACGGAGGAATTATTCTAAAGCTGTAGATAAATTGGTTACAATGACCGACATAGTCTGAATAAGCGTTTTGAGTTGCATTGCCCAGTAAAATGTTTACACAGGTCTGTATATTCTGATAGAGGAATTATATTTAATTTGCCCTGTGGAACGGTAAACATATTTCGTACAGTTAGTTGAATGAACTACCGGTATGTTACAAGGTCAAAAAATTGGTTTGATTAGAAAATCGTGTTGTGGGTCACTAAATAAAATGGTTATATTGAACTGTACATATTTGAATTAATTATGTTTCATGTTGCCCAGTAAAACCGGTACAATGATTTGATCGAAACAGTGTTGCAGGAATTGAGTTTTAGGTTACCAGTAAAACTTACTCGGAGTGAGGTTTTCCTCAGTCTATATAGAGGCGGTCAGTCCTGGGATGGTGGAGAAAACCGGAAATAGTGAATAAATAATAAAACCGGTGCCTCATAAAACCGAGCATGCAATTAACTTTAAACTCTATGTACAGTCTCTGGCCTCTCTCGCATATAATGAGGGTATACTGATGTTACAGTCCATATTTCAAGAATAAATTCGAGAACTTCATATAACTACACTACCACCCAGAAATTATTTTTTCAATAACTTTATTGCACTTATACCTGTGACTTACTACAATTCTATTTATGCAACCACATCAACACTTAGTAATAAATATAAAAAAGTAAGTGCTTAGTATTTTTAACAAAAACAAAAATTAAAAATTCTGAACTATGAACCTTACCAAATATGGACGCAGCTTTTAACTTTCTGTAGGTCAGTAGGTCAGCAAAATCAATTGGAAAAAAGTTCCAACTATGGACAAAAGTTCAATGTTAGGGTTTAATAAATAATAAAGTTGATAAAGTTGATGTAGATGAATATAAATCTATATAAAATTAGGTTTATCCTTGATTAAAGTAAAATGTTGTCTTTGTGAGTTGTTCATTGAACATCAGTCGGAGTAAAAAAAAAACTAGTGTAATTCATCTTTAATACAAAGCATTCTTCCTCAGTATAGAGACCCGTATCTCTAGCGAGGGAATCATCGGGTCGCTATAAACTGATAAACCAAGTATGACAAATTGTTGTCGGTGTTATGTTAAAACATTGTTATTGTTTCATGATCAATTTTCATACAGGTTTTGCTGATCAATTTCCGGAGCTTCCTTTACTAGAGGATGTTCCGTCTCCTCAGAATTAAACTGGACATAAAAATACAGAATGAAAAACTTAAAAAGTTCAATTGTTGAAAACATAATTCTGCCATATAATGCTTTTTTCTCCATGATAGTGGCTTTATCTTTCCCACCGTTATTTCCTACGCAGATTTGCGAAAAACAACTACGTTTAGATCATTAATTAAAATATCACGTTAAAATACTACAATAATAATAATAATAATAATAAATAAATAAATATGGCATGATGGTAACTGAAAACAAAAACCCGAATAATTTTATGTAAAGCATATGATCATAATACAGGTCAACCTACATTGAGGTACGTTACCTACTTCCGTTTTCCGGTTTATTCTTCACATGTGCCAAAGCGCCAAACTTGGTTGAGAAGAAAAATGATATTATTTATATCAAGCACTTTAGCTTGCATCGTTTCTTAATATTAACTTGTAGAATTGTTTATACATGGCTAAGGTGAGTACAACTGATAATGAATAAAGACAGAGCTACGAAAGAATAAGATTCTCTGTTTTTCTGATCAACTGATGAAACAAGTCAGTTTTGACTCTGCTGGTAGTAGTTGATTAAGTTACCAATACTGTTACGAATCCTAAAGGAAGTAAACGGCACAGAATGAGCTTAAAGTTAACCCTCCCGTGCAGTAAAAATAGCTCTCTTTGTTTCTGCACTTGGCGCTCCAACTTTTAGATCAGCACTTTCGAAGTTGATCCACAGTTGATTGTGGATGTTAGTTTCTGAGGTTCACTGAAATTGTTAATAGTTATTGATTCACAGTTGATTGTGGATGTCATGGCGTGTGTTGTGTCTATCAACCAGTCTGCTATAGTGGTAAGTCAAGGGTAGTTATTTATCCACGGTGGATTGGGATTGTGGATGGCATAGCAAATAGGAAGCTATAGTAGTGTTTATTCAATCAAAACTGTATCGCTAACACCTCTAAATAATACAAGTAAGTTTAAGAAATTTTTTCATATAAAATTGCTCCAGATATTACTGTTCACCAATTGTTTGGCTCGTACTTTCAATATCCAGAGCTTACCCTGAATACAAATGAAACATTTTATATCATTGGTCACTAAGCTACTTTCACAACTCTCAGTACTTTGATTTCCATTTTTTTTTCTTTCAGGCTCAACTTAATGATAGCCACTCACAGATGATTGTGCATTGGGCTGGCATAGGAAGTGATGTCATCATAGCCTTAGCCAAAGACCCACACCCGAGAAGTACTTCCAGTAGCCAGTTATTCATATCGTTTAATTACGGACGAAATTTCTCCAATCAGAATTCTATAATGTATAGAGATTATCCTAATTTTACCCCGGTGATCAACCAATATTTCAACTGTAAAACCTACAACAGTTATGTAAGTAGTGCTTTGTGTAAGTCCAGATTTTTATTGCACCACTGAGGTAGCTCAGTCGGAAGAGTACACACTCTTCAAGTGGGAGGCTGTGGGTTTGAACCCTGACCAGGTCTGACCCAAGACTTAAAAGTGGGTAGTGATGGTTCTTTCACCAAGCACTCGACATTACAAAATGGAAGTCACGGTTCTTTTGGATGGTAACTTAAAAAAACGTGGTCCTGTCATGGCAGTCGTGGCATGATAAAGAACCCTGCTGTATACTGCCATCAGCACAACACGTAGGCAAAATTTCTGTACTTTTGCCTATAGGTGGTAATGACTTGATATAAGTGAAATATTCTTGACTGGGACGTTTAAAGTCGTCACTCAACTCAAATCTAGATTTTTTTTGGTGATTATTGCAGTTGATTAAATTATCCATGATTGGTTTCCTTTTTAGTGGGAAGAAGTTACAGACAGAGAACAAGAAATAAAACATGGAGGGTTACTGGATTTAAAACCATAAAAATAACATTTTCAGTTTATTAATTTAATTTATTTGTATTTTGATGATAAATATTTATCATTTTTGACATCTGATATTTCATATTTGGCATTTAATAATGAAAGATATTTATATATACTGTGTATTTGTGACATAATCATAATATTTATCATCCATTTCACACAAAAGATTCTCATTACCCTTATATAAGTAGCAATTGCTATCCATATACGTCTGACTTGTCTGTCGTGCATTGTGTTTCATGTGTAAACTTTAACATTTTAATCTTCTCCTCCAAACCACTAAGGACAAATTTAATGAAACTTGGTTACCATCATGCCTGGGCGGAGGCCTTTCAGATTTGCTTAGATCAAGGAGTTAAGTTCGCTTAGGGCCCGATAAGGAGGAAAATGGCAAAAAAAAAAAAAAAAAAAAAAAAAAAAAAAAACCTTTAAAATCTTCTCCTCTGAATGAACAAGAGATATACCTTAGTTATTTCATTTATAAAATCCTTAGGTCATTTAGTTTCAGATTTGCACAAATGGTTGGCATGGGGCTCAAAATGGGGAAATGGCACAGCACTTAGTGGGGAATGACTAAAAATTATATATTTGTCAATATATCATGAAAACTGTTAACTTTTTGTATAGGCTTGTATATTGACATGGCCATCGTTTTTATATATGGTTCAAGGTCATATGTTGAAAGGTCAAGGTCACAGCTGCAAAAGAAGACTTAAATTGCTAGTTATCTTGAAAACTATTAACTTTTTGTATAGGCATGTATATTAGAATATTGTAGGTATTGCGACAATGACCATTATGATATATGGTTCAAGGTCATATGTTGAAAGGTCAAGGTCACAGCTGCAAAAGAAGACTTAAATTTGCTAATTATCTTGAAAACTATTAACCTTTTGTATAGGCATGTATATGAGAATGTTGTAGGAAATGATATGGTGATCATTTTGATATATGGTTCAAGTTCATATGTTCAAAGGTCAAGGTCACAGCTGCAAAAGAAGACTTTAATTGCTAGTTGTCTTGAAAACTATTAACTTTTCGTATAATCATGTATGACACAATATTGTAGGTATTGATAATGCTAATTTTAATTAACTTTAAAAAAACAGAAAGAAATTAGTTTGAATTTTAGCCAAGAAATTTTTTAATTCTTGCTGAATATGAATATATATAATTATGACACTCGTTCATCAATAATTTAAATTTTAAATCTACATGTAATGCCAAGTACATAGTGTTTAGAAGAGGTCAGTTGTGAAGGTCATAAAGTCGTTATTCTTATGTTATTGATTGAAGCTCAAAGAGCTGAAGATAGAAGGGTCCATTGTTAGGATTTATTCATTTTTCATACCTATGGGTTTTCATAAAAGAGACATTTCTACTTAAGAAATCAGGAACAAATTTAGCGGATAGTATACTAAATGTTAGATAAACTATTACGCAATAATCGGATGTTTAGTTTTTCAAAAATAAAAATACTTTTTCATATTTCCTTTATAATTTGTTTGGAATAATCTATTAATTTAAAAAAATACATCACATATTGTTTAGAAATTTATTTTAAAGAAATAAAAACAAATATAAGAAAAGAATTTTAATAATTTTTCTTTTTTTTTTTTTTTTTTTTTTTACTATTTTCTGAAAATCAATAAACTGTATTTGTACATAGATGGAAGTGTAATTATGGTTTTTGCGCTTTAATTATATTAAGACTTAGATTAAATTATTCATTAAATATGAAAATATGTAATTTTCTTTTTTATATATATCTGTCTTTGCAATGTTAAATTAAATAAAAAAAGTACAACTAAGTATGAATTTTGTCAGTCCTAATTAGTTTATGTGAAATTGTAAAGAGCATATGTAGTTTCTCTTTGAGGGTATATAATATAACAAATAGTTCATGGCATTTTAGGACCATATGGCAGTTTATATACTAAGTCCATATACTAATTGGGGTTGGTGTATTTTAGCTGTCATATATTTGTTAGCTCTTACATCATCCGTTGTGTGTCATCCATTGTGCAATGTCTGTGGTCCATCCTTCATTTGTTTATATTTAACTTTATTTTCAGTTCAGTTTTCTAACTTATTCTGTGTATTCTTTTCATAAATTCATAAATAAATATATTTTTTTGTCATTTTTATTTCAGTATATATTTGCTGATGTGGTTCATAATCTTATTTTTACAACTACTGATTACGGCAAAACGTTCAAGTCGCACCGTGTTCCATTCAGACCAAAAACCATTGCTATACACCCCAATAAACCATATATTGTTCTAGGCATGGATGATGAAAAAGATTCAGAGAAAAGGGTGAGCTATATGTATACAGTTGAACCTGCCTTAAAAGCCACCTCTCTATAAGGGCCACCTGCTTATAAAGGCCAATAAAACTCTATCCCTGTGGCTCTTTATTCATATTATTTGAACCTGTGTATAAAAGCCACCTGTCCATAAAGGCCACTTTTGTTGATTCCCATGGGTGGCCTTTATAGACTGGTTTGACCGTTTGTTTAAATTGGCTTGGTTTTTAGAGATGAGATTTAACAGGTATTTGTTTTATATACTGTAAATGTACTTAATTTCACACGCTCAAATTTTTGCAGTTTTGTAAATTTCTGACCTTTTCGCGGGGTGTAATATTCGCAGATTTATGAAACTGATTATAAAAACAAAGATCTTGAAACGAAATATAAGACATCCACAATATATACAATAATGAAATAGACTATAGAATAATGAAATAGACTATAGATTCTAATGTATCAGCGATTGTACATAGTGTTTTACTTACTAGAGAACGGTTGATTGGGCTCTAAGATTTGATTAGATTGATTAATTAACAGGTAAGTACTACACAGAAATGATTTGATTAATTAACAGGTAAGTACTACACAGAAATGATTTGATTAATTAACAGGTAAGTACTACACAGAAATGATTTTAAAAAAGCTCATTCCAGGTTTATTCAGTTGTAAAAATGTTGAAAAAATAGCTTCATCCTAAAATTTCCACAACCAGAAATGCTGATCAAAATCATTCTGCATTCAATAATTTTGTTAATAGTGTACCAGTGACAGGGTTATTGTAGATAATTGGATGTACATGGTTTATATTAATAAAGACAATATCGATCTTGACTATGTACTTTAATGTATTATTGTTTGTGTGGTAAAAATTTTCGCAGAAATTCTTCGACCGCAAAATAAGCGGAAATTAGTACATCACGAAAAAAATCTACACTTGCAGTATTCATAGAGCAATATTGAAATAACATTATAACTATGGCAGAATTAATATCCAAATGTCATAAGGTAACAATACAATTTATTTTGCAAGTGTCATCAGGTGACAAGATTTTTTGCAAGTGTCAATGAGTAACAAAAATAACTTTGCCAGTGTCATCAGATGACATCATTTACTTTTCCAGTTTCTTAACTTGACACTATTTACTTTGCCAATTACATCAGATGACAACAATACTTTGCCAATGTTATCAGGTGACAATAATTACTTTGCCAATGTCATCAGGTGACAATATTTATTTGCCAGTGTCATCAGGTGACCTTATTTACTTTGCCAAACTCTCCAGGTGACAATATATACTTAACCAATTACTTCAGTTGACAACAATACTTTGCCAATGTCATCTGGTGACAATTTTTACTTTGCCAATTTTTTCAGGTGACAACATTTGCTTTGCCAACGTCATCAGGTGACAATAATTACTTTGCCAATGTCAACTGCTGACAGTATTTTTCCAGCATCAGGGGTGACATAAATTACTTTGCCAATTTCTTCAGATGACAAAATTTATTTTACCAATTTCACCAGGTGACAATATTTACTTTACCAATTTCACCAGGTGACAATATTTATTTTGCCAATTTCTTAAGGTGACATTATTTTTTTTTGCCAATTTTATAGAATATGATGCTGTAGAATCATTTATATCCGTTAGATTGAAATTTCATGGTTTTGCCGTTTTAAAAAATTCTATCGGTAGAAATTTTCTTGGAATTGAGTTTTGTGAAAATAAATTCCATCTAGGGCAATGGTTTTCACTATCCCACAAAAATAACGAAATTCAATCCCCCATGAATATTTGTGATTTTACAGTAATTTGCCAATTTCTTCAAGTGACAATATTAACTTTGCCAATTTCTTCAAGTGACAATATTAACTTTGCCAATTTCTTCAAGTAATATTAACTTTGACAATTTCTTCAATATTAACTTTGACAATTTCTTCAAGTAACAATATTAACTTTGCCAATTTCTTCAAGTAATATTAACTTTGCCAATTTCTTCAAGTGACAATTACTTTGCCAATTTCTTCAAGTGACAATTACTTTGCCAATTTCTTCAAGTGACAATTACTTTGCCAATTTCTTCAAGTGACAATATAAACTTTGCCAATTTCTTCAAGTGACAATTACTATGCCAATTTCTTCAAGTGACAATATTAACTTTGCCAATTTCTTCAAGTGACAATTACTTTGCCAATTTCTTCAAGTAACAATATTAACTTTGCCAATTTCTTCAAGTAACAATATTAACTTTGCCAATTTCTTCAAGTGACAATGTTAATTTTGCCAATTTCTTTAGGTGCTTTTCCATTGTCTTGAGTAGGACAAAGATTACTGGTTTTTAATTTTGATATTTTCAGCTTTATTTGTCTCAGAATTTTGGAGAGAATTGGAATCTACTGCAGTCTGGAGTTAAATCATTTTTCTGGTATGTTTATGATCAAAGATAGACATAAAAACCTTGCACTTGGAAAAAAGCATCAAGGTCGCTAAACAGCGAAAGGAGTCTCATGGCTGTGAGGTCTAAAACATGCACTTACATATTACAGTGCCTCTCACTGCCTAGGCAAACAACCCACTGAGGCTGGTCTTGGTGTGAGAAAGTTTGTCATGCTGAAGGTTTGGGGTTTTCTCCAGGAGCTCTGGTTTTCTCTAACATTTCAAAACTGAAACAAACGAGTTTTGTCTCATTGGGGCCTCTTGAAGAGAAAAAAATGAAAATATTCATACATCTTCTAACGAACAAACAACAGATATATATTTTATATTTGAGGTATGGGTCTTTTAGTTTTATTGGGTAGGACGGAGTACTTGCTGATCAGAATGATAACTCTTCCAATGTCTCTGTGATAAACATGGCCACTCTTCTAATGCTTCTGTCATAGACATGGCCACACTTCCAATGTATCTGTCATAAAAATAGCCACTTTTCTAATACCTCTGTCTGTGAAATGGACAGAGTATACAGTGCTACCTTATGCTGTCATTATTAGTTTTATAACTAAAATAACTTTGATTGACTGTAACAACGTGTTTTTCCTTTGGAGGTGGTGTTTGGAGGGTGTGAAATGGGGGAGCAATGAATTAAAGAAGACTTGCCAAAACAAACAAAAAAATCAAAAGACTTCTGGAGTTTTAAACACTGGGGATATGAGAAAAAGTAATGCATGGGTTTAGCTGTGCACTTTAATGTCACTGTGCCTCATATCATTTATCCTACATATACTGTGCCTTCACAAACGCCAATTTTTGGCAAAAATGCCGAATCAAACTTAAAAAAGCCGAATGAAAAATATCCCGAATCAGCTTTTTTTCCCCCCCATAATAGTAAGACAAAATCTGATTAAAAATTCTTTAATGCCGGCTTGTTAACAATTAAAAGTACTCAGGACAGTGTCACGATTCACTGAACTTCCCCATTAGTAGGTAATTACCTAATACCTTATAAGTAATTACATTACTAGTGGCTTCACCTGTTAACATCATTTCTACTAGAAAATATTTCACAGTCATACACGTGCCTATGGATGGTTGAGGGTGGGTCGATGTACCCTTTGCTGACTGCTCATTGACCTTACCGGCATTTGTGGAGCCCTGCTCATATCTTGTATAAGTAATGTACTTTTTTTTATATATATATATAAAGAGAGAGAGAGAGAGAGAGAGCACTCAAAAGAGAGATGCTGTATAACTGGTGTTTACTCTTTCTTTATAGGGGTGTACCACCTTACGACGGTGACACAGATATATATGTTGAGAGGCAGCAGTTTGATGGTGGCTTCTCTGTTTTAAAAAGCAGTAATTACTTTGATTCTATTCAAACCATTCTGACAGATGTTGAGGACTTTGACGTTCGGGGAGAGTACCTGTTTGCTACCAGAAAACCAGTAAGTACCTTTTTATGTCATCATATAGGTATTCTGTTTCCAGGCAATAGTAATCATATAGTTAAAGTCTGTTTCAAGTAAGTACTTTTTATATAGTTAAAGTCTGTTTCTTTTAAGTACCTATCATATATTTAGAGTCTGTTTCTAACAACTACTACTTATCCTTGGATGGGTTGTCTGTCCATAGTAAGGACAGTTTTCATAGTGTTTTAATTCGTCTGGCAGGTGTTTGTCCCGTTGTAAATGAGAACAGAGCTTGTCCTTGGATGAGATGCCTATCTATAGTAACGTTACTTTCTTGTAATTGAAGCCTATAGTATCATTGTAAGTGATTGTCCTAGTAGTGAGTACAATACTGACCCTTTGATGAAGGCTGTCAAACATCTTATACCTTAATGTTTAAACATAAAATAATTCAACATTTTTTTATACTTTCAGCATTTGTTTGGATCTAGAGATAATGGTACATTACAGTTTTGGGTATCTTACAAAAGAGGGCGCTTTATGAATGCTGAATTTTCCCACAATGCTCCTCGAATGGTATGTAATGTACATATAGTTACAATAGTTGGCACTTGATGAAATTTAAACTCTTTGACAATGCTCCAAAAATGATATTGATCATACAATAAACCACACATGATGAACGCCATATTGTCCGACATGGCTCTAGGAATGAAAATCATTTTTATGGGAGATAATGAGACCTTCACATTACCGGTAGTCCACTATACTCCTTTGACATCATTAAAGATAATTCCTTTAAAAAGTTTTATACTGTGAAATCATCAATTTTTCTAGGTTCTAAGAAAAAATATCATTTTGTGGGGGGATGAAATTGTGGTTATGACCGTAGTCAATAAAGTGAACCGCATGTTGTAAAACAACATCTTATGTTTTCAGTGTTACCGAATTTCTCTATTTTTCACTCATATCATCAAAAAGGTACTTATATTAAACTATTTCATTGACCTGTAAATTCCTGGGACGAGGTGTCTATGAAAAGAATGAAAATTGTGCCACCTTGAAAATTGGGCCACCACAAAAATTGTTGATTTTACAGTGTAGGAATTTCCTGACTTTGTGTCGCACAACGTTTGTTTGTTGGTTGTTTTTCTTCAACTAGAACCTTTCCTGATGCATCAAAATTTTACTGACCTTAATATGCTGAAGTAATTTATATGGAATGCGAATGTCACAATAATTAAATGAACTATAATTAATTATCTTGGTTAATTTTTTTTAAAACTCAGTATCTCTCATTAACTGGAGAAAAAGTTAGTTTTCTAATATTTGTCATTTTGGATCAATTAAGTTATAATTTTTATTTTCTGGTTACTACAATTAACTCAAAAAAGTAGAATTCTGAGTTTATATTCTGAAGTTGTTTTAAATTGAGTTGTTCAGGTGAGCATCCATGGCCTTAAAACTCAGTATCTCTGATTAACTGGAGAAAAAATTAGTTTTCTTATATTTGTCATTTTGGATCAATGAAGTTAAATTGAGTTGTTCATTTTAAATAACCTAACAAGACAGATTCTTCTGGTATATTTATTGTTGAGAAAATTTGATATTTTGTTTTTGCTTTGTTTGCGGTTTTTCCTTCTCTTACTACATTCAAAATTTGCAATTATTTACATTTAAAACATATAACTTCATATTTTATGTTCTCAGAGTAGGTTTCCCTCACAATGACTTTCTCCAAAACCTGTTAGATTTCTCTATTTCCTGAAACAGAAAATTTCCTTCATATTCAAGATAAATCTCTGAAGACTTTGGTTTTCTTCTGCTATCTAAGGTTTTAGAGTTTCAGTACTTTCAGTACTTTGATAATTTTTTTTTCAGGATTTTTTTGTGGCAGATGCTTCAGAAGATCAGATATTCTTGTGTGTTAATCACAATAGAACGTCTTCACATTTGTATATATCTGATGCTACAGGGTCAAAGTTCACACTTTCCTTGGAAAATATTGTATATTTCAACCCTAAAGGTGCACATAAAAATTCTTGGCTCAGGTAAGAAACTTGTATATAAAAAAATCACCTGCAGAATAAATCAAAGAAATAAGGACCTTATAGACAGGTGGTCTGTATATAGAGGTACCTCATAGACAGGTGGTCTGTATATAGAGGTACCTTATAGACAGATGACCTTTGTATAGAGGTACCTTATAGACAGGTGGTCTGTATATAGAGGTACCTTATAGACAGATGGTCTGTATATAGAGGTATCTTATAGACAGGTGGTCTCTGTATAGAGGTACCTTATAGACAGGTGGTCTTTATATAGAGGTACCTTATAGACAGGTGGTCTTTGTATAGAGGTACCTTATAGACAGGTGGTCTTTATATAGAGGTACCTTATAGACAGGTGGTCTTTGTATAGAGGTACCTTATAGACAGGTGGTCTTTGTATAGAGGTACCTTATAGACAGGTGGTCTTTGTATAGAGGTACCTTATAGACAGGTGGTCTTTGTATAGAGGTACCTTATAGACAGGTGGTCTTTGTATAGAGGTACCTTATAGACAGGTGGTCTTTGTATAGAGGTACCTTATAGACAGGTGGTCTTTGTATAGAGGTACCTTATAGACAGATGGTCTGTATTAGAGGTACCTTATAGACAGGTGGTCTTTGTATAGAGGTACCTTATAGACAGGTGGTCTTTATATAGAGGTACCTTATAGACAGGTGGTCTTTGTATAGAGGTACCTTATAGACAGGTGGTCTTTATATAGAGGTACCTTATAGACAGGTGGTCTTTATATAGAGGTACCTTATAGACAGGTGGTCTTTGTATGGAGGTACCTTATAGACAGGTGGTCTTTGTATAGAGGTACCTTATAGACAGGTGTTCTTTATATAGAGGTACCTTATAGACAGGTGGTCATTATATAGAGGTACCTTATAGACAGGTGGTCTGTATATAGAGGTACCTTATAGACAGGTGGTTTTATATAGAGGTGCCTTATAGACAGGTGGTCATTATATAGAACTACCTTATAGACAGGTGGTCATTATATAGAGGTACATTATAGACAGGTGGTCTTTGTATAGAGGTACCTTATAGACAGGTGGTCTTTATATAGAGGTACCTTATAGACAGGTGGTCTTTATATAGAGGTACCTTATAGACAGGTGGTCTTTGTATAGAGGTACCTTATAGACAGATGGTCTTTGTATAGAGGTACCTTATAGACAGGTGGTCTTTGTATGGAGGTACCTTATAGACAGGTGGTCTTTGTATAGAGGTACCTTATAGACAGGTGGTCTTTATATAGAGGTACCTTATAGACAGGTGGTCATTATATAGAGGTACCTTATAGACAGGTGGTCTGTATATAGAGGTACCTTATAGACAGGTGGTTTTATATAGAGGTACCTTATAGACAGGTGGTCATTATATAGAACTACCTTATAGACAGGTGGTCATTATATAGAGGTACATTATAGACAGGTGGTCTTTATATAGAGGTACCTTATAGACAGGTGGTCTTTATATAGAGGTACCTTATAGACAGGTGGTCATTATATAGAGATACCTTATAGACATGTGGTCTGTATGTAAAAGTTATTTTGATGTTCATTGATGCTTCATTGTATACTAAAGATTAATCTCCAAGCAGATTTAATGTGAAAAACTTTCCATTTGATGGGACAGCAGAAAATTGCAAAATATAATCCCTTGCAAATTTAATGTGAAAAAATTTCCATTGGACAGGACGCCATTCTGATGTAAAGTTTTAAACCTCCAGCAAATCTGACCAAAACTACCATTTTGTGTCACTGTTTAGAACAGTGAATTATGCAAAATTAATTGAATTTAGTTTGGCATCATTCACTTACTTGAGTTTAGTTGTAACAGGAAGATGCTATATGCCAATCTGCGATTACCAAAGAAATTTTCTGTAGAAAGGAAACTATTCCTCCTTTGAGCATTTTACATGTCAAAAATGGTGATTTTTACACAGGAAGTGAAGTTTTTGGTGATGCTTTATGTTGTATGCTCAAAAGAATCCATCATTTGCTTTGTTTTTCACAATCCCTGTAGCAGCAACATTTTTTTTCTACAGAAATATTTTGTGATAATTATGGATGCCCAAAAGAATCCATCATTTGTTTTGTTTTTCACAATCCCTGTAGCAGCAACTTTTTTTTCTACAGAAATATTTTGTGATAATTATGGATGGGCTGAAATCAAAAATAAGTTTTCCTTGTTGTGGGCCTTTGCAGGTGGGCTTGATTCCTGTATAATGGACTAAGTAGTCTAGGAAATTTATCAATGATTGCACCCAAAAATGTGCACTAGTACGCAGATCAGAAATGCATATACATTGTTAAAATTTGTGAATAGCAGCATAACACCTGACCACCTGACTTTGTGTTTAGAAAAGTCTTTAATATTAATTTTAAAAAATTGTCTTGTGCAAGTTACTGAAATATTGCTGATGTAATGTTAATAACATTCGACCATAAGCTTGTGTTGGGTTCTTGGCTGTGTTTTGTGTTGCCAAATACATGTAATGTCTTTCAATACTTTCAGTACTTTGATTTGGTTATGTCAGTACTTTCAGTACTTTGATTTGGTTACTTTTATATATCTCTCCTTTATTTGTACTTAATATCTCCAGGTTCTTCACAGAGGAGTCATTTGCGGACATCCATAAAGTTGACGGACTTCGAGGTGTATACATTGCCTCTCAGTTTATAAATTCCTCATTCAGTGCTGAAAATCAGCGCAGTCTGATCACATTCGACAAAGGAGGAGAATGGCAGCTTGTTCGTGCTCCCCGTTATGATCAGAATGGAAAGTCGACAAACTGTAGCATAGTAAGTAGGAAAATTTTGAATAAAAATCAGACAACCTTTAGGGGGTGGGCGGGTACTAAATGCTGTTTTAAAAACTATCAAGATTATTGCAAGCATAAACAGGGCAGTCAGGTATAGTGGCGGAGCTTAATGTAGTACATTAAAAAACTAATCTGCTGGAAGTTGATCTTTCTCACATTAGTATCCACCAGCGGAGTCTGACGAAGACTTGAAAAAATTAGTAGTGATTGTTCTTTTGCCAAGCACTTGGCAATTAGAAATAAAAAGCAAGGGTCCTTTGAAGGAGACGCACACATATCACACACACACATGTTAAATCATATCACACATGCACACACACACACACACACACACATGTTAAATCATATCACACACACACACACACACGTAAAATCATATCACGCACACACACACACACATGCACATACACACACACACACACACACACACACACACACGTTAAATCATATCACACACACACACACACACACACACACACATAAAATCATATCACACACACACACACACACACACACACGTAAAATCATATCACACACACACACACACGTAAAATCATATCACGCACACACATACACACACACACACACACACACACACGTAAAATCATATCACACACACATGTTAAATCATATCACACATGCACATACACACACACACACACACGTTAAATCATATCACACACACACACGTTAAATCATCACACACACACACAGGTAAAATATCACACACACACACACGTAAAATCATATCATGCACACACACGTAAAATCATATCACACACACACATGTTAAATCATATCACACATGCACATACACACAAACACACACACACACACACACACACACACACACACATTAAATCATATCACACACACACACACACACACGTAAAATCATATCACACACACACACACATTAAATGATATTACACACACAGACACATGTTAAATTATTATGCACACACACGTGCCAAACACACACACACACACACACGCACACACACACACACACATGCCATCAAACATAGTATTATCACACACATAAGTGTACATGTGTAACATAATAAAATACTTTTAAATTAATTTACATAAAACCTTTTCTGATTTGACAGACAACGGGTACAACACACAAACCAGAGGTAAATCTATGTTTATTATAATTACTGATATGTGCTGTGATTATTTCTGTGTGTTACATGTAGTATCCTCCATTTTGTTTTGTTTTTCATGGAGCTAGATATAATCTTTTGTGTTTTGATGTTTTAATTGTTTTTGTACTATCCTTCATTTTTTGTATCTGAATTATTTGTCATTTTTTACTATCAGTTGTTTCATTTATTTTTGTTTTTACTCTTATTTTGTTGGTGTCTTCTTTCTTTAATTTGATAATGCATTAAGCAGACTGTTAACTCTTGATTGTTTTCATGTTTGTATTCTTTTCTTCTTGTCTATTCTTGTAGATTCCTCATTTATTTATTTATTTATTTATTTCTTTATTTTGTTATTTTACATAGGAAAGTCAAAGACTTTTCTACTCATGTCATGGTTTGGTAACTGACATCCTATGGATGTAAACAAATCTGTCAGTTTTCTAAACCACTACTGTTATACCTACATTCAGCACAGTCTGTGCTTTGATTTGTTTAAAAATTAATATTTTTGTTTAATTGCAAGGTCAGGGATATGTTGTAGATTAAAATGAATAACTGTGAACTTTCATCAGAGTTTTTAACAGAATCGAATTAAATGACAAATAAGATACCATATGAAATCTTTATTTTGTTGGCACTTAATTTTCATGGTATCCATTGGTTTTGTTTTTTTTTTTAATTTAATTAATTAATTAATTTCTTTATTTTTATTTTTATTTTTTTGCACTTAATGGTATTTACTACCTATTTATAAATCATGAAAATAAGAAATAAATAAAAATGTAGATTAAGTTTTAGTTTTATCAAATTTAAGATTGATTTCAATCAAACATTCATTTGTCTTTCGTCTTTCGCGAATTTCATTACTTTCAGTACTTTGATATAAAATTAAAAATTATTGTCGTGAAAGTACTGTTGGTAGAGTGCTCGCTCCGTAAGTGGGAGGATGTGGGTTCGAACCCTGACCAGGTCTTACCCAATACTTGAAAGTGGGTAGTGGACTGTTTCTTCATCAAGAACTCGGGATCACAATGGAAATTCTAATGCAAATGTTTTGTAAGCAGAATTTTGATTGGACCTCGACCGCAATAAAATCTCTGTTTTACGGTCGGAGTTAAGATGTCACGTGCTATCTAGGTAACGATTACGTAGTGTATTCCAGCGCGCCGATACACGTGCTTTTGTTTACAAAACAAAAATGACGGACTTGATGATTTTGACGATTCCGTATTGCTAAATTTTGTCATAGAAACAGATACTGGATCAATATAAATCTGTTATTCATTTCAAACAATAAAATTATTATATCAATGGAATCAAGTGTATTCTTGGTAGAACTATATTTTGGCGTAACGACATCGGTCTACATTAATGATTTAGTGATGCGTCTGTAAACAAAAATAAACTTTGATCAGAGCAGTGGGGATTTCCATCAATTAAACTGATTTTATAGAATATTTTATTTGTTTTGCATTAGAATGGAGATAACTGTTTTGTATTTGAAGAGTTCCGACCGTAAAACTTGGATTTTACTATCGCAAATACCGGTTACCTGGCTCCGCAAGCGTCGCCAGGTAGACCTCAATTTGCGACAGTAAAATCCACGTTTTACGGTCGGAACTCTTCAAAAATACAAAACAGTTATCTCCTAAGTGTGGGTACTCAAAATAAAAAAAAAGTCCTATGTCACAGTAGGCGTGGCATGATAAAGAACCCTGCTGTATAATGCCATCAGCGCAACACACGGGCAAAATTTCTGCACTTTTGCCTATAGCTGGCAACGTCTAGATATAAGTGAAATATTCTTGACTTGGATGTTAAACACCATTACTCAACTCAATCCATGAATGTACTAGCACTCTAACAGTCACCATGGTGATATGAACAGCTCTTTTAACTATCTCCATGGTGACAGCAACAATACAGATCAGAAACACACCACTGTATGACTTTGTAAGATTAATCCTCAAGATTAACAAAATGTTCTGATTATGAATAACATAAACTTATTTCAAACTAACAACCCAACACACATTTTGGGTGTAAAATTAGTATTTTTCACCAATGGAATAATAATAATAATTATAATAATA
>JARBDR010000122.1:0-94088 GCA_029721355.1 Tegillarca granosa
AATTGTGTGATTGGTTTATATGTCTCTTATACAAAGACAAATAGGTCATATAAATAATTTTACACCAAAATTTATTAACATTGCGTTTTTCAGAAAGATTTATGTAAAGAAACATTTGGATATTTTAATATACATTTATACAGTATGTAACATGTACACACAGAATGTTGGTAATGGGAAAAAAAACCTTCGACTACTGATATTCTTACTTTAGCAACTGTCCGAGTAAGAATCGGTCCTAAGCGACGTTAGGCCTATACTGAAAAGTCTAAGAAAAACTTGTAAGATCAATCTATGTATAAACAACTGAAAGGCTATGTACAAATATGCATCGAGGAAGTGTTACTGACACTGTATGGAAAATATCCTAACATAAGAACAAAATGAAAACAAATATATTCCAATGAAAAACTCTGGACATACATTAACATGAAATATCAGACTTTAACGGCATATCATTTCTGAAATATCAGTGTAAACTGGCTACTGATCCTTTATAATAAGCAGCGGTATAAACTTAAAACACAATTCAGTAAGTGTTCTATGCAAGCACAGATGTTAACTCTGATGAATTCTGTGTATCACATATACCTCATTGCAGTAAACCCTACCCCTTAATTCATCCAACTGACATCAATTGTGTCAACAAAGAGACACCATTGCATGATATAAAACCTAGGAAAGCTGTAGGTCCTGACAATCTAAAGCCATTTATTCTTTAAAAAGCTTTCTGTAAAATAACTCAAATGCTTTTAACAATATGTCAATATTCACTCCAATCAAGTATTGTTCCTGCATGTTGATTGAAAGCAGCTCATGCCTCTCCATTATATATAAAAAGATCAAAAGTACAAACCGGAAAACTACAGACCCATATGCATACATGGATATATTGTTAACTATTTGAACATATCGTGATTACCGGTATACAAAATATATTTTACGCAAACACCCATAGTAGTCTATATCCTTTACAACATAGTTTCCGTAGGTCCAAGTCATTTGAAAACCAAGCCATAGAAGTCCCTCGACGACGTCTCTATTGACAGAGAGGGAGCTAGCAAACTAGTGAATTAATAATGAATTTTTTTGAAGGCGTTCGATAAAATTAGCCATTTCTTACTGATACACTAACTGAAATACTGTAGAATAAATGGCAGCATTAATACATGGATATTATGAGCTAACTTTCTCTGCAACCGCGAACTAACTGTCTTGGTTGACGTTGAGCAATCAGATAATGTGGTATCCATGGTGTCTCGTGAATCAGTACTTGGTCCCTGCTTATTTTTATACTTCATAAAAGAAATGCCACTGAGTCTGATCTTTACTGTCAGCTTGTTCAATGATGATTATACGATTACTATTAAACCCAGCACAAACACTATAGAATGGCCTATATAAACTGGCTATATGGAAAACAAAGTGGAAAATAATTTTTTACTGACAATTGTAATGTTCTTTCCAGCACTCACAAAAAATACACATACATTTATTTGTAGTTAATTTTTACACTATATTATTTTTACACACATATGTATGCATATATAATTTAATATGCTAATGTTAAAATGTAATGTGGTCAGTAAAACAATAACGTTCCCAGCAGGGTTTCCCCTATCACAATAAAGAAACTATGATATGAAAGAATCATTTTTCCCAAGACAAACCGCGACTTCCAGTGACAGAGTTGCTCTAAGCGACTGACCATTGACTTGTTTAATACTCACTGCATTGCTATAACAAAAAACTCTATGTTGTTTTATCATAAATAAAAATAAATAGATAAATAAATAAATAAATAAATAAATAAATAAATAAATAAATAAAATAAATCCAACTTTATTTTTAACTTTTATCTTTCTTTAAGTTTAATAATGCACACAACAAATACAAAATCTTCGGTTTGTTGAAAGTGGTTGCAGTACGGTTTATTAGTTGTCTCCCT
The DNA here is from genome assembly GCA_029721355.1 of Tegillarca granosa. Taxonomy (NCBI): domain Eukaryota; kingdom Metazoa; phylum Mollusca; class Bivalvia; order Arcoida; family Arcidae; genus Tegillarca; species Tegillarca granosa. The sequence goes on from JARBDR010000122.1 coordinate 1,949, forward strand.
TGTAATTACTCTTTAGTTCTGAAAACCATTTGTAGTGTGTATAAAGTGAAATGTTGAAATATCAACAACGTAATAGTTGCTCTTCTCTTTTTCTTATTTAAATCCAAACAGGTACAGCTTTTAATTAATACTGTAGCTTTATCGACAATATATATTATCAAAGAAACTACGATAATTTGATCTGTCATGTGATTTTATTGTCAGATTCTAGTGTGAGAAACTTATGTAGATGCGGAATTTACTAGGTGCTTTTCCGGGTACTCGGGATTCCTCCGCCATCCAGAGCTGACGTCTTCGACAAAGTTAAAGTATCTACCGGAGCGTGAACACAATTACTAAACACATGCCTAAAGGATAATTAATATATTAAAATCTTTGGTAACCATGTCATTATTTCAATGGACCCAGATGGTTACAAATGTCAGTGTTGTTTTTTCCCCTATGGGCACGAATGTTAATATTTGTAAATATTGTTTTAATGATCTTTAATATATATATATTAATGAAAAAAATTATGGCTAATGAAAAATTTTAAATTGTAGTTTTTCAGTGTATGTGATACTAGTGATAGACCTGAAATACAAAACGGCAACATCAGTATTATAAAAAAAGCTGTTCAGAGCCATGTATTTCAGGTTGAATACTTGTGATAGTCCTGATTAATAGATACCTAAAGTTAATCGTTATTTTATTTAAATTATTATTATTATATTTTTTACAGCATTGTGATGTAAAATGTTGAAAAACATTGTGAATGGTTTTAAAGGCATTGTTGAAGTAGCTTCTGCAAATATAAATCCATACAATGTACAAGTTATCAAGTTAGAAGACTACAGAAGGTAGATAATAAGAAGCAATTTATAAAATTATTTGAAATTATTTATTCTCTCTCTCTCTCTCTCTCATATATATATATATATATATATATATATATATATATATATATATATATATATATATATATATCAGATTTATATGCATAATTTATTATCATCAAATCTGTAATTTTAGCTTCTTGGTACAGAGTCAGGATGGAGTATTAATTCTGTATAAAAGACATGGATGTTATGAATGTGTACTAACCAGTATATGTGCTACACAGAAGTCATACAGGTAAATAAAACTTTATATACATGTGCTTCTCATAAGTTGTACAAATTAATATAAAGTGTACATGTGCTACACAAAATTCAAATGGGTAAACATGTACATATACATGTTTTAACTCAAAATAAAACATCTAATAGGTTTTCTAACTTTTCTTCTTTTCTTATAATACTTTTTCCCAATTAATTTGACTACCTTGGTGGCTCAGAGGTAGTGTGTCTGCTACCAAAGTTGGCTAGGTCAGGCAAAAATTTTGAAATTGGAGTTATTGATTCCAGCTTGGTGCTTGACATTAAGAAGACAGAGTACAAACTAGTTCACCCAGTGTCAGGATAATGTTGCTGGGGGAGTGGTGTACTGACTCTGTGAGATAACATGTTATAAGCCTGAGTGCTGAACACATTCGGACATCCCATACATATATTGTGATAAGATTAATCCTTAGAGGTTAATAAACTTGTTTTCCTCTTGAATAGCTGAAAATTTGCTGATGCAACATTAAACAACATTACAATTTAGTGAATTTACCAACACTATGGATTGAAAGATTTCATTTGTAGCAAGATTAATTTGTTTTAGAGCAGGCAAGTGACCTAATGTGGGATAAATGGTGTCACAAAATTTTATATATCCAATATTAAGTGACTAACACTCACTAACTAATAGTACACTAGTTTGTCATTGTGTCTGATGTCCATCTAAGTACATGTATGGGGTTTTATAATCAAAGGTCTCAGCATGTATAATTGTTTGTATTTTGGCTCTGAATTGTGCTTGTTTAAGCCAGATTCATGATAGTCAGTTGCAACTTAAATTATATTTACAAGATAAATGTTTATAGACAATAATTTTTTTTTCAGTATATTTAGACTTTCTGGTGATGGCCATGCCTTAGCACAGTTTAAAATATACTCTGAGAAATTAAATCCTATTGCTTCAGCAAGTAGTTCTATTTATCAAGAAGATATTTTGAAGAAGGTCTGTGATTGTATACAACAACATCAGACATGGACACCAGCTCATGTTGCTGCTTTCGTTGGACTTTATGAATGCTTTAAACAACCAGAATTTGTCAGGTCAGTAACAGTATGCACACTTATAACACACTTGAACACTGTAGACATTTGTGTTGTCATTGGTGTCAACATATTGCTTCATTGTCAGAAAGCTGCATACAAGTAAACTTAGGTGCCGTTTTTAATTTCAACTACATTTTCTAAATTAAAGCATTAAAGACATTTATGAATTAAGTAATTAGCATGTAGATGCATGTAAACAAGATGTGGAGGTTTAATATAATCAGACATACATATATACACAATATTTCATTATGATTCCAAGGTGCATTCAGATACATGTATTTACACAAGAGTGACAGTTTACAAAAGTGTTACCTTTTACATTTGCGGTAAATTCAAATATAGTGTTATGTCTCAAAATGATGCAGATTATAAACAGACTGGTTGTCTTATGGATGACAGAAGAATGAACCCTGTACCATGGCAAAATACAAATTTTTATACCAAAAACTAGATTGATCCCCTTTTGTTATGTTTTATATTTCAGTAACTTAAATTCAACCTGTGGTACTTCAAATTCTGTGCCATTGATGGCAGCTGTTTTAGGGAAGCAGTTAAGATGTTTACAAGAATTGTTAAATGCTGGAGCTGTCATGGAGAAACAGGATCACTATGGAGATACAGTATACCACTATGCTGTCAGTAATAATCTACAGATTATACCAGTAAGTATAACATACTATATAGAGGATCTTGCATGAGTGTTTATGTAATATTGAATTTATTGAACGAGTTGAATAAATTCAATATTACATAAATAGGAATGCAAGAATCTATTATATAATCCCATAAAAGACAGCTTTTTCACAGATTTAAAACTTGTCTTCTCATTATAAGAAAACAGCTGAGTGACGGAAACACAACAAGTTCACGTTACAGTGTACATGCGCCAAAAGTAATACTGCTGAAATATTAAAAGTAAACAATAGTCTGTCCGCAGGATACAAAAACAAAACAAACATTTTCAATTTAAATACAATATATCTCCTTTTTTAAAAAAAGTACAAAAGTATCAGCTTAAATTATGAATCAACAAACAGTGTGCCACTGTGAACTAGGTGAATTGTGTGACGTCATAGCGCTCACAGTCTGGAATATCAACAGATATATTACAGACACGTGTTACTCGGAATCGATATCCATGAATATTCTGGCCCATTTTTTAGGGACTGGTGATTTGTTTTGATAAATATGTATTTGAATGTTTCCTCCGGTGACTGTTCCTGCAAAAATGCTTTGGAATCCGCCGTGTAAATACCCGTGCATAGTGCGTAAGGATACAACCTAATTCACAAGCTATTATGACGTCACACTCATTCAATACGATTTTTATTGTATTACCATATTACATGGATTATTGAGTAGATTATATAATAAAATACATCCTCACGGAGACAGAGTAGTCATGGCGCTATGTTATTGTATCAAAATGCAATCTGCCCTGTTATAAGGTTTAAAAGTCTAGGATTGTGAATATGGTCAGTTGGTCTGTTACAGGATTTGAGAGTCTAGGGTTGTGAATATGGTCAGTTTGACTGTTACAAGATTTGGAAGTCTAAGGTAGTAAATATGGTCAGTTGGACTGTTACAGGATTTGAAAGGATAGAATTATGAATATGGTCAGTTGGTCTGTTACGGAATTTGGACGTCTAAGGTTTGTAAATATGGTCAATTGGCATTTTACAGGGTTTTAAAGTCAATGGTTATAAATGTGGTTAATTTGCTTGTTACATGGTTTGTAAGTATTGTTGTGAATGTGACCAAAACAGCTTGTTATATTGCTTGAAAATCTTAGATGTGAATATAGCCTGTTGGCATGTTACTGTTATTTAAAAGTCTATGGTGGTGAATGTGGCCTGTAGTCTTGTTTCTTGGTTTGTAGGTCATATGGTTGTTGATGTGTGTTATTGACTTTTACTTGGTTTATAAATCATTGGGTTGTGAATGTGGGCTTTAGGCTTATTACCATATTTGGAATTCTAGGTTGTAGATATTTCCTTTTATCTTGTTCCTGGGTTTGTAACTTATGGTTTTGAATATGGCCTATAGGCTTGCTTATGTATTTCAACGCATAGAGTTGTTGTTTCAAGTTTCTCTCATGGAATTTGACAAATTTGTCTGATATTTTTTAAATGTTTTGTTAATAGGTGCTAGCACAGTATGACAAAGCTGGTGTTATAAATTGGTTAAACAATAAGGGACAAACAGCTTTATATTTGGCATGTGAGAAAAACGAATCAGATGCTGTTGAAGCTTTGTTAAAGGCTAAAGCTGACCCAAATGTTACAGCTTGTGGAAGATATCCCATACATATCGCTGTTAAAACTGAAAACATGAAGTAAGTTAGATTTTCTTCCTTTTTAGTATCTAAAATGAAAATTTCTTTGCCCAACATAATTAATCTCAAATGTCTATTGTTTTCTGTGAATTGTTGTTTTACATCCTTTTTATTTACAGAGCTAATATAGTCCCTAATATATATGATAATATATATTACTTTATGATCTAATTTACAAGAATAACAAACAGCCATAATGGCTAAAACATGCTTTCTTCAAAAGACAAATACAACACACATGCACACATTCACACAATTTCATACGAAATGTATAATCTGGAATAACTGTTTATCAGATATAATACATATTCATTAATACATATACTCATGATAAATGTGTATATATTAATTAAATTTAATAACAAATTACGAAAATGACTATATACATTAAAGTGCATAGATTATATACAAAAAAATTGTCAATTCGGTTGAACCATTTGTAGCTTTAATATAAGAAAACACAATTTCAAATAGTTGCTTATTTTCTTCAAGAGAGACAGAGATTCTAACCCATGTAAAAATATATTGCACAAATAATCAGTACAAGTGGAAGCAAAAACTATTTAACTTACACCAGGGGATAGTAGAGTGAAAACATGTTCAAAAAATTCTTGTCAAATATTTGCATTTTTTACACAATAGAAGAAAAATTTTTTTTAGTTTTATTTGGCCAGTCTCTAATATATCATTTGTCATATCATTTTTTAAACAACTTTATTTCTGAAAGAAATTTCATTGAATAATTTCTGATTTAAGAAGAAAAAAATTATAAATAGTATGTGGTTGCCTGATCTATAGTATGTTGTGTATTCCTATTGAAATAAGTTACATTGAAGTTTCACATTTTAGCTAATAGTGCCAAATAGACAATATCATAAAATTTGGACTGATATGCATCCCTCTACTTTTGATTGGTTAATACAAACAGAGATACATGTTTATTTATGGATACATGTATGAAGATAGGTTAGTTTGACTGTAATAGCTAATGAACATGTTTCTGTAATTGTGCATAACCTGTTTAATGCCATGCTTTGCAATTGTTTGTATTAACCAATCAATGATAGAGGGACACATATCAAACATATCTGTGTGTGTAAACAGAAATTAAATCCAAAACATTTTTGACTCTGAAGCAGGATCAATAATATCCAAAACCTGTCAGACTATTTGCCGTATTACAGTTTACCATATGATAATGTAAACTTCATTGTATGTTATTGGTAGACCAACTTTGTAGTTATCATCCCCTTACTTATATCTGATTATATTTTCGTAAACATTTCACTTGTAGATCTGTAAAGCTTATATTAGAAAGGTTCAAAGATCAAGCACATGCTCTGGATGAAAAAAATGGAGGAACCCCAGTTCACTGGGCAAGAAATAAAGAGGTAGACTCATACTTTCAGGTCTCAGATAGAATTATTATTAGCTACTAAATCTGGTGCCTAGTGGATGTAAAAGCTCACTTTTTACTCGGAACATTTCTTCAATACCCAACTAACATAATATTTTTATCACTGACTCAATAGTAACATAAAATTCATGTAGAAATGTAGGACATCTTAAACATATTGTCAAAAAAAAAGTAATAAATAATTAAGTTTACAAAACTTCTTTGAAAATGCTAGGCAACTGTTTTTCCCTTACCAAATGAAACCTTATTTGGTGTTGCCCCTAGATACAGTAGATTAAAGTTCATGGTGACCAGAAGGATCGATATATATATATATATATATATATATATATATATATATATATATATATATATATATATATATATATAAATTTAGACAAATCTTTGAATTACTTTTCTCTATAACCACTTGGCCAAAAGAACCCAGGTTATGTGCCATGTTTAGTCTGTACTTTAGTGATCTTCTAAAGTAAACTGAAACTAATGTAGCTTAATTATTTCCTTCTTCTGAGCCAGTCACATTGTATTTATTGAATCTAAATCTCAATGAATACAACCATAATGGGCATTCAGGTTCTTGTTAATACATGTAGTTGTAAAGTGGTTTTGTTTTACTTTTAAATTTTAGATGATAGAACTGTTATACAGAATGGGAAGCAACCTCAACTTGCAGAGTAAAACTGGTCATACACCACTACATATAATGTTAGAGAAAAGTAGACGGGACTGTACTATGGAGTTACTTTGTTTTGGTGCTGATAGCTGTATTAGTGATTATGATGGTAATACACCTCTCCATCATGCTGTAATGGTAGGTATCTGATAGTTGTATTAGTGATTATGATTGTAATACACCTCTCCATCATGCTGTAATTATAGGTATCTGATATCTGTATTAGTGATTACAATGGTAATACACCTCTCCATCATGCTGTAATGGTAGGTATCTGATAGTTGTATTAGTGATTATGATTGTAATACACCTCTCATCATGCTGTTATTATAGGTATCTGATAGTTGTATTAGTGATTATGATTGTAATACACCTCTCATCATGCTGTTATTATAGGTATCTGATAGCTGTAGTAGTGATTACATTGGTAATACACCTCCCCATCATGCTGTAATGGTAGGTATCTGATAGTTGTATTAGTGATTATGATTGTAATACACCTCTCATCATGCTGTTATTATAGGTATCTGATAGTTGTATTAGTGATTATGATGGTAATACACCTCTCCATCATGCTGTAATGGTAGGTATCTGGAAGCTGTATTTGTGATTACAATGGTAATACACTCTCCATCATACTATAATGGTAGGTATCTGGAAGCTGTATTAGTAATTACGATGGTAATAGGCCTCTCCATCATGCTGCAATGTTAGGTATCTGATAGTTGTAGTAGTGATTATGAAAGTAAAATGCCTTTCCATCATGCTGCAATGGTAGGTATCTGATAGCTGTATTAGTGATTACGATGGTAATACACCTCTCCATCATGCTGTAATGGTAGGTATCTGATAGCTGTATTAGTGATTACAATGGTAATACACCTCTCCATCATGCTGTAATGGTAGGTATCTGATAGCTGTATTAGTGATTATGATGGTAATACACCTCTCCATCATGCTGTAATGGTAGGTATCTGATAGCTGTATTAGTGATTACAATGGTAATAAACTCTCCATCATGCTGTAATGGTAGGTATCTGATAGTTGTATTAGTGATTATGATTGTAATACACCTCTCCATCATGCTGTAATTATAGGTATCTGATAGCTGTATTAGTGATTACAATGGTAATACACCTTTCCATCACACTAATGGTAGGTATCTTCGGTGCAGATTAAACAATTATTGACTTTGGATAAATAATGTAGATATAAAAATTAATCATCCTCACTAACATTAAAGACTACCTCGATTAGGTTAAATACTAAAGGTAGTAATTGAGAAAGAAGTTGTTTGTTAAGTATCATATCTGAATGAGATTGAAAACTTGATAATTTTGGAAGTTTGCTCCCATTTTTTGCAAGCTCACCAAGCTGATGTCATTTTCTCCAACATTATTGAACATTATTTGATTGTTCCTTAATTACTACATTATTACCATGTACAATGAACCAATGAGAGACATTCTACCACCAATGTACAGGCAACTTGTGTAAGATAGAAATATCCTCTTTTGATATCTTACATTGAATTTTTTCATCTTTTGTAACTGGAGAGAATACTTTTGTAATGGAATGTAAAAAAAAAAAACAACAAGACTCTTAAGTCAACTAAAATATGATTAAATCAAATTATTATTTTGCTAGAACATACTATTGGTATTTTTTTTAAATAGACAATGTAATGCCTAAAAAAAAATTGGTTCATGAAGTATTCAGTTTAAACAGGTTGCACTTTCAATGATTTGTACATTTTCATGTGTTAGAACTCATTTATTATATCAGTTGCATAAAAATGAGAAATGGATGTCATTTACAAGAAAGTGGAAATGTTTTTCTTTTTTATTTTAGAAAGATAATGTAGAAATGACTCGAGTTTTTGTAGTATTTGGTGCAGATGTCGACATGCTTAACAACAAAGGACAATCTGCAAGGCATATTGCATCTACAACAAAGTCTAAAAACGGGTAAATGTCGAAAACACACACACACACACACACACACACATGCAACACACACAACAACACAACACACACACCTGTCTATCACAGTTTCTTGGAATGTTGCAGAATTTCATGGAAAGTTTTCTCAAACTTCTTTTTCACATTAAAGGCAACAAAAAGTCATGGATTTCTCCTTGTATCAGCTTTTCATAACAATTTCTGTTACTAGTAGGCAGTACTCTTTAAAAATGAAAGATTTTTTTCCAAAAATCCTTTCAGTTTTTAGTTTTAAACAATTTACCTTTAAGCATTTTTGTGACACCTTTTTTGTGAATTTTAACCAAGTGCTGTACAGAGAAAACCACCATTCTTTCTGAAGCGAACTGACAAACATTCTTATACTTAAATCTGCTCGAGTGGGATTTGAACCTAGAGTATGAGAGGCAGTGTGAACTGTAAGGTATATAAGTACATCATAAATACTGTACAAATAAATTTCTGTTACCAAATTGTCATTTACTGCAGCTACTAATAATGATGATTTATGCTTTAGATGTTCAAAGAATTCTTTAAAAGATGGATTCGGAAAACTGGAAGCACTAACACTGTCAAGCAAACTGACAAACTTTCAATTTCTAGATTCTGCTTGAGTGGGCCATGAGAGACACTGATCCTTAATACTGCTCAACCACCAAGGCCCTTGTAGCAAATTAGAGGAAAGTTTTGATGTTCATGTTTTAATTACCTCAAGTATTTTTTTTATTATTTTAGGGAAAAGATACTATTTATTTTACATGTATCTGGGGCAAAGAGGTGTGAGTTAAGTGCTAAAGGTTGTTGTAAAGGATGTATGACAGAAGGTACCTGGAATGGAACGGATGACCCAGCCATGAACACTGTGTTAGAAACTGACAAGGATGGTAAATCATAACATAAACTATTAAAGCCTTTTCATGTAGTTTTAATTAAAATTCCTGACTATGTTAAAAAGCTGTGAATTTTTAGCATATAAGGTATAAATCAGACTTGTTCATTTGCTAGAATAATGAAACACAATTCAGTGGTAAATTACGAAAGTCGTAACACCTGATTATAATCCTCGTCTTCACTGACTTATTTTTTGTTATCACTATCAGAAACAAAACTTACTAGAACAATTGTATGTAATGCAAAAAATAATATGGTTTCTTCTTAACCTAAATATCATTATCCAAGCATAACTGACAGTGACAAATAAATGCTGTAAGTTACAGAGCCTATTTTTATTTTTACTCAAGAGAACCATTGCATGTTGTATGTATTCCATTTCTTTTTATTTTGTGTTTTATTAACCTTTTTCATTGTCTCTCATTCTAATTTTTAATCTCACCTGATCAATTGGAATGGTCTGTTATAAATCATCCATCTTACTATAACTTTGTCAGTCCTATAAAACATCTGTATCATTTCTTCTAAAAGTGCTGGGCCAAATTTTATGTAACTTAATGATCTTCATGCCAGCTGAGTGAAATACTTAGGCTTTGCACAAATGAGTGAGTTATGTCCTCTTCAGACCTAGTCTAAAGCATATTCTGATCATGTCCATTTAGATTGTATTGCCATAGCTATCAAAACTAGTTAACAGTAATCTTTATTTACAGATTAAATTTATGAGATGACAAATTAAACATTGTCAAAATCATCAGTATAGAGAATAAATGTAAGCAGGGGTTGTGTAGTGAAAAAATGCTTAAATTAAAAGAAAAAAGCATTTGTTTGTTTCCGAGTGGTCTAAAGCAAATGCTAACAAAGCAAAGCCCCTCTCATCGCCTGGGTTCAAATCCCACTTGGGACAGATCCTAGTGTGAGAAAGTTTGTCAGTTCGCTTGTCAAAGGTCGGTGGTTTTCTCCAGGTACTCAGGTTTCCTTCACCATCCAAGAACTGACCACCTCAAAATAAGTGAAAGAATCTTGACGGGGGCATAAAACACCATAACTTCACTCTACTCCACTCCATTTGTTTGTTTAGTTTCAGTAAGTATGTCACAGTTTGTATAAATGAATGGAATAACAGTAAACATTTATCTACACATGTACCTTGTTGGCTTATTGTAAACATTTACATGTGTACAAATGTATTTTTCTCTTTTTTAGCTGTTTTAGATGAAATTATTTCATCTGTGAATTGTGGTGAACAAAAGGATAATAAATCTGGAGGCCTGGATAAGGTTTGTATTTTATGTCTTATGTGTTTTTTAATTTGGCTTATAAAGAAATCTGTCTATCCCAATATGGCTTCTGCACCAACACATCCAAATCTTTTGATGGTTTTCGTCAAACTTGGCATAAACATGTACGAACATGAGTCAGTTTGTAGAGTACCACATTTTTTTATTTTGACTGCCTTGATGGCAAAGTGGTAGAGTGTCCACCTCACGAGTGGGAAGTTGATGGTACAAAACCTATCTGGGTAATACATAAGCCTTCTAAATTTAAAGTATTACTTCCTTGCCTGGCACTTGGCATAAAGAGTACAGAATATTTACAGGATCAATAGGTGCCAAGATAATGTGATAGTAGGATTGGTATGTGTGTCTGTAGCATACAGTATTACTTACTGACTGGGTGAGGTAGCAACTTGTTGCTGACTATGACACATTCTCCCCATGTCAGGCTTACATAAACTCATTCTTGGGTTAATCCTTAGAGATTAATAAATTTGCTTTCATTGAAAAAAAAAAAAAAAAACAAAACAAAACAATTGCTGATGGGACATTCTTCCACTATCCCTGAAGCTGATGGGACATTCTTCCACTATCACTGAACCTTGAAATCAGTGAAAGAATCTTGAATGGGGTGTAAAACGCCATTAAAACAATCCAACACTTTTTGCAGTGATTCAATAAGTTTGATGCTTATCTTTTACGTAAGGAATTGTAAAGTAATTTTAATCACGTAAAAAATTAATAGGTCCAACTGTGAATTGGCATTGAGTAATAGTATTTTATGCCCCAGTGAATTAATTTTTTTTTACTTGTATCAAGGAGAACAGATCTGTGATGGCAGAAGAATCCAGAGTACCCAAAGAAAACTTTTGAACTTTGGCAAGGAAACTTACAAATTTTATCACATTAGGATTTGTTAAGAGTTAGATTTGAACCTGATACTGAGATTGTGAAATGCTATGATCTCAAAGCCATATTAAAATTTTGAATTCCAAAATTAGCACTCTGAATTAGCTAGGAAATGGTGAATCTTAATTAATATTGTTTTATAAGCCCATTGATTTGATAAACATTTATAACTTAACTAATGCTTACTCAGCTTATTGTTTAGGAAATATGCAATGTATGTAGTTGTAATGACAACATACTGTTTTTTTTACAGGTTTTATGTTTAGATGGAGGAGGTATACGTGGATTAGTACTTGTTCAGATGTTGATAGCTATTGAAAAATATGCTGGAAAACCAATAGTTAAATGCTTTGATTGGATTGCTGGTACAAGTACTGGAGGCTTATTAGCACTGGGTATTGCTCGTGGTAAGTAAATGGGGTGTTACTAGCACTAGGCATTGCTTGCAGTAATTTTTTTTAGGATTATAAGCACTTGGTATTTGTCATTGAAAGTTAATAGAAGGGTTTCTAGCATGATTATAAGCACTAGACATTTTTATCGTAAGTTACCAGAGGCTTGTAAGTACTAGGTGTTTTTTGTGATCGTTTAGCTCTGGGTATTGCTCACTGGAATGTTTTAGCTCTGGGTATTGCTCACTGGAATGTCTTAGCTCTGGGTCTTGCTCACTGGAATGTTTAAGCTCTGGGTATTGCTCACTGGAATGTTTGAGCTCTGGGTATTGCTCACTGGAATGTTTTAACTCTTGGTATTGCTTATGGTACTAGAGAGATATAAGTACTGGGTTTGATTGTGATAAGTTACTGGAGGGTTTTGATTTGATTGTAATTATTGTCTATAGTAAGTTTCCTGATGGTTATTTGAACTTGAAATTACTCATGGAGAGTTACTGGTGGGTTAAAAGTAGATGCTACTGCTCCTGGTAAATTACTGGAAAGATTTAAGGAATATAAAGAATAAGATATGGAAATAAATTGTGGTAAGTCACTGGAGGATAAGGAGTACTTTGATTTGATTGTATTAAGTGTTTAAGGGTTATTAGCATTGGTTATTGCTCAGTGTAAATCAGTGGAGGATCATTAGCACTTAAAGTAAGTTTACTGGTGGTTATTAGCACTGGGTTTTGCTCTTTGGGAGTAACTGCTTGCATATTAACAGATGTTATTGTTCATTGTTGGTCATTAGCACTGAGTTGCTTAAAGTAAGTTTTCTGGTGCCTATTAGTACTGGGTATTGCTCTTGGGGAGAAACTACTGGCTTATTAACAGAGGTTACTGCTCATGGTCAGTTACTGAAGGGTCATTAGCACTGAGTTGCTTAAAGTAAGTGTTCTGCAGTTTTCTGGTGCCTATTAGTACTGGGTATTGCTCTTGGGGAGTAACTACTGGCTTTTAACAGATATATCAGCTTATGGTAAGTTACTGGAGGGTCATAAGAGCTGAGTTGCTTAAAGTAAGTGTTCTGCAGTTTTCTGGTGCCTATTAGTACTGGGTATTGCTCTTGGGGAGAAACTACTGGCTTTTAACAGATGTTACAGCTAATGGTAGGTTACTGGAGGGCCATTAGCACTGAGTTGCATAAAGTAAGTGTTCTGCAGTTTTGTGGTGCCTATTAGTACTGGGTATTGCTCTTGGGGAGTAACTACTGGCTTTTAACAGATGTTACAGCTTATGGTAAGTTACTGGAGGGCCATTAGCACTGAGTTGCTTAAAGTAAGGGTTCTGCAGTTTTCTGGTGCCTATTAGTACTGGGTATTGCTCTTGGGGAGTAACTACTGGCTTTTAACAGATGTTACTGGTTATGGTAAGTTACTGAAGGGTCATTAGCTCTGAATTGCTTAAAGTAAGGGTTCTGCAGTTTTGTGGTGCCTTTTAGTACTGGGTATTGCTCTTGGGGAGAAACTACTGGCTTTTTAACAGATGTAACAGCTCATGGTAAGTTACTGGAGGGCCATTAGCACTGAGTTGCTTAAAGTAAGTGTTCTGCAGTTTTCTGGTGCCTATTAGTACTGGGTATTGCTCTTGGGGAGTAACTACTGGCTTTTTAACAGATTTTACAGCTTATGGTAAGTTACTGGAGGGCTATTAGCACTGGGTTGCTTAAAGTAAGTGTTCTGCAGTTTTCTGGTGCCTATTAGTACTGGGTATTGCTCTTGTGGAGTAACTGCTGGTTTATTAACAGATGTTACTGCTCATGGTAAGTTACTGGAGGGCTATTAGCACTGGGTTGCTTAAAGTAAGTGTTCTGCAGTTTTCTGGTGCCTATTAGTACTGGGTATTGCTCTTGTGGAGTAACTGCTGGTTTATTAACAGATGTTACTGCTCATGGTAAGTTACTGTAGGGCCATTAGCTCCGAGTTGCATAAAGTAAGTGTTCTGCTGGTTATTAGCACTGGGTATTGCTCTTGAGGAGTTTCTTTTGGGTTTTAAGCAGTTGGTATTGCTCTTGAAAAGTTACTGGAGGGTAATGAGCACTTGGTATTGATGTAAGTTACTAGATGGATTATTTACACTAGGTATTGATCAGGAGCAGTTACTGTAAGCCATGGTTAGTTATTGTAGAGTTAATTGCTGTTGATAGTGAAATATACTGATGGTTATGTAGCACATTATTATTAACTACTGGCTTTTAACAGATGTTAATGGTTATGGTAAGTTACTGAAGGGTCATTAGCTCTGAATTGCTTAAAGTAAGGGTTCTGCAGTTTTGTGGTGCCTTTTAGTACTGGGTATTGCTCTTGGGGAGAAACTACTGGCTTTTTAACAGATGTAACAGCTCATGGTAAGTTACTGGAGGGCCATTAGCACTGAGTTGCTTAAAGTAAGTGTTCTGCAGTTTTCTGGTGCCTATTAGTACTGGGTATTGCTCTTGGGGAGTAACTACTGGCTTTTTAACAGATTTTACAGCTTATGGTAAGTTACTGGAGGGCTATTAGCACTGGGTTGCTTAAAGTAAGTGTTCTGCAGTTTTCTGGTGCCTATTAGTACTGGGTATTGCTCTTGTGGAGTAACTGCTGGTTTATTAACAGATGTTACTGCTCATGGTAAGTTACTGGAGGGCTATTAGCACTGGGTTGCTTAAAGTAAGTGTTCTGCAGTTTTCTGGTGCCTATTAGTACTGGGTATTGCTCTTGTGGAGTAACTGCTGGTTTATTAACAGATGTTACTGCTCATGGTAAGTTACTGTAGGGCCATTAGCTCCGAGTTGCATAAAGTAAGTGTTCTGCTGGTTATTAGCACTGGGTATTGCTCTTGAGGAGTTTCTTTTGGGTTTTAAGCAGTTGGTATTGCTCTTGAAAAGTTACTGGAGGGTAATGAGCACTTGGTATTGATGTAAGTTACTAGATGGGTTATTTACACTAGGTATTGATCAGGAGCAGTTACTGTAAGCCATTAAGCATTTAAAACCAGCTGTCTCACAGGCCCATGAATGAAATACCTATTCAGCTGAAACAAAATATATATAAAGAATATTATCGAACATTTACAATATCTGTAGTTGCTCAAATGATTATTTTTTACCCTAAAAATCCTAATTATTTATTTTATTATAAGTATTTGGTGATACATTTTAGCTCAACTGGCTAAAGTCAGCTGAACTTTTGGTATGGGAAAACATGTTTTTTGTTTATGTGTGCATTTATGCATGGTTCTGTGTAAACAAATCTTCTTCCCTTAACCCACTAGGCCAATTTGTTTGAAAAGATTAGATTTTGTACTATAAGACCAACTTTCATGAAGGTCACCCTTGCTATAAGTAGCAAAAAAAAAACAATAAAAAAAATAAAAAAAAAAATAAATAAAAAAAATAAATAAATAAATAATAAATGAATAAATCATGCCATTCAACACATGTAATTTCCAAAAAAAAATTGTTTGCTCAAACTCAGGAATTATGAAAATAAGGGTAAATATTAATATTTTCTTTTAAACCTTTCTTGAAACCACTGTTTTGTATGCTTCTATAATGTGTGATGCCATTTATTATTACATGTGTTTTTATTGATGAGAACATGCATTAATTGCCAGATGGTCACTACAATCCCATCATGTTTCTGATTGTTGTTATTATCTACAGGAATGTCATTACAGTATATGAAGGGATTATATATTCGATTGAAGGATGAAACATTTAAAGGAAAGAGACCTTATGCTTCAGAACCATTCGAGGAAATGTTAAAGAAAGAATTTGGAGAAACTGCTGTCATGACTGATATTAAACATCCAAAGTATGGTTATATAGATCTTAAAAATCATTTTGCCTTCCTTTCTATATTTCAGTGTTATTTTAGACATGAAGTCTTACTATTTTGTTTATATTTTTGTATGCTGCATTCAGATTTGTCTAACTTTTCTATAGAGTGAATCTAGTATTTCTGTTTACTGGATAATTGACATTTGTAACTATATTTTTTTAGTCCCCTACAGGCCAAAGACAAAGGGGACTTTAGGTTTGCACTCTGTCTGTCCGTCCATCTGCCTGTCATGCCTCAGTTTTCCACACTTGAACTAATTTTTGGTATGTGAGTCTACCATGATGAGTTACAGATCAAGTTTACGTTTCGTTTCCATCTGCTAATTTTTACCGGAGTTATGGCCCTTTGATCATTGAAAATTCACAGAAATTTTAGTTTTCCACACTTTTTTTCTACACGCTTGCAGAAATGGAACTAATGTTTGGTATGTGACTCTACCATGATGAGTTACAGATCAAGTATATGTTTCGTTTCAATCTGCTAATTTTTATGGGAGTTATGGCCCTTTGAACTTTGAAATTCACTGAAATTTTAGTTTTCTGCTCTTTTCTTCTAAATGCTTTTAGATAATGAATTGATTTTTGGTATATGAGTCTACCATGATGAGTTATAGATCAAGTTTACGTTTCATTTCCATCTGCTAATTTTTACCAGAGTCATGGCCCTTTGATCTTTGAAAATTCACAGAAATTTTAGTTTTCCGCAATTTTTTTCTACACACTTGCAGAAATGGAACTAATGTTTGGTATGTGACTCTACCATGATGAGTTACAGATCAAATTAGGGTTCATTCTGGTCTGGAAATTTTTACGGGAGTTATGGCCCTTTCAACTTTGAAAATTCAGAAATTTCAGTTTTCCGCTCTTATTTCTAAATGCTTTTAGATAATGAACTGATTTTTGGTATATGAGTTTACCATGATGACTTACAGACCAAGTGTATGTTTCGTTTCCATCTGCTAATTTTTACCGGAGTTATGGCCCTTTGATCTTTGAAAATTCACAGAAATTTAAGTTTTCCGCACTTTTTTCTACACGCTTGCAGAAATGGAACTAATGTTTGGTATGTGATTCTACCATGATGAGTTACAGATCAAGTTTATGTTTCGTTTCCATCTGCTTATTTTTACGGGAGTTATGGCCCTTTGAACTTTGAAAATTCACTGAAATTTCAGTTTTCCGCTCTTTTTTTCTACACTCTTGCAGTTATTGAATTGTTTTTTGGTATGCAGGTCACTATTACACTCCATATCAAGAACTGTTAGACTAGTGCCTCCTGTAATGTATGTGTACACTATAATGATATATTATAAAACAAAAACTAAATTGCATTACAATTGACCTAGTAATTATTCTCTTTCCACACACTGTCAAAAATAAGAAGGTTTTGGGAGAATTAACCTATTCATGATTAAACTTAAAATTTTTGAGAACTCCATTGCTGGTTTTTGATTTTACTATGATTAAGTTCTGCTTTACACCTTGAACAACACGTATAATTTATAACTATAAATCTTTGTACCATATAATAAGGTACATTTTACCTAAAACTTTGGGATAAGTGAAATATGCGACCGTTAGGGGACTATGTATTGTTTTGCAATACTCTAAGAATGCTTGTTCTATTTAAAATAAACACACACACAGACACACACACTGTGGTTTAACAAACTTTTTTAAAACATTTTTTGCACTTCTCCATGCAGCTGAAGAATTATTGGTGGAGGTCAGCATTAAGAAATGTAGATGTTGTAAAATTAAGGAATTTTTATATTTCAGGGTTATTGTCACTGGTGTGTTAGCCGACAGATTCCCTCATAAGTTACATTTATTTAGATCTTTCCATCCAACCATGGAGAAGACATTGATAGATGAAGAACTAAATAAGAAATATAATTTTGAACCAGTTCCTCAACCCAATGGTAAGTGTAAAATTTTGATTTTACATTGGGGTTTAACAGTATTTAAAACTTTTATAAAAAATATGGGGTTTGACAATACTTTGAAGCATACCTTCAAAGAAAAATATGGGGTTTGACAATATTTTGAAGCATACCTTTTTTTTTTTTTTAAAAAAAAAAATGGGTTTGACAATATTTTAAAGCTTACTTTTAAAGAAAAATATTGGATTTGACAATGTTCCGAGGCATACTTTTATGGAAGGAAAAATATGGGGTTTGACAATATTTTGAAGCATAGTTTAAAAGAAAATATGGGGTTTGACATTATTTTAAAGCATAGTTTTAAAAAAATGGAATATGGGGTTTGACAATATTTTGAAGCATAGTTTAAAAGAAAATATGGGGTTTGACATTATTTTGAGGCATAGTTTAACAGAAAATATGGGGTTTGACAGTATTTTGAGGCATAGTTTAACAGAAAATATGGGGTTTGACAGTATTTTGAGGCAGAAAAATTCTGGACTTCACTAAGCCTTTGAGTTAATAAAATGGATGAGTAATTAATGAGTCATTTGATATGTCTCTTCTAAATGCAAGGAGAGGGGCCTCGGTGGCCGAGTGGTCTAAAGCGAGCACTTACAGATCACAGTGCCTCTCACCACCTAGGTTCGAACCCCACTCGGGACAGATCCTAGTGTGAGAAAGTTTGTCAGTTCGCTTGCCGAAGGTCGGTGGTTTTCTGCGGGCACTCTGGAGACCGCCTCGAAAAAAGTGAAAGAATCTTGACTGGGGCATAAAATACCATTACTCCACTCCACTCTACTCTAAATGCAAGGATTTAATTCACATTAGATATATCATCCTTGTTCAACTTAAAAATATTTTGTGTATGTCATATCATTATTTGATCACTTAAATAAAATCTTACTTTTCACATTTCTTTTTTCACAGAACAGTTAATCTGGAAGGCAGCGAGATCATCAGGGGCAGCACCAACATATTTCAGGGCAGCGGGAAGGTTTCTTGATGGAGGAATCTCTGCCAATAATCCATCATTAGACATGCTTACAGAAATACAGGAATATAACATTGGTCTTAAATTAAGAGTAAGAAATATAACAAATATTACATTTTTTTTAATTAAAAAAAAAGATGGAATAGAGGAAATGTAACCAGGCTGTTGATATGGCTTTGGATTAAATCCAGTATTGTCTGCACTACAGACTAAAAGTCGTTCCATGTTAACATTGTATTATTGTGATGGGTATCAATCTCTTAAGGACCTTTAGTACACCTAAACTTTCTTAACTTCATAATATGTACATGTACTTAAATTTGAGAATTATTCCTCAACTTTTAATTATTTAGGAGCTTCTAATAATAAAATTATTTTAATTTTACCAAAACAAATAGATACTAGAACAGAATATCCTACATTTTGACAAATTTTACCATAAGGTGTGCTGGTAAAATATGCTCAAGTCACCTCATTAAACAAGAATTACTACTGACATCTTTAAGTAATACATGTTATATACATAGCTTTTGGTTTCTTTTTTTTCAGAATGAGAGTCATTTAGTGCATAAAATTGGTTGTTTTGTTTCTCTGGGAACTGGAAGGGTCCCATTAAAAGCTTTCAGTAATCCTGTCGATGTCTTTTTACCAGAAGGTATATTTGACATAAAGAAGAGTATTGATGGAGTAACTGGTCTAATTAGTATGTTTGTAGAACAAGTAAGTAAACAAGAGGGGTTTAATAAAAGTCTTGTATCAACAACCAGAGCCAGATAAAGGCTATCAATAGACATATTGATGAAGGAATATTTGACATGGCAAGATTATTGATGAAGCAGCAAACATGATAAAAAAGTATTATGTAACTGTTTCTGACAACAGTCTATTTTAACAAAATCAAAAACATTTCATGTTATTTAGGACATCATTGACTAAAAATAGATAAAAATAAATTTTTGATTGATCACACATAAGTTTAGAGTTGGAATTAATATTTAACATCCTTGTCATTTGAATTTTTTTTTAACAAAATGTATTGGAAGATCAAGGAAGTTTTTATCAGTTACATTGTAAGCTTGTATAATCAGTTCTCCAGGGAAAACATAATTTTGCTTTCTGTTTATTGCGGGGGGTGGGGGTGGGGGGGGGGGGGGGGGGGGGCTCAGTAATCAAGTGGTCTAAAGTGCAGGCCTAAAGATCATCAGGCTTCACACCTCCTTAAATTATGCTTCAGTCAGATCTTAATATAAGAGTAAGTTTGTCAGTTTTCTAAACAAGGGTAGGGTTTTTTGTCTGGGTACTCTGGTTTCCTCCATCATCCCAGAACTGACCACCTTGATTTGAGTGAAAGAATCCTGACTTGAGTGTTAAACACCATTATTCCACTTCATTTATTGGAAACATTATAGTCTACACTTCAAAAATACTGTTAATTTAATTTTTTAACAAATTGTTGAAACACCTGCAATTATTTATTATTAATTGTAGGCTACAGTATCAGAAGGAAGACCTGTAGACAGAACCAGAGCATGGTGTAGTATGATGGATATTCCATTTTACAGATTCAGTCCGAAGTTTTCCGAGAACATTCCATTAGACTGTACAGATAATGACAAACTTATAAACATGATGTGGGAAGCCCAGTGTTATATTGTGGCAAACACGCCAAGAATACAGAAACTGGCATCATATCTTTGACAGGTGTAACTCACTCTAAAAGAAATATTGCTACAAGTGTGATATACATGTACATGTATTTAGTAAATTATTACATGTATGTTTATAGTGTATAATACGTGTAATTTAATTTTAAGGGTTGTAAGAAAAAAAAAGGCTGTAAATTAACATTTTGCCATATTTTTCTGTAAACTGCGGTAGAATTGTATTAACTCAATATTGTTTTACTTGATTACCAATGATAACTTTTTGTTTAAGTCTTTTTGTTTCAAATGTGTCTATTTGTTAACTCCTAAGACATTTGAAAGTCAAAATCAAGGTCTGTTGTACTTAAAGAGTTTAAAATTTCATTTATCAAATGCTAGGTTTTGAAAAAAAAATGGTTCCATTAAAAAAAAAAAGCTGATGAGCTTGCTTTATACATTTGAAGTATACTAAACTCTGCTACAATAACATATGAAGTATACCAAACTCTGCTACAATAACAATACATTTGAAGTATACTTAACTCTGCTACAATAACTATACATTTGAAGTATACCAAACTCTGCTACAATAACTATACATTTGAAGTATACTTAACTCTGCTACAATAACTATACATTTGAAGTATACCAAACTCTGCTACAATAACTATACATTTGAAGTATACCAAACTCTGCTACAATAACTATACATTTGAAGTATACCAAACTCTGCTACAATAACTATATATTTGAAGTATACCAAACTCTGCTACAATAACTATACATTTGAAGTATACTAAACTCTGCTACAATAACTACGTTTATGTAAGAACCACCTGTCAAATGAAAGTAGTGTAAAGTCTCTGCTTTATATTTCAACCAAAGCAACCTCTTAAATGGATACCACCTGTCATGCAAGTCCATATTTCTTAAGGCCCAGGGGTATTTTATTTATTTTAACGTTCCATATGGTGTATTAAATAGATAAGATATTTTATATGCCAATTTGGGCCTTCATGAATATAAATAACCTGACTTATAGGTAGAAAGCTTAATTATAGTTACATATACATCTTCAATAAACCTGTGACTTTTATTGTCTGCTATAGTCAAAGTGTTAGCAAGTTAAACCTGAGCAAAGAGTAGGTCT
Organism: Tegillarca granosa; assembly: GCA_029721355.1. Taxonomy (NCBI): domain Eukaryota; kingdom Metazoa; phylum Mollusca; class Bivalvia; order Arcoida; family Arcidae; genus Tegillarca; species Tegillarca granosa. The sequence continues at coordinate 23,582 of JARBDR010000122.1, forward strand.
TGAAACTTTTACCAGAAGTATTTGGCATTTTCACATCACTTCATATAAACTTCCAGTGCTTATAGCTTGTCTCAGAGATATCTCAGCCCCAAGTAACCATCAGCAATGCACAGTGAAAAATGTCAGAAAATATAAAAACTGCAAATTTCTAAAAAAATATATAATTTTGCAATTACAATGATCATGTACATGTCCAATGAAAAAAGATGGATCAACACCAAGATTTAATCACATAGTACCATTGGAAAACCCACCGCCTTCGCATTCCATTGCATACGAGATGACCCTTATATAGAGGAGACCTTCACAGATTCAACTGTATTAACATGTATTTATATATAGTATCTAATTTGTTAAAAGAATCTAAAGGTCTAAAATTTTATTGATTATGTATATTTCTGATACATCTAACTAGCTATAAATGGAATGAAGTCAGTCTTTTGTTAAGCCATATTCAGTTATACTTTTAGCTATATACATGTACATGTTGTATATATGTGTATATTCTGATAAATTTTGACTTATTGTTTTTTATCTGTTTCTGAAAAATACTTTGTACACCAGTCTTTATTAGTACAATCTTTTTTCTACAAAAAGAAATAACTATTGAGGACAACAAGAGATAAAGGAAAGATTTGTTAGTTATTATCCTGGATAAAAGACTCTCTCTCTCTCTCTCTTTCTCTCTCTCTCTCTCTCTCTCTCATGTATGAATCTTTTGTAAGATCAATTATTGAAAAGGAAATCAACCATATACTCAGTACACTTGACATACTAGTATATATATTTTACATATGGTTGCTGAAAAACATATTTATACCACTGTTTTAGTTTTTTTTTTTTTTTTTAAATTTTTTCAGATTTAACAAAAGCTTTGTCATGAGACATTATCGTTATATATCGTCATATTTTTCTTCAAATAATTTTTAAAAACAAAATTATATATGTGTGCTAATTTGTTTTAGTTTAAAGTTTTATATGTATCCATTATGTGTGCCTTTAAACACCAAATACATGTATTCATCATGTGTGCCTTAATTACACCTAGTATATTCACACTTTGCATATCTGTCAGTGTAGCACCTTTTTTGAACAATATGAATGATATATTGATAAAAAAATTCAGATTTTATCACTTTTTATGTACAGTTTTAGATTTTATAATACACTTTAATAGTAGCCATTAAATATTAGACTATTTGTTTATTATTATAATCACTGCATAAGGGATTTTCTGGATGTAAATTTTTGTTTCAATAATGTATTTATAATAGGTGGAGAGGAATTGGTCCATGTTGTTTTACGTCCATGTGAAGATTATTTTATTTTATATAGAGGGGTTCATTGCAGAGATATAGGAGAAAACAAGAGATAGACCTTCGAGAAAACTACTGACCTGTGAACTGACAAACTGTCTCACACTTAAACTGATCTGGGTGGAATTGATAATCTGGATAGTGAATGGTGCTGTGATGAGTTTACCTGTGCTCACACTTGGATCTGCCTAAGTGCAATTGGAACTTGGATTGTGAATGGTGCTGTGATTAGATAATAATATTGAAATATTATGGAACACCGCTGGAAATTTTTAGATTGTTTAATGGGGGGGGGGTGTAATATCCATACAGTCAAGTGCTTTATTGTCTCTGATCAATATATTCCAATTTACCTTTTTAGTTTCTGTAGTAATGTAGTCTAAAACTTACTTTTACAATTCAAATTGCTTCTCATTGCTTAGGTTCAAATCCCATTCCAGCACACCTTAGTGTGAGATTGTTTGTCAGTTGGCTTGCTGAAGGTTGGTGGTTTTCTCATCCAAAACAGATAAATGATGTAATGGTGTTGTGTTTTGTTACTTCCACTTCAGTATTTTAGAATATAATAACTTTGAAGTTGTAATGTTTTTCATGTATATTTTTATGATATACATCGGTTAATTTTCTTTTCACATGTTATACTAAATAATTAGTCTTCCCATTTCTGTTGACTTTATAGTTAGATTTTATATACAGCAAAATCTTGATTTATTGCCCTCATTTGTTCAATCAAATGTTGATGTTATAAGGGGTATAGTGATATATCCAGGGAGTTTTGTAAAGGAAAGGCACAAAGGAACTCCAAAATAGTGGGGTGATAAGCAAGGTGGCAAAGGGCATTAAAACAAGGTTTTACTATTTTTGTATTTTTCTTCTTATTTATGTTTTAATTTCGAATTATTTTAAAATATATATTTAAAAATTAAGCTGCAACTTGAACAAAGTCAAATTTAAGTGCTTTAAATATAAATAATGTAAGAATGAGGTTCATCACAATGAATAATGCTGATTTGACATCCAATTTGTCTTTCAAAAGATTTTCTTTGGTTGTAAATATTTGCCTTGTTAGCGATTTTTAACCTGTGATATCTGAAATAGTGGGACCAGTCTAAACTGAGCGAAATTCCTCCTGCACATGGTTTTGTTTGGTTTATTTATTTATGAATATACATATATTGACAAATATTAAACATGCATCTCATAAATTTGTTTTTTTAAATGCACTGACCTTACACCAGGTCGTCTTTTGCAATGCAAACAGGCTCTGGTCTTTATTATTCTTACTTATGTCACATAATACATAATATTACACTACCTTAAAGTACATCTTAACCCAAATACAGTAAAACTTCGATCGCTCGAACGTCGTTGCCTCGAATACCCCGGATAACTCGAAGTCATCTGTTGGTCCCGACCAATTTCCTATTATATCCTTTGTAAATAAACTTCGATGGCTCGAACTTCGTTAACTAGAATACTCCCGCTCGCTCGAACAATAAATATTTTTCAAAAGTATAAAGTTAGTGAAAATTCAACTTCTTTCTCTCGAATACAATTTTTGTCAGAAGGACGTGGTCCTGGTCATTGTAAACAAAACACAAGCTGAAGCCATATTACAGATTTCATCAAACGTAATAGAGTGGAACAAAACAATTAATCTAGACTTATATTAATTTATTAATTAATTATTAACCTAATTGTGAAGTGTCGATATGCTTAGTTCTTTAATCTCTTAATCCGATTACGACACGTGGAAGTGTTTGATCGCTTTTTTTTTTAAAACAGCTCAGTCGCTCGTGCCGTATGATTGCACATCAGGAATCTGTAATTTACATGCCCTTGGAATATGTATAGTAATGTGTATTATCGTTATTTCCTGTGATTAAAACGACGGTAATAACTGTGTTTTGTTTTGTTTTTCTTTATAGTACATGTGCAATAAAAAATAAAGTAAGTTTAGTTTGTATCATCACATGTTGAAATTAAAATAAAGTGCCATATTCTAACCCCGTATCCAAATAACATCATACGGCAGTTGCAGGTCAATATGTAATTTGAAATGAATTTTGTATTTTTAACTGGGATATTTTATTCTTTTTGAATTTTTTAAAAAAATATTTCGAGATAAATAATAAAATTTTAATTAGGACTTTTCATTATTTGACCTTTTAGTTTATTTACATGTAAAACAAATTTAAAGATTCTTTGACGCTCGGTAAACATGAGAACGTGAACCTCCAATCAATATCTCGATGTTCGATCCCTCGAACCCCCCGATGGCTCGAATATTTAGTCGAAGTCCCTTGGACTTCGAGCCATCGAAGTTCTACTGTAGTTTAATCAGTGGATTAACACATATACAAAGTTAGAGTCAAGAACAGCAACTATAATACATAAACAATCATTGCTTGAAAGGATCTTATTAAGTCCAGAATAACACTGGTATCTATTTTAAGATTGTTATCCATTCAGTATAATATAACAAATATTTCCTGGGGTTTGTGGGATATAATCTCAGTTAATGGACTAGGCAGGCACCCCAAAAATATTATATGAACCTCAGCTTTGCTTCATTCTGTATTTTTTTTTTTTTTTTTTTTTTTTTTTTTTTTTTTTTTTTTTTTTTTTTTTTTGTGTGCCTGACTGATCCATAGACTGAGATATAACCCACAACCCCATGAAATATTTGTTAAATAATATCAGTAGTTAAGACTGGTTTTAGACTTACCAAGGGTCCACACATATTAATCTAACAATCAATATTAATGTTGTATGTTTCTCTAAAAGAACATTTAATCATTGATTTATTGCCACCAAATGTTTTCTTAACATTTGGCTAAATAAAAGTGTTTGGCCAAAAATGAAGGAAGACTGTAAAAGAAAAAAATATAAAAGTAATATCTGTGATTTCTAAAAAACTGTGGCAATCATTAAACAAGGTTATAACGAGGTTTAATTGTACATGTAATTGGGTAAATTCAGGTTTTCTGTTTACTTGTTGTTCAGTTTTCACATGTTCCACTGTATAAACAATGATTTACTGTATTATCACTTTAATTTTGTTAACTTTTTTCACAAATTTGAATCAAAATCATTTTTTTCAACATGAAATAATTCATGAAATAGTGTTCTTTAGAAATTTATGTATGTGTTAAAGGTGAAATTTTGCTCACTTACATGTATTTTCACAATCCCTAATTTAGTACAAGTATAGATTTACTAAAGGTTTCTTTTTGTGTTATATCAGTGTTTGTTTAAAAAAAAATCCAAATTTATTCTAGAACTGAATTAGTTAATGTTTTCATCATTGAACTCATAATTATTTCTTTTTTCTTTTAAAAAGTTACATGCATATGTATTCATACAGTGCTTATATCATGGAGATAGCATAAGTAATATTTAAATTATTGGTGAATGTAATTATTTCCCAAAGAAAGATGACATAAACAACAGAGGTTGAGGCTCATCTTAATCATGAAAGGATTTTAGTTCTTGTATGTGAAGACAAAAACACATGGAGGTCTTAGTTTCATTGAGAATGATTAAAACTAATGTCCGAAACAGATAACACAATCAGATGATTCCCTGCATCAAGACAGTTATTAGGACCAAAGATGGGAAGCAAAAGTTCAGATTAATATTTATGTGTTAAGTGACCCTAAACAACACATAATGATATATATCAATAAGAAAAACAGTTTAATAAAGGAGTTACGTTGTATTTGTCAGTAATATAATTGTACTTTGCAGTGGTGATATATATTTTGCTTGTGATCAGTATATGGAAAATTTCATTTGTTCATCTTTGATTTTTCTAAAACTATACAACAGATAAAAATAAAGAATAATCAGTAAAAAATTCTGCTTTAACAATAAAAAGCTTTTTTTCTAAAAAAAATTGTAACTAAAATCTGTTAGAAAAATCTTATTTAACATAGAAAGAAATTTGAAAATTATGTAATGTAATAAACTGTACATTGTGACTATCACTTGATAAGGTTATATAAATTATCAATTTTTTATTTATCTATCTATTTATCTATTTATTTTATAAACTTTCCTGTAGAGAGATATACAAACTTTTTTTGTTTAACCTTTACTTGTGTCGTTTTCCCCCTTTTTTTTCAAAAATTTACATTTTTAATATGCTTCATGTGCATAGTTTTAAATACTCAATTTTACGAAATATGAAACTATAACATGACATTTGTGGATAAATGTAGGGATCAAGAAATCTTGAAGATCATAATAAGTCTCCTAGAAAGATTGCTCAAAAACTTAAAACATAATCATTTCTTCAGAAAGTGATTTTCATTCAAGACATTTAGAAATTACCTGAATAGATTTTGTTCACACTTTTTGCATAATTTGCAAATTATCCAAGTTAAAATCATGTTCAATGTTTATTACAGTCTATTTTATTTCTCACTAGAAAAAGAATTTATAAATATGTTGACAATATTGATTAACATGTAAATATATAATACAAATACCAGTTAAATTTTGATGTGCCAGATGTGCACATTTCGGAAATTCATTCTTCATCAGTGACACTAAGACCGAAAAGTTTGATACATAAAAAATATAAGCCAAACAGTTGAAAATAATGAATCTAAAGTTTCAAAATTATATAAATCCAAATCCAGCTAAGGAATGCTGTGCATGAGGGAACAAACCTTAGTTTTAAATTAATTCCAAATAATTATTTTTTGTTAAATACTAACATCAAAAATTAATGTAAAATGAAAATATTTTACTGAACTATATACAATTACAAATATTACTCCAACTAATTAGAGCCCGAGAAAAGGGACAAATTACTTTTCGGATAATACAACAACAGCATATTGTCTGAAAGTAGTTTGCTGTTGATCTCAGGCTCTAATTTGTTGGAGTATAACAAATGTTAATACAGCAGTAATCAGTTCAGACCATACAGCACAAAGTTGGTGTGTCTATATAGGTTTTAAGTTTCAAATTTGTCATTCGGTTTGAAAATACATTGCTTTTTGTACAATATTTTTATTTTTACAACATTTTTTATTATTAAACGTAGTTGGATAATCCATTATGTAATATTTTCTGTCATTTATTTGTTACAATATATGTAAATTAGTTGTATGTTTGGGTAATATAACATCGTTATGTACATGTATATATCTATTTTTTTGCTGCTGACTTTTCTAAAGTTCTATACAAAACATTTAATTAAAATTTGTCGATTTGATTTGATGTCTTTGTGTCTCAACATTGTTTATGACATCATACATCTAAAAGTTTGTTTGAAGAAGCTATCAATAATGGAACGAAGTAATTTCGTTTAGTTTATAAGTACTTTTGGAAAGCTTCTAAATTCTTCCTTATAAATTAGTGGCCTCTTTAAACTGACTTTGACTGACTGCTTGGTGATGGTAAATAAATCAGTAGCCTCTTTAAACTGAAGTTTGACTGACTGCGTGTTGATGGAAAATAAATCAGTGGTCTCTTTAAACTGAAGTTTGACTGAATGAATGTTTTCGGAAAACATTTTGCCTTGAAATGAATTTTTTTTTTTCACCATTTAGTTATTGAAAGAATTGAAGCACTTAGGATTGACTGTAATATGGATTTTATAGTAAGTAGGTTTCCAAATATCTCATAGCCTTTTGTGATAAACATTGATGTAAAGAAAAAAATATAAAAATTAGTTATATTTATTATTAATAAATTTGTTGAGGATTATTTATTAACACCTGCATGTCACCATTATAGACAAGATAGAAACACTTCAAGGTATATGAATGTAACACTACTATTATTTTTGCAGTTTATGGTCCCAGTTTCACAATCATTCCTTAACTTAAATTTAGCAAAGTTTGGCAATGCCGTTTGAAATTATGAATAAAATTTTTTTCACAACTGAATACAGATGTCATCAGATGGATTTGATCTCCAAAATGACACATTAAAATACTGAATATCTCAACAATTAACAAAATAAAATAAGTTTTAAATAAGTCTTAAAATTTAAAATTCATGTTAAGGAAAATCTTAGTTAATGTAAAGCCAGTGCCTGATGGTAAAAACTGGCATTTGACTTGAATAACAATGAATAATTTACAATTGATAGTAACAATCACTTTTATTTGGAGATGTTTATTTACATGTAGTTTGTTTCTGAAAATATCGAATGTCACTAAAAATATCCATTATCCAGTGTCACTGAAAATATCCAATGTCACTGAAAATATCCATTATCCAGTGTCTATGAAAATATCCAATGTCACTGAAAATATCCATTATCCAGTGTCACTGAAAATATCCAATGTCACCTAAAATTTAAAATATCCAATGTTACTGAAAATATCCAATGTCACTAAAAATATCTGATACATCACACACACAAATCTTCATTGCATAGAACTTTTGTCACTCAAACCTGGTCTTGTAAGTTGATCAATATCCTAGGAAAACGTGTGTGTGTGTGTGTGTGTGTGTGGGTGTGTGTGTGTGTGTGTGTGTGTGTGTAATATCTCCAACAGCTAAAACATGTACAAGCTGGAAGGCCAGTTTATATACAATCAAAATATGCACATGGAAACATAATAAATAAAAATTTAAAAAACTCAATTGTAAAACATATATTTTAACAAGTACCAGGTTTCTCACTAATACTGTGATATTGTCCATAATAATCTTATCTGCCTACAGAGTAATATTTGGTTTTCAATAAGGTCATGGTTGAGTTCTACATTACTTGTATAAGTAAGTGTAGGTGTAAGTGTAGACATCTTGTTTTGAATACACAAAACAACAAAGTTTTCTTAGTTCTAAAAACAAGAAATAGTCAGCAGCTTCATCTAGTCTCATCTGTAGTCATATGATCATAAATATTGTCAGGTGTTTGACTGGGACTTTTATAACTTAGGGATAAAATGTTATATGTTCCATCACTTGTATGATCATATAGACTGTCCTCTTGCTTTGTATGTGTCCCATCACTTGTATGATCATATAGACTGTTCTCTTCCTTTCTGTTTGTCCCATCAATAGTATGATCATAAAGGCCATCTTCCTGTTTTGTGATGTCCAACTCCAGGTGGTTGTAATCAGTAAATTTGGAATCTTTGCCATTATGCTGTTTTGTTTCACTATGATGGCTTTTAGAGCCATTTGGTGTCATGGGTTTACCAGAAGAATTTGACACAGGGGAAATGGAAATAGTGTGGTCATAGGTATCCTCATCCACTGATTTTGCACATGGTGGAGTCCATGATAAAGCATTATAAATGTCATCTACTGTACTATCATAAAGTCCTTCACTATTCTCTGTAGTGCTTTGTTTGTCATCCCTTATCAATTTGTTGTAACTGCTTCCAATTTCATATGGCTGGAATTCTTTACTTTCTTGATCAAATGCCAAGTTAGTATGTTCAATCCCGGCAGGTTTATTTATCTTACAGACTGAAGCATAAATAGGGACTCCCTTTTGTTCTGTTGTAGTATTCTGCAATATTTTGTTTCGAGAAGACTGATCGATATGTTGATGATCGGCTCTTCTTCTGAAAAGTAAATCAAACATGCCATTTTAAAACCAATAGCTGATTAATTAGTTAATTAAGAAGGTATATTCCAAATAAATTAGCCAAGGAACTAGCCTCTGGGTTTATCCTTGTTCTAAATTTGGACACAAGAACGTTACTGAGAAATCGGTCAATCATCTTGAAAGAATAATTGTCAGAATAAGTGTAACTTAGATCTTGAATTTAAGTCAATTAATTCCAATGATGTCTTCGATTACCCCCTACCACAGTTAACCCACGAGCAATATACACCATAGTCCGAATTTCCTCTGACCCTAACACACTTTATGTTTACGTCTATGTGTAGGATTCTACACCAGGCCGTGAGGCATAAAGTATGTTGGGGTCAGAGGAAATTTGGACTTTATATACCACTGCAGTAACCCAGTTAGTAGGGTGCTAGGTCTTTGTACTCAAGTTAATGTGCGGGAAACCATTTTCTGATTTATTCACAATTGATTGATATCATTAAATAAGATAAATAAGAAAGATTTAAGGATATTCTGAATTTGATTTTGGGGTATCAATAAATCCGGTCAATCTATTAGTACTGTCATGTGCTATTTTTGAATGTATTATTATTATGAATAATAACATGTAATCTATACATACCCTTTCACTATAGAGATAACATTACACATACACTTAATGATTAATCCCAAACTCAATACAAAGGCTATAACAATGATGAGCACTGAAAAAGTAATATATAAATCTAAATAACATGCATTCTAATACAAAGTTTGTACCATAAAAATATTTCAAGGGGATTTTATTATTCAAAACGCACTTAAAGGGGTTTCGTCACTGGGTATCAACTGGGTATGCCTGCGAACACCATTATGGCATGCGCAATTTTTGAGTGCGCAATTTTTGATTGTGTATTTAGCGAAAAGTTGCTGCAGATTTTCAAAAATGAAATTCCCTTCCAGATGGACAAGTAGATAAACATATCTTCAAACCCTAGATTTTAGACCTATTGAACAAGAAATTTGGTCAGTTTATTCCATTATTGTGACGAAACGCCTCTTTTTGCATCAACTTTAATGAGTGGTGACTTTTTCAATTTTATCTTTATTCGGTTGTAGTTTGAATCAATCACCTGTGACCAGTCGTTCTATGTTTAATTAGTTTAGTGGATCGTATCACGAACTCAAAACAATAATAAAAAAAAAGATTTTAATATAAACAAATATAATCTCTATGATAATTTAGTATGTTTTAGATATTATGGTCAAGTCCTGTTTTTTACCAATGTGGAGAGAATTATGGAAGCTTTACACCCAAGTCATGATTCTTTTACTTGTGTCAAAATTTGGACAATTTTGGGATGGTTGAGGCAACCGGAGTGTTGGAGAAGGCAAGTGAAAGTGTTCTGACACTAGATTCTGAACAAGTTGGATTCAAACCTAGGCTATGACAGGGACTGTAAATCTTAAGCACACATTTTAGATCAATTGATATCGGGCATACATGTATACTTATCGATATTGGTCTTGGAAAACAGTCAAGCGATTCAAGGTAGTATGATTTTACTTACCAGCAATGGAAATATTGTTTCCTTCATTTATAATAGGTAAAAGTGTGAATTCTTTGTCTGTAGAATTTATATAATGTCTTGTAGTGGTACTCTCAATAGTAGTAGGTATAGATGCTGAAACAAAACATGTTTAATTTTTACATGTACATGTAGTTAAAAATAGAAGAAAAATTTCAAACTATATAGAAGTTTCTTTGAGTCTAAACGTCATTTGGGTGCTTTATGACATGAACTTAAAAAAGAAAACAATTTAAGTTACACAAAATGCTGAATTATTATTGGCACCAATGTGAAGTAGAATTCCATAGTATGAATTATTTGTTCTCTAAATAAGCTAAGGTCAAAATATCCTACTACAAAAGGCCTAATTACATTTATAGTCCTTATATTTATTTATTTATTTATTTTATTTTTACATCTATTTACATTCGTTGGATGTCCTTATTTCATTATGTCAACGAAGGCCAGCAATGCTGTCTGAACGAGGCATTAAATAAATGTATTATAATTTTCGAGTTGTTGCATCATATTAAGTCTTTTTGAATAAAAAAAAACCAAACAATTACCTGTAGTTGTTTCATCATATTGACAGAGGCCAGCAATACTTTCTGAACATGATCGTTCTACTATCGAATCGACTGCAGACTCGTCGTGTGAATATGCATAACATTTCGAAGGGTTATCTGGAATTACCACTAAATACAAAAGCATATTATTATAAATAAGACAATTGAAATGGTCTTTGAAACTTATCAGTATGTCACTAATTAATTCAGTGGCGGATTTAGAGGTGGTCTGTGACGGTACATGTTGTCGCCCATTTAATATTTTTTTTACAAAGCTGGAGTTTGTGATGATGACTATTACGTTGTTGATGATTGCATGTACAATCAGAGACATATCAAGACTTTTTGTACCCAATATCGTCACCAATAAACAGCAATTACTAAATTACAAAATTTAATATGACTTGGCTTTTTTAACCAAGATATCCTTTAATGTTATATGAATGATTAACAATGGTGAAAGCTGAGAAAAAAGCATTATAATGACCTTTACCTCTGAATATATCACCTTAAACCATATATCAAAATGATCCTCAGATCAATGCCTACATTATTCTTATATACATTCCTTTACAAAAAGTTCACAGTTTTTCAAATATATTGACAAATATACTGTTTGTATATAGCAATTTCCCCACCGAATGCTTTGATCTAAAAATCCGGGGATCACATATCCGTTTGTAAAGAAAGTTCAAAGCTTCGGTTCTTATCTTATATTACCTTTCTAAATTCTTGGACCATCTACTCCGTTGATTCTGTTTGTTTTATTATTCACTACTGGTGAGAGCAATCTTTTGAAATTATTTTCTGACAGAGTTACAAGCAATTAGCAACATTTATGTTATTAATTTTTAATTGTCTGGAGCGTAACTGAATATGATCAGTGTATTTTTTCTTATCGTGTATATTTCAATATAAGTTATTTTCAACTACTACAGAAAAATATCTAATATACTTATAAAAACCAAAACCAACTTTTTAATGACGTGTTTCAATTTGCTAAACATTTTGTTGACTTCAGAAGGGTGACTGGTACACACTTACCTCCTCTTTATGTCTTTATTACTAGTGAACTATTTAAAGAAGCTTATTTAGTAGTGTTCACCTGCCCTTGGTATTGGAATACTAACATACCAAGAGACCATACAAAAATGATTACGTTTTCTGTGGTACAATACATGTACTTGAAAGATGTGTTTTAATTGGCAGCTATATTCTTTACTTGTCCACCAGATGACTTTGTTCGAAAGTTGAGATTTTATGTTTTATAATAATGAAATAAAATTAAATACCCATTATGAAATTGTGGGAATTCATGACATGTGATATACTAATTGTTTTACTGCTTCCTTTGAAGCCGTTACCTATAGTGTTGACTTGAGAAGTATAGAGACCTCGCGTATCCATTTGGGCACTATTTCTTACTAGAAAACACTAAAGAAAAACGGCTCCAGAGAAAAATGCATATACATTGTATTCGAGAAGTTGGAATAGTTGTGTGCGTGTTAAATAATGAATTTACTTTTGTGTCATCTGAAGTTTAAATTTAAAATAAATAAATAAATAAATAAACCAAACCGTTTAAAAACGAACAACGACTGCAACAGTAACGACCAACAAAGGCTTTTAATGTAATGTAATATTTAATCTTACCGCCACCAACAACAGAAGTAAGGCCTCGGATGAAGTTTATGTAGTAGGATGGTCCGAGGTTAAATTGTGGATTTCTTTTTTCAAAATTATATTCCACGTGATAAAATTCAGCAAGTCCAAATGTACACGACGAATTGGCTTTGTAAACGTTTTTATACACATTAAAAACGTCGTTGTTAAAATCCTTATCTGAAATGAAAAGAAAAAAAATTGTTTCGTGTTATCACTGATTAACAGGAAACGGGAAAATATGCAGGATCAGAACGGGGATTGAACCCAGGACCTTTAGTTCTATAGGGGAGTGTTCTACTACTGAGCTACCCATCTGGGTATTGTCTAATGAGGGACAGGAGCTCTGCTCTTTTCTGGTGTCAGGACACGCTATTAATGTCAGGTTATCTTGTGTTGTTTTCCCGGTGATATGTGTTTAACTTGAGTAACCAAGATCACTACAATTGTTTACTTCTGGTTAGGGGACAGAAGCTTGTGTCTTTTCTGTTTTCATATCGCGCTATTTATGGGTATTTAACGGATGTTAATCTACTGGTGTTTAATTTCACTTTTATTTGATTTTACATTGTGTCATTTTTTTAAAAAAATTTTCCATTCATTCTTGTCATTTTTATTTTACATGTGTACGCCATTAAGCCATGTGGATACGTAAATGCTTCTATTCCTATAGATTGAATGTTGTAAGCCAATATACGTATACAACTGAACACCCGCGGGTAATACAGACAGGCTTCAACACGAAGTGGTAACATTTAAAAAACCAAATGTTATATACAACCTATGTTGCGAATATGAATGTTCACTTGAAATATTTTAGTGACTCAGATAAATGCCTGGACAAGAGCCTTGCTCTATATGTGTCTTGTCGAGCTTTCATGATGAATAAAAATGTCGAAATTTCATTTTGGGTGGGAATGAAATCATTATTTTTTTAAAAAAAATAAATACTCACCGTTTTGGGGTTTACATAGATAATGTAGATTTATGTAAGTGCAGTTAACTATATAGGGGATGATTTCAAATTTCTTCACACCGCCATTGTTGGACTCAGTCATTACGCACGGACACATGTCTTCGGACACTGGAATTAGACAATTAAAATTTAATAAAACAGATATGTAACAGAGGTCCGGTTTTTAAGATTTGAAGAAAGAAACATATGATTGTCATACGAGAATTGGGTAAACATAAGTTAACACAATACAGTAATTGACACTAGGTGAACCAATGAAATTTCATCCTAAATGTTGAAAATAGTTGTTGGTTAAGCTCGTATCACGTAAGTTCTCCAGTTATCACTTTTCCCATATTCACCGTTGTCCTTCCATTGTCTTTAGTTATATGACTATGTATATTGTTTTCAATCATACTTTGATTCTTGGTGACTTCGGCTTAATCATAACTTAGTAGCAACGTTTTAAATTAAATATAGAACTAAAACATGAACCAAAAACTAGACAATCATTTTCTTTCTGAGTAATCAGCAAAGAGTATGCTTAAACTTTGTGCTGTCAGAAAATATACCATTTAGCAAAATTTTCAGCCGCCTTAATTTTTGAAATTTATTTAAAACTAAAGTCTGTTCCCTCATGCAAAGCATTCCTTAGCTGGATTTGGATTCATATATTTTTTGAACTTTAGATTAATTATTTTTCAACTTTTTGGCTTTTATTTTTCAACTTTTTGGCTTATGTTTTTTATCTATCAAACTTTTCGGCACTTAGTGTCACTGATGAGGAATGATTTTCCGGAATGTGCACATATGGCACATCAAAATTTAGCAGGTATTTGTTCTATATTCACTACAGACTTAGCTAGAACAACCGAAATGAACTGATAGAAGCTAAACTCTATGTAAGTATCAAATAATCAAAACAAGAGGCTTTCAATTACTCTCTAAAACTATTTAGGTACAGTACGGTACAAAACTACTTTTTAGACAGAATAATTAACCAATGAAACAGCGTAAACACGCGTTCAAGTACACCACTGGAACAGCCTGGGTAGAGTCGACAGCGTTAACTTGATCATATGTTAAAGTAGACCACTGGAACAGCCTGGGTAGAGTCGACAGCGTTAACATGATCACCTGTTCAAGTAGACCACTGAAACATCCTGGGTAGAGTCGACAGCGATAACATGATCACGTGTTCAAGTAGACCACTGAAACAGCCTGGGTGTGTCGACAGCGTTAACATAATCATATGTTCAAGTAGACCACTGAAACAGCCTGGGTAGAGTCGACAGCGTTAACATGATCACCTGTTCAAGTAGACCACTGAAACATCCTGGGTAGAGTCGACAGCGTTAACTTGATCATATGTTAAAGTAGACCACTGGAACAGCCTGGGTAGAGTCGACAGCGTTAACATGATCACCTGTTCAAGTAGACCACTGAAACATCCTGGGTAGAGTCGACAGCGATAACATGATCCTATGTTAAAGTAGACCACTGTAACAGCCTGGGTAGAGTCGACAGCGTTAACTTGATCACCTGTTCAAGTAGACCACTGAAACATCCTGGGTAGAGTCGACAGCGTTAACATGATCACCTGTTCAAGTAGACCACTGAAACATCCTGGGTAGAGTCGACAGCGATAACATGATCCTATGTTAAAGTAGACCACTGGAACAGCCTGGGTAGAGTCGACAGCGTTAACATGATCACCTGTTCAAGTAGACCACTGAAACATCCTGGGTAGAGTCGACAGCGATAACATGATCACGTGTTCAAGTAGACCACTGAAACAGCCTGGGTGAGTCGACAGCGTTAACATAATCATATGTTCAAGTAGACCACTGGAACATCCTGGGTAGAGTCGACTGCGTTAACATGATCACGTGTTAAAGTAGACCACTGGAACAGCCTGGGTAGAGTCGACAGCGTTAACATGATCATATGTTAAAGTAGACCACTGGAACAGCCTGAGTAGGGTCGATAGCGTTATAGTGATCACGTGTTCAAGTAGACCACTAAAACAGCCTGGGTAAAGTCGATTGCATTACCATGATCACGTGTTAAAGTCGACCACTGGAACAGTCTGGGTAGAGTCGACGGCGTTAACAGGATCAAGTGTTAAAATACATTAAGCCAGAGGTGACAACAACATCATTTACAATTTGTTACATTATTTTTTAATGAATAAGGATCAGACCAAGTAAATTATTAAGTGTGAGAAGAGGTACAAACAACAAAAAGAAATGTTCTTCCCATTGAGGTTGTCCTCAAGGTAAATTGATGCTCTTAAGTCCCTCATAGTATTCCAATAACTAAAATCTTTAGTTTACAATTACGCTTGTATTTTTTTATCTGTAAACTGATTTCTTTTAAATTTTTGTTCATGATTTTTTTACTTACTTTTAACAACTTCATATACAGACACTAAGGTCGTTAAATTTGTATTCCCACATGTTTTACTTCTGTCTCCAGGACACGAACTGTTACACAGGTCAATATTTTCTTTACTGACCGAAGCTGCGGTCAAACAATAACACCTGTTTTCCTATTAAAACACAAACATGTTGTTCAAAATGTATAATGAGACATAATTAAGTCCTATGTTTTAAAATAATATTTAAAAAGCTTTTCTTTGAGTGTTTGAAACACAAGCTACCTTACTATTGTGATAGGTACTAGCAAATGTGCGAGGTCAAATAAAAAATAAATAAATGAATGGCCTGACGGGACATTAATCATTGGATGAAAATGGTTATACACGTACTATGTATCACTTCATAATTATGCTATATCCTAAATTACTTATATTCAATAGTAATGTTCAAAATAAATAAATGAATGAATAAATAAAATAAATAAATAAATAAATAAATAATCAAGAAACTGGCATTTGGACATTACTTGCTTGGAAATAGTACCTTTGAAACGCCAAAAATATCTAACTGTTGTAAATACTTTAAGTAAAAAATGCTTATTTGGTGAAACCATACAATTCTGAAAAATGATCTACACTCGATGTTGTCTTTAATGCCTACATTGGTGTAATATTACTTCATAAGTATATACATATTATAACGAATCGTAAGTACCTGTAATGCTATATGTGCGACATCAGGACATGTGACAGCACACGTCCTTGGTTCGTTGGTTCCATTCAGAAGGTAAAAATCCTCTTCTTGTAAATTGTAACAACCTGAAACAAGTGTACATACATTATAATACCGGCCATTCCTGTAACAGTATGTGTTTTTATGCAAATATATTGAAATTTTTTACAAGTATGCACAGTTAATTTTATTTTTTTATTATTTTTAAAAATGTCCCGAAATTAAGCATATTCAACTTGAATAAAGTCAAATGGCGACATCTTCAATGATTCATAGACACTTCTGATTTCATAATGCTGGTATTTTGAAATATTTCATGCCAAAACAAAATTGCTGACATAAGTATACATTTGTCAAGAGAGTATTATAAACATATGTTGCGTCTATAAAAGTTCGAGGTTTATATTGATTAGATTCGACAGAGATTTAACAAGCCAATTCTTCTAGGGCATAAAGGTTATTCTGTATAAGATACTTTTTCGATGGGATTAACATTTTTGTGCGTTATTCCTGTCTATACTCAAATTACTAAGCCAAAATTAACCCCAACCCCTCTCTTCTACAAGTAGAGTGTTTACCTTTGTTTAAAAGAACGTGTGGATGTATTTTATAAGCATCGATCCACGCTGTAAAAGATTCGCTGCCTGATATATTAGCCGCACTTTTGACACGTCCCGTAGATTCGTCCAATTCTGCAATGAATTTACTAGCTAGAGAGCACCTGCTTTTGGCTTCCAGCCAGGTTAGAGAATCCTCTGTTAATCTGTACGTTTCGCCTGATATCAAATCTAAGTAATATACGTGTACAACAATTATCATTTGGTGAAATCACTTATTGTAACATACAATACCAGTTCCTATTTCTGATACATTCAAAATATTGTATCTGCAAAACAACTTGCGTTTAACGTAAATGTAATAAGAAAGATTAGTATGCCACTGCATTGCATTGTCTTCATATATCCGTACATCCACACTCATTAATCTGTATTAATCAAATCAGTAGCAAAATGCTCAGTCATCCTGCCTATAGTCATACTGAGATTGGCGGATAGCCGGGGTGGTCTGAATCAACTCTTTCTTTTTACAAAATATGAACAAAATATAGAATATAGAAGAAAGATATTTAGACGTTACGTATATTTAGAGCGTATTCAGACTTGCTCTTTTCACTCCAGTAGAGCTTTAAAATGGGGATTTTTAAATTGTATTTTACTCTGACAAAATGTCTAAATTCATGTAAAGAAATTTGTTTTTAAATATTTATTGAGAGTGTACATAAAATGGTTGAGTTATTTCAAAATTTTATGATTGGTGCTCGTCCAAAGTCAGAAGTTTCAACATAACGAGTAGTATGAGTTATTCAGTAACTAAAGAGTTTTAACATTTAAGAAATTACATTGATGATTACTATGCCTGTCCGCTCCAACTTAATTCTACGTCTTGTTCGAAGTTTTCATCGGATAGTTTAGATTATACAAAGTTGTATCCAGATTAATTTAGATAATTTAATTTATAGCATCGACAACGAGTTTACGCGCTCAGTAGCCGAAGGGCCTGTTGTGCCTATTGTGCCTTGGTACCTCGCTTTTACACCAATACAGAAATGTTGACCTCGAAAATGAAGTTGGGAAATTCAACCCTTACCAATTCTCAGCATTAAATATTTTGAATTTTGCAGAAAGGAGTAAGAAAAATATTTTACTGTACAGTTTACGCCCATGTTGAATGTCTTTTAACGATAATTAAAAAAAAAAGCTTTGTCGCAATTGTTAGAGCCAAGGGGAAAAATCATTGTGTTCAGTATTAAGTGTCCCCGGAAGTATAATTTATTTTTGCCCATAAGGTATTTTCTTGTATAATAAAACTGGCTATTGTGTTATTAATTAAAATTTTCAGAAAGAAATCAACAACATCGTGTGAATTATGATTTCTTGTGATTACTTGGATATTGTGTTAAAATGACAACTTAACGGCTGATAAAATCTATTATCTGATAGTTCATAGCCTCGGATATGTTTATATTAACCAGATGACCCGGAATATACTTCAAGGTAGTTCTAACATAATGATAATGTTTATACAGTAAGTTCATTGTCAAAATGCATCTTTTTTCGTAAAAATGAAAACCATTCCTAGTTGGGTTCTGTCCATGGTTGAAGCTCTATCCCTTAGCAACAAGTAGAGTTGCCATGTGCTACCTTTAAACGCATTATTTAACAAAAATTCAAAAGTAGCACATAGCACAACTTGTTTCGATAATTAAATATTTTCTTTAATTATATGGATGTAGGGAAAGTAAATAAATAGATAAATAAATGAGCAAAACGCACAACAGACATTGAAAGACAAAATGAAAAGTGATTACAAATACATAAAAACAAAAATGTTGAAGAAAAGTCCCGTCACGTGATTTGAACGGACGGGTTGTCGAAAGGTGGTATAGTTTACTAGTATACTTTTGTAAATACAATTTTTTTTTACAAAAAAAATCACTACACTTGCCGTTTTTCATAAAATATTCAAATAAAGTTTTAAAAAAAAGGACAAAACACATTGATAACTAGACCCTTTAACCGTTTAAACTTATCAACTGACTGAAAACTTCAAATATTTGTGTAAATTATATCCTTGGTCTGATCATAAATGATGGACAGTGTAAATAATCCAAAATATACAGTTTTGAAATATAAAATATTAGAAACTTGTCTGGGGATAGTATATTCTATATAACAACTAAGTTTTGAACTAGGAAACTACTTACCCGTTTCTAACGAATAACCCGAACAGAGAAATGATATAAAAACTATTATCAAATCGAGAAACGCCATTTTACACGGCCATGTAGCTACATGTAAAGTAAAATAAAATAAAATTTCCTCGTTTAGTACATGAATAACTCACATACAAAAATAAGAACAACTAACACTTATTAATATCCGGATATAATATAAACTGGCCATATGTAGTCTTATCTTGACAATCGAATATTTAACCGGCATATGGTCATCGCTTGAATGACCACTTGTCATTTGTCAAAACCACAGTAGATTGAAGATTTTATCATGTCTACTGGCGATATATGTATATATGTCTGTTTGTGTTTTGTGTTATTGTAACAATCGGCAAAAATAGATGACAAGAAAATATATGCCTATATTTCATGAAATTTAAATTAGTTAATCGTACTATGATTTTCTCTTTCGTCTCTGTCCAACTTTAGTAACTTTTTCGGCCAAGTTTGAAAATATCTTTTTCTCCCCTAACCTTGCACATTGATTAGTATTGCAAGCGAACTCAATTCTGGACACTTCCGTACAAGAAATCACGAAAGCAAACCCGTTACGCATGGACATATCCCATATTTAACATCTGTCGTTTAGGAGTCAATATGACAATATATGACAAATAAATAAATAAATAAATAAATAAATAAACATTAAAAATGCGTAATTTTACGCCAATAATAATAATAATAATAATAATAAAAATAAAAATAATAAAATAACAATAATTTTTTTTTTTAAATTGCATCCAAGGCATTTTCTCAACTGCAACAAAAACATTTATTTCACCTTCCCCAATCATATGTTTAGATATACTTTAAATCTGATTAATATGGTAGTCATAAAATTTAATCGCCATTTGGATAATGTACATGTAAATATAATAGAATATTGCGCTATTTTAAACAAATACCCCCAGGCTTTTACTGAGTGATTTTGTTACAAACTTTTTTATCTGTCTTTTTAAATGTATCAATAATTTTCATATCTAAATACTGTTTACTTATTTTAGGTTGTTCATTGAGAGTCACGTAATATTTTATTTTTGAACAAACTTAGGTAGTCATCCTGAAACGAAATAAAATTTTCAATTGAGAACTGATTAAGATATTTTAAAAAATAGAAAAAGAAGAAAAATATTGATAACAAATACAGTTTAACCATGTAGGCTTTAATCAATTACCCCACACTTTCAGATAACAAATATATACTGTCAAATGTGAAAGCAAAATGATAAAAACTATGAAGTAAAAACTAAAGTTATTTAAGAATCATTCATACAAGACAGACATGAGGATATGTGGGACGTAGAGAATTTTTCTATAGATTAATTTTGGCGTTTCATCAAAAGATAAAGCAAAGACTCCAGTATTTCCGTGTTGTTTTGCTAAGTAGGACATGATAACCTTCAAAATACATCTTTGATTGACATTAAAACGCCTCCTTCACTGCAACAGAGTTTTAGGTATTTCCCCACTCATCTTGTATGCCCCTCTGCAGTTGTGCATCTTAACAATTTCACAGCGGATCACTTTTTTTACCGAAGTCTCAATTTTTCAAAAATGTCTAAGCTTCCATACCCTTGGTCTCAGCATCCATCTTTACTTCCGGTATACAAAGATCAGGTAAGAATGATTATTTTCTGTCATTTATATTTCATTATGAAGGTTTCACACATTATAAAAATGCATGGCATGTTGGTGATCATACATTGCACATAGCTTTTTTAAATGAATTTGAATTTTGAACAAGAGTCTTTGTATTTTAAGTTTTTTTTTTCAGCTATCAAAATCATTTTTCACTTTATCATCCTTTTTGCTAAACAGCCAAAAAACTTAACTAGGCATGTACAATGTTTCTTGTTCCAAACAATCCTGGTTGTTTGAAAAAAAGGGAAAAATTGATTTACCTGATCGCGATAACATTTAATGCGTAGTAAAATGTTCATTTAAAATGTAAACATGATCATATAAGAAACTTTAAAAACAGAGTCAATGCCCCAGTTTCACACTCATTCCTCTAATTGAGTGTACACTCAACTCAAATTAGGGATTATTTGAATGTCACTTTTTAATACATTACAGAGTTAAAATTGAATATCTAATGTTATATTTATTTTGTTTAGTGTAGGTTTGTTAAACAAAGCAAACCCCTGTCTCATAAAACTTATTTTTGTTTTAAATATTAATGAGAGAAAAATAGGACTATTGGAGTTAAGTGTACACTGAGTAAATGATTGTGAAACTGGAGTCAGGTGTTTATCAAAGGAAAGCGTGTTTCTATGTTTTCAATGTGGTTCACGCGTTTTTATGCGTTTCTTTTACTACTTTGCTATGAGTTTTAGGAATTAAAAGTTTGTCGAATACTTGCTAATGGTTTTAAGAGGATAAATTTAACGCCCTGGATTTTATACCCCTAGTTTATTTTGGTCACCTTACCCTTTCATTTCTATACCAAAAAAGAAGTTCTGAAAAAAAAACATCCGCATAGCGTGGCCGTTTTTGATTTCAAGACAAACAAACGTATACGTGTCAATGAGCTTTATGGATAAAGATTGGTAACGAAAAGGATAAAGCTACTTGCAATCTCCATAATGGTTAAGTGATCATTCTAAAATTAAACCTAGAGGCCGGATGTTATATCCGGAGCTCAAGCAAGTAAGTGAACGTAACTGAAGTCAGCATATCGGTTTGCGTCAAATCCAATTGTGGGTTTACATAGGAAAATTCAGAAAAAAAATGTTATAAGTTGTTGCATAGTGTTAGATTGTTGTTATATGTCTTTTGGTTGTTTGACACGTTTGAAGGATTTTTGTGACTGAAACAAATACTTGCCAACAAGCAAAAACATGGCACAATTATTAATAAACGATTCAAAACAAGAAAAAAGAAAACATACTAGTAAAATGGAGCCAATTTTAATAAAACTACCGACTTTGTACGGACACTGAAGGGAATGTCCCTTTGTATGACTAAATTTGAGGAACAAAACAATACCATTAATTTTACAATTCATGGTTCATAAATATTTGAAGTAAGTTTAATTTTACCATATTAAAAAAATTAAAAACACTAAATGTACATGTTTTCTATAATTTTTAATTTTACTTTATTATTAAACTTTTAAACACACACACACACACACACACACACACACACACACACACGCGCGCGCGCGTTTGATTATTTGTAACATATGAACACAGTAATGTGGTAAGTTTCCCAGAAGGTAAATAAAGCACATCTGAATACCGTTCGATCAATTGTGAGTTTTATATAATCAATAGTCTCAATATATATTGCGTTTAATATTTTTGCCATACTTTATTTTATTAGTCTAAAGTCACTAATTTTATAATCAGTGGTCTCAATATTGTATTCAGTATTCTTGTCATTGTTGCCATTATTATTCATTGTTGTTTTTTCCTGAATTACATGATCTATCGCAAACTACATAGTTTTTATCTATACATTGTTTCATCCATTTAAAACTATGCATTGCAGTTATTGAACGTTGTTATACAAATGTAGAAAAGGACAAACTTGCAAAACATAAGAAACAAAACGTGGTAAAAGTATACAATACAAAATAGATAATTAAAATACCTTACGAAGTTCTACCAAGCACCGTAACACTCTGATTGACTTGTAACAGGTGATAACATAATCACTTTACTATACATTGATAGTTATTAAGTAACTACTATAGTTGATAATGTCGATTACACATTGTTTCATACAGTCAGTTTGATATATCGTTATGGGAGGTATTTATAAATATCAATTAATAGACCGTTAATATCACTGTTAGGTCAAATCAGTAGAGAAAATTAATTAACGCATAACAAAAGCAAGATATAAAAGATTTCAACTATTCCGAATGGCTGTCGACAGACTTGATTGCCGACACATTCCAATTGGCTGTTTACAGATAAAAGATTGTCAATTCATTCCGACAACCTGTTTACAGATTAAGATTGTCGGTACATTCCGACTACCTGTTTACAGATATAGATTGTCGATACATTTTGAATGGCTCTCCACAGATAAATGATTCTCGATACATTCCGAATGGCTGTTTACAGATAACAAATTCTCGATACATTCCGACTTGCTATTTACAGATAATAGATTGTCGATACATTCCGGCTGGCTGTTTACAGATAAAAGATTGTCAATACATTCCGACTGGCTGTTTACAGAAAATAGATTGTCGATACATTCCGAATTGCTGTTTACAGATTATATATTGTCGATACATTCCGAATGTTTGTTTACAAATAAAGGAATGTCGACATATTCCGGCTAGCTGCCGACAGATAATAAATCGTCGACTTATTCCGAATAAATATTTACAGATGGTAGATTGTCGATATATTCCGATTGACTGCCGACAGATAATAAATCGTCGACACATTTCGCAAAAACATGCATACAGTATATGATTCAGGATTCCGATATGGTGCATTCTCTCCTAAAAATTATAGTTCCTTAATAGCATACATAGCGAGACATTTGTTTAGAATAAAGCTTTTCAATTCAGAAAAAAGTTACATGTGGACCTAACTCTATGTCGTTAAAGTTTAAGAAATCCGAATATTCTCGATGAAAGAGGCGATTTCCATTTTTTCATCAAACAGTCATCTTTTTTTCAATAAAGGGTGAACTTTTTTGCAATGATGAATTTGTCTGTCCGTGTCGAAACAAATGACTCAATAAATACAATAAATAACTATTAAGTTTTGATTATGTTTATAAAGATTTAGTAAAAAGGAGAAAAATAATATGTGACTGAAAAAACGATATCTGGCATTGAACAGCAATTAAAATATTCTTACATTGTTTTCAATTATGCAAGCGTTGCGAAGGTGGCTTCGATATTATGTGATTATGTGCCTGATATTAAAATATCGACATGATGATGGTGGAATGTTCAATCTTTACCAGATTGTTAAGTCAGAGTAACAGTGTTTTACGATTTTGAAAGTTTCTTTCGCTTATATCCAGGTCACGGTGGTCTGCCCTGGGATGGTGGAGAATACTGAAGTAACAAACTTGTTCTAGAATGTCTTTGCGGGATTCGAACTTAGCCGGTGAAGAACATTTTGATCAGTGAGCCGTTGGTTTATTCCACTCTACTACCGATTCCCCAATTGTTAAAATATAATTTTGCTATTTCACCTTGTTATCGAGTTGCAGAATTCAGAAGAATACATGCATATCTCGGCTGTTGTCTTTTTATCTACAGTGTTTACTTTCAGTTTTTATACGCCAAGTTGCCGTTCAGGTAAATTCTTCTAAGCAAACCATACAGTATAAAAGAAAAAAGTAAAGATACTTATAAGATGTTTCAGGTGTTGTAGAGTGTTACAAGTATTTCCATGGCAACAACATTTATATCTTGATTTCCACTAGTTTGTTTGATAATTATCCAATTAACATTGTTCAGGTTGAAGTAATCTGATGGCTGGCGAAAGGCATACACTTCATAGTTTTCTAATGACTTTGACAGCCATGAAGATATATCGTAAGCGAGAGAGCTCAACACTTATTCAGCAATAAGAATATATACTTTCCTTTCTTTCTTTCTTGTTTGTTTGTTTTTTTTTTTTTTTTATTTTATATACATGTATCAACTCATGCATGCTATTATTATGTTTTATTATATGCTATGATACTTTCTCTATGTTGTAACTGTACAATGTGAGAAGTAAAGAACTTGAACTTACCGTCTTTTGGCTGCATGAGGCGAATCTGATTTTGAGGAATTGATTGGTGACGTAATGCGATCATTTTTAGGAAATGATACCCGGTGTGGAGTTGTTTTAACCCTCTAGTCAAGATTCTTTCTTTTATACCAAGGCAGTTTTGTTCTTCGAGGAAACCAGAGTGACTAGTTATGTTTACATGAAATTTAAAATTAATTGATATCATAGAATATTTATCTTAGTATCCATCAAATCTCTAGGAATACCTTCTCCTTGATTTGGAATGATAACAAAATATATGAGATAGTTATAGGATGTATAATTCTTGATGTGACTTATGTAGACGAGTTTTTGATTATTCAGCGCAGTGTATTGTATAAAATATTGTCACGGATCAAAGTAATTACAAATGTTATCTAATGCTTTACAATTTCATCTATTAAACACAAATTATGTCACATACATGTATATTGACGTTTTAAATAGAATATCTTTAAAAAGATTAAGTTACTTGATTATTTTAAAATCAAGTGATAGTGAATGTTTTTTTCAGTGTTTTGGGGATGTTATTTAAATTCTTCCATATTTAGGATATAGATTATTTTCTTACTTCCGGTACAAGAAAGCAAATGTAAGAGACCAAACTCCTATGTGTTAAAATTCCTCCTTTTATAATTAAAAAGCACCTAAAAATAGAAAGACAGTGGAATTTATTATTTGAATGTTTCGTATCGCACTAGCTGTATCGGATTGAAAGTCCTCATTGAATTTAAAAAGGAAGTTTTTAGTACAATGTATCTTTTTCCTTAAAAAGGAAGATTTTAGTATCTTTTTCAGCCCAATACACCTCATATAAGACACGAGTTAAGTGATAAATCTATGGGGCGCACAATTCAATGAATTAAATTTTTTATAAATAGAGAATGAAATTTCTAGAAAGGTTCCGAATACATTCGGAACATTTTGTCAGAAATGAAATGATTAACATCATTAAAATCACATAATAAGTAGTACAAACAATGTACAGTAAAACTTGTAATAGCGTCCACCTCTATATAGCGTCCACCTGTCTATAGCGACCGGTCTCAAGTATCCCCAATTGATTTTACTATATAACAGCCCTCTATATAGCGTCCACCTGTCTAATGCGTTTAGCGTCCACCTATTTCAGTCCCAATGACGATCTGTTTTGTATATAACGATCGATTTTGACAGTTAAAGGGAAGCAACTCGTATCAAACTTGTCAATCGTAACTTCCGGAAACTCTGTCACTGAATATATACAAAGGTCTTTGAAGTGCCGACAAAGTGTGCAATGACATTGATGTTATGGATAAACAGCGTGGCCAATTATTTTAATTAGCAAGTTACTGTCCAACAGAGATAATTAGTGGACGCTTTGGTGTGGAATGTGAATCAACAGAGAAATCGCCGATGTTTTGATAGCAATGACTCAGCTTGGACCATTCACTCGTGTCAAAATGTCAGCACTGTACGTTAATAAAATCAAGGTAAGACAAAAACATAATCATTATTATTATTATTATTTAGTTATCATCATTACTAAATAGTTTGTCAGATATACTTGTTTTGAATTTGAGTGCATTTAATTTTAATTGTAAGATGGCGAATTCCCGGCCGACACGAAAGGCCTTAACTTTAGAACAACGTGTTGAAGCGATAAGGTACTTGCATAATTTTTGTTTAAAGTGTATTTACATTACCAGAATTTGAATAGAATTTATAATTGTAAATTTAAATATAAACGATAATTTTCACATTTAAAGGCTGGAGGACACTACAAATTATTTTGGCATATTTTTGACAAAATATTAATTTTAACAAATTCGTCGCCAGTCTTGTTTTAGTTTTTATGTTATAATTTTTCTTTTTTAAATTTTTTATTTTTCGATCAGATATTATTTCCCTTGCATATTAAGTGAAATCATAACTGATAGTTATTTATTACACTCTCTCCCTCCACAGAAATTTTTAAAACTAATAAAGGGAAGGCCTAATGACAAGGTTGGAACACTGAATTTTCGTTTGGTCAGGACACAGGCTTAAAATAGATTTCATTTACTATCAGATTTTAAATTTTGTTTCACATTTTTATAATTTCAGATTGTCAGAAAGTGGTGTCAGTAGCAGAAAATTAGCAGAAAAATTTGAAGTCAGCAAGACACAGATTATTCAAACAATTAAAAGAAAGGCTGAATTTATGGATGAATACGAACAGAATGCACCATTAGAAAAAAAAAAGAAAAATGCGTAAAACTGGCAATGAGGATATAAACAATCTTCTATGGGAATGGTTTAAAGATGCTACATCAAGATGCATAAGTGTTACTGGACCTATGCTACAAGAACAGGCATTGCGCTTTGCTAATGATTTTAATAAGACAGACTTTAAGGCTTCAAATGGTTGGTTGGACTCATTTCTTAAACGTCATAATATCGTTTTTGGTGTGATGAGTGGAGAATCCGGTGAAGTGGATAAAAATGTAGTTAGTGATTGGAAATCTAAATTACCTGAGTTGTGTAAGGATTATAATCCTAGGGACATTTATAACATGGATGAATCGGGATTGTTTTTTAGAGACACTGTTAACAAAACTTTTCATGTCAAGGGTGAGGACTGCAAAGGTGGTAAACGTTCCAAAGAAAGGATTACAATTTCACTTTGTTCAAACATGCTTGGTGAGAAGGAAAAAATTTTAGTCATTGGCAAAAGTTCAAAACCTAGGTGCTTCAGGAACATTTCAACATCTAATTTACCAGTGTCATACTACAGTAATAAGAAAGCCTGGATGACTTCAGCTATTTTTGAAGATTGGTTGAAATCGTTTGACAGAAAGATGCGCAGGCAAGGTCGTCATGTGATACTTTTTTTGGATAATGCTCCTTCACATCCAAAGTTGACTTACAGAAATGTCAAGTTGTGTTTTTTGCCACCAAATACAACATCAAAGGTTCAGCCGATGGATCAAGGTATCATACAGGCAGTGAAACTTAATTTCCGTAAAAAACAATTACAATATGTACTTAAAGAAATGGACAAAAAAAAGACAATGACAGGTACACAGTTACTCAAGGAAATAACCATTCTTGATGCCATATATTGGGTAAACAGTGCTTGGAACAATTTAAATGAACAAACTATCATGAAGTGTTTTGTAAATTCTGGATTTGTTCTTTCTGAAAACAGAGATGAGAATGTTGATGATGACAATGATGATGACGATGATGATGATGATGATGTTCCTTTATCAGTGGTTAGGTTGTCACGAGAATTGTTTGGTGTAGACTTTAAAGAATTGTGTGATATTGATAGGGTATTGATGACATGTGATACTACTGAAAGAGACTGGACTGTTAACGCAAGTGACATAATGTCCGAGATTGAGAAAGAGGAAAATGCAGATGAAAGTGATGTTGAGGAAACAGACGTTACCCCTGTGACATTTACTGAAGTACAGGACTGCATTCAACGAATGAAGGACTTTGCTCTTCAGAGAGGACTTACTTCAGTTCTCACAAATGTTATGGACTTGGACTCTGAAATAAGTGAAATAATGGCCAAGACAAAGACTGTTCAACCAAAAATTATGGACTTTTTCAAACAGTGAAATTTGTTTAAATTGGAATTATTAACTTTAAATAATATAGGATAAATGTATAAAGTTTCAATTTTAAATACATGTAGTATGTCAGATGTTGAGAGAGAGAGAGAGAGAGAGAGAGAGAGAGAGAGAGAGAGAGAGAGAGAGTTGTATTAGTGCTGATATTTTTGTAATAAAAAAATTCATGTTCGTAGGTTTGGTTATGTTTTTAGTGCTTTTTTACAATGCTTCTCTCTATGATTAATTTTATGTTATTTTTGTATACTTTTATAGTCCTTGTTTTTTAGTGCACATGATAACTTTAAGTACTAGTTTATTCACTGAATAGGTTTGTCTAGTTTTTATAATAAAGAACTAACGCTGATAAATTACAATTTCATTATATTGTTTGGTTTTAAATGGATTGTGTGTGTGTGTGTGTGTGTGTGTGTGTGTGTGTGTGTGCTGATAATGTTTTTATAATTTTTACTTTTATGTTGGTTTATGTAATAAAAGTTTCCTCTATGTACAGTATATCTTGTCATGTTGTTTTTATCTGTTATACTGTATTGTGATCTGCAATACAAAACTGACTAGAACATACCATCTGGGTATTTAAATATGATAGACATATACAGCCAATCTGTTTACACAATCTTTAACTATGATTTCTCTTAAGTGAGCTAATTTTTGAAAAATTATAACAAGATTATTACCTTTTATTAAAATCAAATTAATAATCAATAATTATTAATGAAGAGAATCACTTTACTTCAGAGAAATCATAATTAAAATGATTGTGAAATGTCATCCTGTCTAAAACAATAGTTCGAGAAACTTCTACAAACTCAGAATTATTCTGACGAAAATTGAACCTCCATATAAAGTCCACCTGTCTATAAAGACCACTTTTGGATTTTCCCCTAGGTGGTCTTTATACACAGGTTTTACTGTATATAGTCGCATCAGCGATCGGCATTCCCACCCGCATCTACCAAAATCACTTAATAGGAAATGCGGAAAAAACCAAATATGACTGATTCCAAGTTATTAAAATGAACACACGTGGTTACTCGAAATAAAACTATCGCAAGGTTAGTTTAACCAATATATCCGACATCTGCGATAATGTTTTAGTTAACCTGAGTAAAAGTGCTCAAATGAGCTATTGTGATGGGTCTTTGTCCGTCGTGCGTCGTGTTTCAACTTTTGATTGTTAGTTACACTCTAGATGCCACAATTTTAGTCCAATCATTTTCATCAAACTTGCTCAGAACGACCCTCTTAACAAAGGCTAGCTCAAGTCCTTATATGGGCCATGTTGGGTCAATAAGTAGGTCACTAGGTTAAGTTAGTGGAAAAATCTATTTTCATAATAGAAGCTATAGTTGGCCAAACTTAAGCCGTGTGTACGTCTTTATGGTTCCTCTTGTTTAACATAATATAACCCAATTGACAGAAAATTTGGGTGCACATGTGCAAATTGCTATTAAAAATAGGGACGGCGTTCTGGCAAAACGACAATATGTTGTCAACACTCTGATTTTTTAAAGTAGAATAATGCGATTTCAACTAGAATTAACAAAACATACAGCTGTTTAAGAACATTGTAATTAATATATAGATAATTTTTATTTACATTTTTATTGTTTAAATGAAAACAAAATAGTGATAGTTGTCCTGTTTGTTTGAATATGTTTCCAGCCGTAGCTTCGTAAGCTGATTGGTCTACTGTTAGAGTCACTCTGGTAAAAAATCGCATAATTTTCAAAGAAATTATAAAAGTGCGATTAATATTTATTCATTGTCAACTCGCTGTCTTCCTATAAATTCCCCGGCCGGGTCTGCCCAAGACTTGAAAATGATAGTAACTGTTTTTTTCGCCAAGCACTCAGCATTTAGAAAAAAATCACGTGGTACTAAGACGAAACCTTAAAAACTGATGCCCCGTGTCAAGGCAGGCGTGATTCGTTAAAGAACCTTCCCTGCATATTGCCCTAAGCGCACTGCAAAGGTGAAATTTTCTGTCTCTTCACAATAGCTGGCGATGTCTCTTTATAAAGGAAATTGGGAAATTTCTTAACTGGGACGTAAAACCCCATTAAATCGATTAATCTTTCTAGAAATTTCATTCTCTCCTGCGATACCCATTAAGATGTCGCCCTGGTAAATACTGTTATGTGTTACTTTTGATATTTTTATGAAATAATGCATTCAAAAGTAGCACTTGACATTAAAAATACTGTAAATTTTAAGAACTGCTATACTACAGTTTTAACTGGACCATCTTTAAATTTGATACGAAAAAGTTTGTCATATGAGACAAAGAAGATTAACAACAGAGTTATCTCGCTTTTCTCGTTATACGATTTATACTGTAAAGTCGTAGAGGACGATGTTGTAATTAGAGATTCTTGAGTTATTACAGCCTTATAAATAAGGCATATATAGAATTTCTGTTAAAATTCAGTGTATTTTATTTTAGTTCACATTATATTCAAAGTATTGTCGAATATACATGCAACGACTGTTGTATTATTGTTTGGTGAAATAAGGCTTAGTTTTAATTCCGTGCGTATTGATGGACCACTGGTTGAAAAATAAGTTGAATGGATGGAAATAATGTATACAAGTTCTACCTGACATAGTTTCAGGGTCTCTTGTAACAAATCAAAGGTTATTTAACATATTTGAACGAAACTTGCGTCAAATATTAAAACAATTCCATAAAAAGGTCGGAAGATTTTATCTTCTAGATTTCTTACTACTAATCAGAATTACTCAAGTGCTGATAGATAAATATTAATTATGTCAAAAACATCAGGAAATAAACAGAATCGTTCTCTTTAAAACATTAACTGGTATGTGGCAAGATCAGGGTAATCTCTTTATAATCATAGAAGTACAAACATGTGGCTTATAAAGATCTTATTTGTATTGGGCACCATTTTGCTATTTTTTAGAATTGATTCCAGAATTTAAAAAACCATCAAGATTTTCCTAATGATAAACCTAATGGATATATAATAATAATAATAATATTAATATTTAAAAAAAAAAAAAAAAAAAATAATAATAATAATAATAATACATGTGATAAAAAAATAAAATAATAATGTTGATGATGAAGGTAATAATAATAATGATGATGATGATGATGATGATGATGATGATAATAATAATGAAAAGAAGAAAACTTATTGATTAAATACGGCAAAATAGCTTCTTATATATACATTTGGTAGTCAAAAGCTGTTGAACAATAAAAAGAATCTCGATAGATCAGAAATTCGGCAAGTAATGGCGCTTCGATTTTCATTTGACCTGTACTTGAACATAAATGAGAAAAAGGTACCTTCACTGTTTCTTTCCTACTCGCATACTGTACTTCAAAATGATACAAAACTTCGATATAAATACATGCTTTAGTTTAGACAAACTCAACAGCGACAGCGTTACGCAAACACATTTATTAAGAGTAAATGTATAAATAGATACCGTTGAAATAACCTGTCTTATAACTAAGCGAAATTAGGAATCGTTAAAATAACTGATGAATAAATATACGAAATTAGGTACCGTTGAAATATCTGATGAATAAATAAACGATATTCGATACCATTGAAATAACTTGACTTATAACTAAGCGAAATTAGGTACCGTTAAAATATCTGATGAATAAATAAGCGAAATTAGGTACCGTTGAAATATCTGATGAATAAATAAACGAAATTTGGTACCGTTGAAATATCTGATGAATAAATAAGCGAAATTAGGTACCGTTGAAATATCTGATGAATAAATAAACGGAATTAGGTACCGTTGAAATATCTGATGAATAAATATGCGAAATTAGACACCGTTGAAATATCTGATGAATAAATAAACGGAATTAGGTTCCGTTGAAATATCTGACAGATGAGTGGCCAAAATAAGGTACCGTTTAAATATTTGATGAATAAATAAGCGAAATTAGGTACCGGTGAAGTATCTGATGAATAATTAGAGCAAAATTAGGTATCGTTGAAATATGTGACTTATGAGTGGGCAAAATAACATACCGCTGAAGTACATGTATCTTGAATTAGCAGGCAAAACTAGGTACCGATGAAATATCTGACGAATACCTAAACGAAATTATATACCGTTTAATATCTGGCAAATAGTAGGCTCATTAAGGGTACCGTTGAAATAACTGACGAATGACGAAATTGGATATCGATAAAACATCTGACGAATGAGTGGGCGAAATAAAGTACCGTTGAAATATCTGACAATGAGTCTGAGGAAAAATTAGGTACTGATGGATTATCTGTCGACTATAAGAGCCTCAAAATAAATGTATATTAACTGGTACCTATTTACGTTGTACAACATTCTAGCATTCAAATAAAAAAACATGGCAAATTTAAATGACAGTGTTGACTGGCTGTTCAGAAATTGTAAATTGTCTAATTACACGTGAATAGTAATTAACCAATCATAGCATTAGGTGTATGTCATAATCGAAAATAGAAGATGTTTATCTTATTTTCCTTTGTTATTGTTAGCAAATCAGAAATCATTTATTACATAAATGTATATATGTTTCGAGAATGTTTTCCTAAAATAACAATAGAAGATACGTATCATCTCACGTATCTAATTATCAATGGCTGATTTAGAACATGCTTTTTCAGATCTAGATTACAAACTAGAGCGAAAAGTTTCCTCGCGACCTAATACGTTAATGTTAACGACCGCGATCCTTACAGTTGTTTTTCCAATTTCGCACGCCAGTTTAAAACACTTACGTTTGCGAACAATGTAGATAAATCGTCCTTAATTTCTCCTCTACGGTTATCAGAACATCAAAGCTGATTTCATCTTCTACAAGCTACTGTTTCAAATCTTATGTGATCTATGAAATAAAACAGTAAATGTAGATGTTATATTACTTATAGAGAACCTGAATCATTGAGATCAGCGGCGCTAACTAGCTTAACGTCTAAAATATCCAGATTGGTTAGATATTATAATGCCATCGTTCTTATAATGTTCTCACGGGGAAGTAATCCAGATACAGGCTTAAAGATACCACTTTATTAATTACAAAGGAAATTTTCAAAACTTAACGGATATTTCTGGCTTATTTTCTAATTAATGCCACCAAAAGTAGTTTCCGCCTATCAGATGTGTAAGTACTCATTGTAGTCAGCATCTTCAGTAACTTTAATCACGATTATCAAGTACAAGCAAATATTGCTTATAATGTTCTCACGGGGAGGTAATCCAGTCCGTTGTCTTGGATAGTTCTTTATAGAGTACCCGCGTTTTCTTTGATGTTAACAACACACACAAACACACACACGCACGGGCGCGTCAATCTTAAGGTATTGCTAACAATTCTTCATGCGCATTGAAAGAATTTTAAGCATTAAAAGAATTTTAATTTTAGTTAGAATTTGATGATTTTTAAAATTTTATATTTTTTAAAATTTAAATGTTCTTAGTATACAACCAGGATTGGCGCAAAAAAAAAATTCCCTATAGGATAAAAACATAACAATGTTTGTCTGTATTTATTAGGAATTGCTTCAATAACGCTTTTTGATTTAATGAACATCACAGAGTATAAGAAATTCCGAACATCAGTTTAATAAGAATACGTTATACAGGTGTCATGTGCTACTTTTGAATTTTTATGAAATAATACAATTCAAAAGTAGCACATGACACAGGGTTGAACGACCTAAAGGTTGTACCAAGTCTGAGATGTTTAAAATTACCAATGGACACTCTCCAAAATCAAAGCTATATCTAAATACTATTTGTTTTTACCTTGGACTTAAACCAGCTAATGCATCATGCGATCAAAATCAGATTTCTGGAGAACTAAATGAAATAGTTTATTTTCTGAATTCTCTAATTGGTAACATACTTAAAAATAGATTTTGTAGATTATGATATGACGAACAGCCGTAAAAGATTATGTAGTGCCAAATGCACATGGCGTATTGTGTTGTGTCAAATACACATGGCAGACTGTGTCGTGACAAATACACATGGCAGATTATGTTGTGCCAGATACACATGGCATATTGTATTGTAACAAATACACATGGCAGATTATATTGTAACAAATACACACGGCAGATAGTGTTGTGTTAAATACACAAAGAAACATGGCAGACACTGATGTGACAAAGAAACATGGCAGATAATAAGATAATGATATGACAAAGACGCATGACAGATAATGATACAGTAAAGGCAAAGGGCAGATAATGATATGACAAAGTATTACAAATACTACTGTTAGATAATGATATGGCAAATACACATGGCATATTATGATTATGATATGGTAAAGATGAATGACAAATTATGACATGCCAAAGATGCAAAGTATATATCGCAAATACGCATATCAGATAATAATATGGCAAAGGAGCATTATAGATAATGATATGACATAGACGCAAGTCAGATAATGATATGGTTAATAAGCATGATAATATGATAAAGACGCATGGCAGATAATGGTATAACAAACAAGCATTATAGATAATGATATGACAAAGACTTATGTCGGATAATGATATGGCAAATGAGCATTATAGATAATGATATGACATAAACGCATATCAGATAATGATTTGGTTACTTAGCATGACAGATAATGATATGATAAAGACGCATGGCAGATAATAATACGACAAAGAAACATAACAGATAATGATATGACATATACATAAAACGGATAATGACATGATAAAGACACATTACAGATAATGATTTAATAAATACACATCGTCAGTTATGATATGACAAAAAAAAAAACCATGAAAATTTGTGAAATGACAAATAATGATATTTCCATACACATGATGCGAAAAAATCATTTCAACCGTTTGATTATTGTTGACAACTTACCATGTGTTAATGTTTTAATACTTCATTTCATAGACATTAAAATATAAACACATGACGTTTTCATCACTATGATAGATAGGTATTATTTTAAGTTGTAATGTTTTTATTTTCTCACTACGATAGAATTATTTTAGGTTACTGTATCGTTTTTATTACATCTCTACATCATCAACTGGCATCAGTGTTGTACTGGTACTGTTATAATCATTAATACTGACTGGTTTAGTTGGTAATAAATCATTGATATCTATCCTGTATCTTCATGTTAATAAATATAACCCCAAGAAGAATGTAAGTTTGGCAGAATTTGAAATGAATGCTATATAAATGTCGATTATTTTTCAAATAATTTAATAACATTTTCTTAAAGAGCATTTATCTATGAAATATTGTATATTAAGTATCGAGTAGTTTCAATATATCGACTTGTACCATTTTGTACCATCGCTTTAGTGGGAGCTCTGGTTTTTGCCAAGAACATCACGCAAATTTTTGTTCTATATTTGAGCTAAATTCAAGAGCTGGTTAAATGCCATTTTCGTTTCAAGGCATATTAATGAATCATCCACAAGTTTCTAAAATGTACCAAAGTTCCATTAAAAAAGGGACCAAAGTTCATACTCTCTTCTTTTCTCCTGTAGCTTTGGTCCTTTTTACTGCCTAAATAAATAAATAAATAAATAAATAAATAAATAAATATATATATATATATATATATATATATATATATATATATATATATATATATATATATATATATATTCATTGTGTATGTATGTATGTATGTATGTATGTATGTATGTATGTTTGTATGTTTTTCTTCTGAAGAGATAACACACAGTAAAACGTTGCTTTGTGAAGTTTGTTCTACATTTTTTTAGTTACTACCGAGGTATCATGCCAGAACAAAAACTAAACAAAATAAAATTTTAAAAAATTCTACATTATAATGACAATTACAGACTTTATTTATTGTTTCTTTAAAATATCTTCAGTTTCAATTTTATGGTTGGTTGGTTGAATGCTGTTTTACTTTATCACTTTATCAGCAATTTTTTAAGCTTGCTACGAGACATTTCTTCCAATATCAAGGATCAATCTAAACACAAATTCATGTTATCATGATGTGAGTTTGTAATAAGCTTTGTACTATTGTGCATTGCTATCCTTCTGTTTCAGTTTTATTGGTAATTTATCTTAAGCCGAGACTGATGCCTCTATACAAGATATGTTCTTATATTAATTTCTTTTGAACTTCTTTACAGAATAGGACAAACACACTTTTGCTTCTTTCAATATGTTCCAAAATTTCTTCAAGGTTTTGACTTTATTTGGACTTTTTTGTTTTCTTTGTTCTTCTGTTTTCATTCTAATGTTTGTCTTGTTTAGATTTCTTCGTGTTTCTTTGTTTCCCATCCTTGTTTGATTGCATTTGTTTTTGATAAGGTGCGAGCCAATATTTCATTCTTGGCGAATTTACTTTATATATACCTTGGGCATAGGCTGTTGTAGTAATCTGGTTAATCTGCAGATTTTATTCCATAAGACATGACTATTTAATAAAAAAAATTGCAGTTGCTATTCTGAACTTTAATATATACAATATATACCATTTTAATTTGACCTTCCAGCAAATTGATAAGGGACTGTGTTGTTTGAAACTGACATACATGCATTTAATGTTTAAAATAAACAATAGCACAAAGTTGAATGCTGACTGGATATTTGCAATGATATTATGTAACAATATGCAGAAAGAAGCACCAATGAAATCGTAAATGTTGCAACTTTATTTTGAAAAGATAAACCTGTGTCTGTTTTCTATCAGAAAAACACAAAAAGTACTGATAAAATAAAATATCAAAGGTTCTGCATTATAATTGTAATTTTGGTGGTGTAATAATCTAACTTCATTTCCATATGGCTTTTTGAAGGTTGCTGTTTGTGTAAATATCGTAACTTTTCTTATTAGGCTAAAATAATTTTCAGTCTGAAGTTTGCTGTTTGTGTTTATAATTAATTTACATATTTCATTTTATTTTGAAATTTGAATTGTTTTGTTAAGAAAATGGCGAATTCAAACAACCGACCAGGTGGGTTTGGAGCTTTATATATGAGTGAATTCCATGATCAGGTAAATATAAAGTAGATGTAGAATTACAAATTACGATTTCAACAAAATGTTTTAAAAAGTCATTTTGAAGCTTCTCTTGTAAAAAATATATTTTTTATATTTTTCTTAAGAAATCACAAAACCAACATTTAATATGTTAAACTTATGTTTACTTGGCGTCAGATGTCCATATCCAACAAATTCCGCACTATATCGACGTAATAGACATGCAGAAATTTAGAACGCAATCTGCGAAAATTAGTGCGGGATTACCTTAGGTTTCTACGTACTTTATTCGATAAATAGTGAACACCAGAGTTATAATCGCTAAAACGGACTGAAAATCATTAAACGCCATTACGGATCGATTTTTTGTGATTTAATTTCTTGGTTTTTGGCTTTTTATGTGTAGCAAAAACATAATAACAAACAACTGTGTTTTAATATGCCGGACATATATGTTTGTTAAATGAAATATGAAAACCGGTATATTTTTACGATCTTCTTTAAAAGTTTCAGAAAACTAAAAATCTTGACTTTCGTATTCTCCCTTACGTGCTCGGGTATTACATGATTTTTCTCTAAATTGATCAATATTCCCTAACATAATTGCAATGATGATTTTCTCTTCAAAATGATTGTGAAATAATTATCACAATAAAATCAAGATCGCAGACCTGCCAAGTTACGCTGTGACTGTGAAACGTAGCATATAGAAAACTTACTGAATAAATAAAATAAGAAAATAATAAATAAATAATAATAAATAAATAATACTGGCGTGGGGAGCCGAACACTTTTTCCCAAGTACCATAAATACAGATGACAGTGGGTCATGCTGCTCCCGTCATTCGCGATATATAACTTCTTAAAAAATCCTGTATCTAGTGACAAGCATTTATATAAGCTCAAGATTGTATTCAACTTTTCGATCATTGCCTCTGACATTATTACAACTGTAACGTTTTTGGCGGTTCTTCGACAACTGGAAGAAACTACAAAGAAAGAAGATGAAATGGCTAAGCACGTGGATTTCATTTTTCCTTGCACCGAAAGCTACCATTGTTAGCGCAAAATGAAAGAGGTGTCAGGATATTCGGTATGTTATTTTCAACTCTTTAGACAATTAACTTTTTAGCAATCGTTCTAGAAATTAAATAAACTTGGGATTACTACCTAAAAGTACGCCATCGGCGAAAGGGGGGTGGGGCACGATTTCTTTTTGATCTCCGAGGCCTACAGCATTTTGTATTTCCTTCGGTTTAGGTACATTCAGAACTTTCACTAGCAACAAGGTTTGAAAAATAATATTTTAGGTTTCGGTTGTATTAATTTTCTTGCAATCACTACAATGTGAAACTTGCAGGGGAGAATCATGTAAATGAACTGGACAATATGCTACCCAAACTGTCTGTAGAATATGGTCTGAACTTCACTACTAAATATAGTATCAATTTAATTGTGTTCAATTTTGAGGGTTAATTTTTTCATAACATATTGATATAACATGTTAGATAAGAATTGGAAAGAAACAGCCAAAAATTGAAAATGACCGCTGTCCTGTAAAAATTCAAATTTATTATTTTTGGTTAAAGTATGATAATTTTCTGAAAATATCTTCTATTTATCATTTTGAGATGTTAAGAAACTTAAAAATCCACATGGATGCCCAAGCTATGGCACCAGTGGAAAAATTGCTATTTTCAATGTTGCGGAATTGAAGGAAAAAAGAGAATTTCCTGTCATGGAAAAAAGAAAATTTTGAAAATCTGCACCTAGAGCCTATCTAGCTCATGAAACAAGTTATAAATATGATGTCGCAATATAATTAAACTTGAAATTTCATGGAAGTAAACTATGTGATGAAGTTTGGTGAAAATTGGAAAGAAACAGCCAAAAATGAAAATGACCGTTGTCCTGTAAAAATTCAAATTTCTTATTTTTGGTTGAAATATGCTAATTTTCTGAAAATATCTTCTATTTATCATTTCGAGATGTTAAGAAACTTAAAAATCCACATGGATGTCCCAAACTATGGCACCAGTGGAAAAATTGCTATTTTCAATGTTGCGGAATTGAAGGAAAAAAGAGAATTTCCTGTCATGGAAAAAAGAAAATTTTGAAAATCTGCACCTAGAGCCTATCTAGCTCATGAAACAAGTTATAAATATGATGTCGCAATATAATTAAACTTGAAATTTCATGGAAGTAAACTATGTGATGAAGTTTGGTGAAAATTGGAAAGAAACAGCCAAAAATGAAAATGACCGTTGTCCTGTAAAAATTCAAATTTCTTATTTTTGGTTGAAATATGCTAATTTTCTGAAAATATCTTCTATTTATCATTTCGAGATGTTAAGAAACTTAAAAATCCACATGGATGCCCAAACTATGGCACCAGTGGAAAAATTGCTATTTTCAATGTTGCGGAATTGAAGGAAAAAAGAGAATTTCTGTCATGGAAAAAAGAAAATTTTGAAAATCTGCACCTAGAGCCTATGTAGCTCATGAAACAAGTTATAAATATGATGTCGCAATATAATTAAACTTGAAATTTCATGGAAGTAAACTATGTGATGAAGTTTGGTGCAAAATTGGAAAGAAACAGCCAAAAATGAAAATGACCGTTGTCCTGTAAAAATTCAAATTTCTTATTTTTGGTTGAAATATGCTAATTTTCTGAAAATATCTTCTATTTATCATTTCGAGATGTTAAGAAACTTAAAAATCCACATGGATGCCCAAACTATGGCACCAGTGGAAAAATTGCTATTTTCAATGTTGCGGAATTGAAGGAAAAAAGAGAATTCCTGTCATGGAAAAAAGAAAATTTTGAAAATCTGCACCTAGATCCTATCTAGCTCATGAAACAAGTTATAAATATGATGTCGCAATATAATTAAACTTGAAATTTCATTGAAGTAAACTATGTGATGAAGTTTGGTGAAAATTGGAAAGAAACAGCCAAAAATGAAAATGACCGTTGTCCTGTAAAAATTCAAATTTCTTATTTTTGGTTGAAATATGCTAATTTTCTGAAAATATCTTCTATTTATCATTTCGAGATGTTAAGAAACTTAAAAATCCACATGGATGTCCAAACTATGGCACCAGTGGAAAAATTGCTATTTTCAATGTTGCGGAATTGAAGGAAAAAAGAGAATTTCCTGTCATGGAAAAAAGAAAATTTTGAAAATCTGCACCTAGAGCCTATCTAGCTCATGAAACAAGTTATAAATATGATGTCGCAATATAATTAAACTTGAAATTTCATTGAAGTAAACTATGTGATGAAGTTTGGTGAAAATTGGTAAGAAACAACCAAAAATGAAAATGACCGTTGTCCTGTAAAAATTCAAATTTCTTATTTTTGGTTGAAATATGCTAATTTTCTGAAAATATCTTCTATTTATCATTTCGAGATGTTAAGAAACTTAAAAATCCACATGGATGTCCAAACTATGGCACCAGTGGAAAAATTGCTATTTTCAATGTTGCGGAATTGAAGGAAAAAAGAGAATTTCTGTCATGGAAAAAAGAAAATTTTGAAAATCTGCACCTAGAGCCTATCTAGCTCATGAAACAAGTTATAAATATGATGTCGCAATATAATTAAACTTGAAATTTCATTGAAGTAAACTATGTGATGAAGTTTGGTGAAAATTGGTAAGAAACAACCAAAAATGAAAATGACCGTTGTCCTGTAAAAATTCAAATTTCTTATTTTTGGTTGAAATATGCTAATTTTCTGAAAATATCTTCTATTTATCATTTCGAGATGTTAAGAAACTTAAAAATCAACATTGATGTCCAAACTATGGCATTGGATAGAGCAATTGACTTTTTTACCCAATGTGAAGAAAATGCTATCAGGGAATTATATGCTTGTCTGTAGGATACTTGCTGAACGAGCTAGCACTTAACAAAAAGTCAGGCCAATGCGAAATAGTATAATACAGACCATATTACAAACTCACTCTCATGCAAAAACAAAATATCTAGAGAATATTCCATAGAAAGTAATAAAACTCACATGTAGATGTGACATTACACATTTTCACCAACCAATGGTGCAAACTTGAATGGGGGTATTCAATATGTTGGGGTGGTGGAAGACTTTAGTCATTGAGCTTGCCACAATTACAATTCTAGTTCATCTCGAAACTCTTCTTCAAGACAGAATGTGCAAGACTAGTCTATTAACACATTATACTTCTCAATATATATGTTTTTGTTGACATATAATTTACTTGCAAAAATAAGTAACTATAAATAAAAAACAATTAATTTGGTGTTCTTTATTTCCAGGAAAAAAGAAAACTAAGATAAACTGAGGCACTAACTTTACCTAAGGAAGACTAATTCAGCTGATGATTAACTATAGAGAATCTGTTTGCATCTTTGTTTCCTTTTTAAAAAGCTTATGTGGAGCAAACATTCCTCTGAAAGACCAAATTTAAATCAAGAAAAATAATAATAATAATAGATTCAGCGGGTCTTAATGTTTAGACCAACTGACCATTACAGAAAGCTGCTTAAATTTAAAGATTTTAAAGATTGTCTTAAAGGTTCCAGTGCTACATTCTTTTAATTTAAACAGGGGCTTATGAGTTGAGAAAAGCATAGAAATAAAGTATTTTTATTTACAATCTTATGTGTTAGCTGTTAGCCATGGTCCTGTTTCAGAAAGTT
The DNA here is from genome assembly GCA_029721355.1 of Tegillarca granosa. Taxonomy (NCBI): domain Eukaryota; kingdom Metazoa; phylum Mollusca; class Bivalvia; order Arcoida; family Arcidae; genus Tegillarca; species Tegillarca granosa. The sequence goes on from JARBDR010000122.1 coordinate 66,111, forward strand.
TAGATTAATTACTGTATGTGTACTTATTTTAACAGGATTCTAAAATTAGCGCCTTTTGTGCCATAGACATTGCACTAATTTAATTGCAGCACTAAAATATCTCCATTTGAGGGAGACGATTACATCTACATCTATAATCTGTTGTGTGAAAATATAGACCTTGTGTCCATTAATGTCTTTCAATAAAGTAATTGTACAATGAAATTAAATGACTGTACTTCATTGTTATGACATGAAACAGAATATTTACATTTAAGTGAAACTTAACAATTTATGAAATAATAATGCAATAAGAATATCTAAATAATAATGCAATAAAAATATCTATTTAGTTGCATTTTCATGTGCCTTATTAATGGCCTCACGAATACCAGACTTGACTCTAACAAGAATTAAGCTTTGAACACTGTTTACTAGTATTTGTAATAACAATCTTTATTCAATAAAAACGGTCATCTTAGCATGTTAAATGTTAAGTTATAACCTTATCAGGTCATATAGGAAAGTTATAGTCTGTATCAAAAATTGTATTGCACTAATTCAAAAAAGTTCTTGACTTGCATGCACAATTTAAAGATTGGGGTAATAATAAGTCCACCCCTCAAAGAACATAAATGTAAGTGTGCTAATTTAAGTACATGTACAATATTTTGTCAGTTTTTATGATTGGTCTAATTTTACACAGAATTCAACATACTAAGACTAACCTGTTGGTTCATCACTTTGTGTATGAAGCACCATAATGTAAAAAGAAAGAGAAGTAATGCAGTATTTAAATCTCATAATAATTATAAGATAATTATAAGTGATCTTCAGTACCAGTCATTGAATCCCTCTCATACATAACATGAAAAAAATCAGTTTGTTTCCAAAAGATCGAAAGGTTTTCTTTAAATACAGTCTAGTTAACTTGACAATCTCTCATTCTGATATCAAAATGGTCAGTTCACGGATGGTAGAGGAAGCTGGAGTGTTTCTAGAGAACTTAAGCAAGCAAACTGACAAACTTTCTTGAATAGGATAATACAATCTTAGCACGATTGGAAACGAAGTCATAGGATACTCTTTAATTGAGCACCATGGTCTCTCTCTCTCCTCCCCCCCCCCCCCCAAAAAAAAAAAAATTAATGGAGTAGATAATTTTATTAAGCCTTGAAGTATCAAGGTGGTTAATTCTAGGATGGTGGAGGAACCTGGAGTGACAAGAGAAAGCTAATGACTTTTCTCGAAGAAAACTGATAAAACTTTCTCAAATATTTGCCAAGTGAAGTTTAAATCTAGGTGATGATGGTTGTTGGTTGTTTAATTTTTCAGCTATTCATGGGGAGAACAAGGATATTAATCTCTTAGAATTAATATAAAAACAAGTTTGTGTATGCATGAGATGTGCAGTGTGTATTATGGTCTGGTTTTTACTAGCACTCAGACTGAGGTTTAGTTAAGGTGCTATCTCCAGTCAGTATGCCCTAGACAGCATAGCACTTCCAGTTAGAGTATTCTGGCACTTTGTGCTTTGTCTCCCTTAAAGATAAGTACCAGGTGAGAAAGCAGTATCTCAAATTTTAAAGTCTTATTCATGACCCGGCCCAGGTCCTAGCCCCTTACCACTTGCTGAAATGGTGGGTGCTCCACCACTGAGCCACTGCAGTGAGTCCCAGGTGATGAGAAGTGCTGTAATCTATGAGCAGGAGCAGCACCTGGTCTTAAAGATGCTCTATACAAGAAGGGGGAGTAATTCTGTTTGCTCCCAAGTCAAGATTCTTTAACTTATATTTGATGTGGTTCTGGGATGGTGAAGGAAACCAAAGTGCCTGGAGAAAACTGCCAAGCTTTGGCACTAGCATATGTCCGAGTCGAAGACCTTAGACTACTGAGGTATTAGAAATGAGTAAATAGAAAAAAATTATAGTGACTGTTCTTTTTCCAAACACTTGGAATTTAGAAATGAAAGTAACAGGGTCTTTCAAAGGAAACCAATGCCTTATGCCATGGCATTCGTGGCACACTAAAGAACCCCCACTCACTGCACATTGCCCCGAGTCACTACAAAGGTAAAAATTTCTGCTACTTCACCTATAGATAGTGGCATCTCAATATAATTGAAATATTCATGATTTGGATGTAAAACCCCATTCAATCAATAAATTAGGATGGTTGAAAAATGGAGTGCCTAAAAAGCCACACCCTCAGGAAAGGAAACAGGTCAAGGTCGTTGCACTCCCAATCCTCTCCCCCCCCTCCTCTCTCTCTCTCCCGAGTTTAGTTTGCCCTGGGTGGTTTTACCCTAAATCAATTTATTGTTTAACTTCATTTAATATGGACGCACGTTGGCGGTGAAGATTTTATCTTGTAAAAACAAACATCGGAAGTGACCCTTTGATTATTTAATTAGTCTCGTAATCTGTTACTATTGTCAGGTATTCAGTTTCTAAATTCGCTTACAATACTAACTGTGGTTACGATAATTGTGTTTTTATAATTATTTTTTTTATCTTATACAGATGCAAAGATAAAAAAGATTGTTCCAAACTATATAAGAAATGACGGTCAAAAAAAAGGGGGGGGGGGGACAAAATGGGTGAATTGACGGGCGAACAGGTTTAGGGGCGAAACGAAAAGATAACATAAAATGTGTTGCAAGGAACGTGATGCATGATGACTTTTTTCCCATACACTTGATTATTCGTGGAGCTTTTTAACTTACAATGTCCATTTTAACCACCGTCAATGAAATCGCACATGAAAATATAAGATTTAATCAATCTGTCACGATGTACCGCCAATGATACCGACTGGGGAATAATGAAGATAAGATTATTATTTAAATTGTTAAAAACATTCATTATTATTATTATGAAATTTTATGTAAGAATATAGCATTTTAGAAGATTGAGTTGTGATTCAGGCAAAATAAATCGATGTCATGGCATGTCAATAAAAATTTCCTTACTGCACGTGTCTATTAAATTTATTTGTATATATTTTTTCATGAGAACGATTTATCGTGTTTTTTTTTAACTATCATTGTATTCTGATTCTAATTAAAATCAGAGTAACGAAACCCGTAATGGCGTTTAAATGATTTTCAGTCCGTTTTAGCGATTATAACTCTGGTGTTCATTATTTATCGAATAAAGTACGTAGAAACCTAAGGTAATCCCGCACCAATTTTCGCAGATTGCGTTCTAAATTTCTGCATGTCTATTACGTCGATATAGTGCGGAATTTGTTGGAGGATAGGTTGCCATATCTGAATTTGAGTGGAGTGAAAATTATGTTTTACGCCCTTGTCAAGGTTCTGGGAGGTTGAAGGAAACCGGGATTTAGTGAGTTGTTTAAGTGTCTCCCATTTTCCTGAATGAGATTAAAACCTAAGGCATGAGTCAAACTGTTATTTGCACATTTTGTCTGTTAGTAACTCAAATGAATTTTTAAATTATATAATCTTGGCTTTCTGAATTTCTGAATGAGTCTTTTTCAAGATTGTTATTGTTTACGGATATCTCCGCTTTCTTTTACGGGCTATTTAGGGTGTGTTTGCTAACAACAAAATGCTTTTTGACTAATTTTGTGTGAAAAGTACCACAAACCACTGAATCTAGATATTGTACCGTGGGTAGTATGGTAGTCAAACCTTTTCAATACGCTTTACTTCAAATAGTCATAATTTTATTCACAACTCATTGGGAGGTTTTTAATACATTTGGAAAGTTTTGATCTTGTATAATTAATATATTACATAGGGAATGTCATTTATAATCATATACAATTTTTATTGCACAATCCACATGACATTGCAATAAGTACATAAAGCTATCATGAGTCTTTTCTTACATAATACGTGCTGACATATGCGGCAATAATCCTATTATATGTGACGGGTTTTTGGTCGTGTTTTTAATCACGAATGACGTTTTATCTAACATCTATATCAAGCTGACGGTTAATGATGTAACATCAATGACAGAAGTCTGGATCTTAATTATTAAAGACATGTTAAGTACCTAGCGAAAAAATTGGATTATTTATCATTCAACTAAGCAGGGCATCTTTCACTCCGAACACCCTCTGACTTGCAATAAAAATAAAAATTCAATAATCCCCATTCCTGACCGATGCCATATATCAATAGTGAAACAAGTAATGTTATAGCTCGTTGCCAAAGATACATTGACAATGTTCTAATAAACTTAATCTGTAGTCAAAGGCGTCTCGATGTAAGTGGAACTATCCCGATAAAACATTTCGCTCTCACACTTTTCTCACATATTTTAATACATAAATAATGGACAAGTATCCTTGTAATAACTGTTTTCTATCTCTTGAATCTACTTATAGCGTCAATACCTCCGTTCTTTTCAAGTCCATCATCACAAATTTATTTCATTTTTACCACGACAAAGCCCATCTTTATTATTATTATTGTATATTCTATATAAAGAATCATTACATATTTAGCTTTTTTTTTTTTTTTTTTTTTTTTAAAAAAAATATTCTTCGTCAGGAAACAGCACATGTACATTGAAAACTGTTTCATGTGCAAACTGAAGACAAGATACAGTTTATGAACTGTTTATGGGGGCAACGAATTGTTCATTGAACAAACTGAATGCGCAAATATGGATAACATTCTCTTTTAAAGATTTCATGTTCACACCCATACCCACTTGTTGCAACTTTATTTTGAAGATATACTAGAAGCAAATTTATGTAGAATGACGCACAAAAACTCTCGACAAACAACTTGACTGCAAAACTGGTATCAAAAAAGACTGGCGTTTATCAGTTATTTCTAGGTGTTATAAGGACAACTAACACTATTCCCTTATGGTATTAGGAATGACCCATGTTACTCTTTTAACCGTCCAAAACAAAATTTTCTATTTTTACCACTCGTTAGTTTGCTATCCTCAACCTGTATAAAACTAAAAATAATAAAGAAAATTTAAAGAAGCATTACACGTGAACAAAATAAAATTCTCCGTTGTACATAATATTGGATTTATTTTGCTTTGCCTAAACATCGGTAAAATTTAAAAGGAATGTTCTTATAAAAGTATTATTAAATAGTCTAGAACCAAAGCTAATGATGTTGTACAAATAATTTTCAGTCTCCAGGTTTAAGAGAAATATACTTCAAGTGCATTACAATAAAGTCCTCAATACACCTTTTAAGTCAATTCAAGTTGCCTCGTAGTCCTGCAGTTTTGTGAGTAAAAGTGATAATGTTATATTATAAATGTTTTGAAGCATTTCTGGATATCTCGTCATGATATGATGTAGTACGCTTAAACTAATTATAAGGACTATGTGGTAAAATCTACAATCTGAAGGGTCGAATGAAATAATAAATGTTATATGAAAATGAAAAAAGTGTTGGTTTATTTTAATGATTTTTCCCCTTGAAATTAAGATTAATCATAAGATATTCAAATTTTAATAATTTTATTTGAATCTTTGATAATATTTTATGAAACCCACAGGTATATCTTAATTAAAAACTATCACTAGCGAGTATACCTACAGGTTTTCCAATGTGTGTGCGGACCTCCTAGACTGATCTCAAGGTCATTTATTACTTTATACATGCTTTGTTTACATAACTAATGGATATTTCTATATTGTCATTATTATTATCATTTATTATTATTATTATTATTATTATCTGTTTAGCGTCTGTCTGAAACTTGAAATGAAATATTCCATGCCACAAATCTGAAATATAATAAACTTGTAAACTTTGCATAGTTTCGACTTTTTATACTTTTAATGAAATGTGATTTTTAAATAACTTCCCCTTTAAAACATTGATTTATATTTTTTTATTCTTTTGTTATTACAATTGAAAAGTTATATATATATATATATATATATATATATATATATATATATATATATATATATATATATATATATATATATATATATATATTCTAAATGATTGGTTGTTGATGATGAACGTTGTGGTTATCAATTACACCTATTTGTAACTGGTAAAGTAGAGTTATTTGTCCTAGTCGTTGAAGGTTAGATACCATTCTGACATTGTTCAGTCACTTTGAATTAATTCATACTTTGTATAATACTGGTTAAATTACTGACGATTGTTAGTGTTAGTACAAGGATAACTGCATTATACAAGCAGGGTTCTTTATCGTGCCACGCCTGCCATGACACGGGACCTCGTTTATTTTAAGTTCCCGTCCGAAAAAAACCGTGACTTTTATTTCGTAATGCCGAGTGCTTGACGAAAGAACAGTCACTACCCACTTTCAAGTCTTGGGTCAGACCCGGCCGGGGTAGAACCCCCGACCTTCCACTTACAGAGCGAGCACTCTACTAACTGAGGTACCGCAGTGGCCATAATAATGGAGACATCCCGACTGTAGACATGGTGTATTTAGTTGTTCGAATACACAGTTACAAATAAAAAATAGCTTGTGCAATCTTCGACTAAAACACATCAGCTTTGTCGTGAAAAAGCAATAAATTCAAGCTTATCTCTCCCTTTTTTCTGTAAAAGCACATCTGCACTGCTTTGTTGGATCTTCACAGTAAGCCCAGATGATAGAAATCTTAGCAGGTTGTTCAACAGGTTTATAATTAATTAACAAAACACATTTAGAATCCCTAAAGCACGGTGGCCAGACCTTACCCATGATGCTCGAGTTAGTGATGGTAGTTTAGTTACCCAAACTTCCGGCTGGATGAGTACTGACCATGTCTACGGTTTTGTTCTGTTTATTCTGTTTTTGGCTGGTTGTTTGGGCTTATTTCATCGTAAATCGCATACCTTTTCAATGGCCTACATTTGTGAGTTATGGTTCGTTACGTTAAAATTGGTGGCGCTGCTATCGATCCGGTCCATCCGTAGCCATTGTTTACACTGTAACTGAGGAGATTTTTCTATCAAAATGCCATATACATGTTATTGCGTACCTGGATGGTCAAATAAAGGGGGGCATTATTTTCCAAAAGATATGAAACTAAGGAAAAAGTGGATTTTTTTGCCCTCAGATTATGTCGGAGAAACCGTCTTTGGTACATCAAACTTCATAAATATATTTACATTGCTATTTTCATCAAATGCGAACAATTCTCATTCCAAATGACTTATACTCTATTGTAATTATAAATAGTGATAGATCATACACATATACTATCGCCAAGAGCTAGGCCGAGATGACTCCGATTTTCGAGAAATCCAGTTGTCATAAAACGTCAGATTTTCGGATTCAAGTAATGTTGACCTACATGTAACCCTTTGGCAAGCACCACCCTCTCTTAGCAGCTCGTTCCTTGTATTTTGCCCAAACAACATAAAAAATAATCCTTGGCGAGTTGGGTCAAAACAACCTCCAATTCAGGATCTATACAGAACCATAATAAAAATCTTAGTTTTATGTATGATTTCTGTTTCACATATGAAGTCAATGTAATAATAAAAATTGCTTGCATTTGCTTTGTTTCAAAGTTTATTATTCTTATTTTTAATATAATTATTTTTCTTTAATGTTTGACAAAAATATATTCAGTCTGATGATATTATTCTTTAAATATGGCCCCTCATATTCATCTTTTTGTTATCCCATGCTGGTAAAGATGTTGAAATCTTGATGATCATGATGATGATGATGATGTTTAATCTTCTTTATGATGATGATGATTTATTTATTGTTTAACATTGCTTTAACAATTCTACAATCATGTCATGACATGCATGGTGCATGATTGAAGTGTCTTTTACTTGACAAGTGGAGACTGATGTTATCTTTATATTGCTGGTACACTGATACACAGTTTGGCAGATACATACTATATACCATCTGGTCACATTATACTGACACCGAGCCAACCAATAAAGGCCAATGGCAGGTGAAACCACTTTCTAACATATGAGCCCATATAAGGTATGAACCCACAGTGGTGAGAGACAGTGGACTACAAGGCTAATGCTGAATACACTGAGCCACAAACACAAATAACAAAAAAATGACACCTACTATTATTTAAATGACATTTTATTTACAATGGGTACAAGTAAAGAATATTTTGGTATATTACTTGATTTTAATACACAAATTGTTAAAGTGTACATGTACTTCACATTTAATTTAAAAAAGACTCTTGAATTTGTTTGTCAGAAAAAGTTTATTTTGTATGCATGTTATTTAGCCATTACTGTTGAACCAAAAGTCTACTGGTATACTTTTTCACAATACAAGAATGTGTGTTTACATTTTTCATAGAATTCTCTTCAGAAGTTAAAAAAATGTATTTAAATATGAACTTTTAAGAAAATTTTATTCTCTTAACAAATCTTTAATTCTTTCTAGAATTTATGTAATATTGAAGTATTATTTTAAAACTTCCTTAGACAAGTAGCTTTTAAAGAATGATTTTTTTCTATTGTTATTTTTAAAGACATTATGTCTTAATCCTCAATACAAGCATACCATTAAAAATGTAACAAGTCAATAATTTACCATTACTTCAAAATGAATATTTTTCATATTCCTTATAAAAAAATTTCTGTAGTACAGCATTTTGAAAATATTTTTCATAAAACACTGTGAGTTTTGATACCATTTCATTAATGAAAGATTCATTTCTTTTAATATTTACAATTCTCATATCATTGAATGTACAAACAACTAAATCACATTCAGTTCCATTTGTACAGAAAAGTTGACCTTGTATCTGATAGTAGTAATCATGTGTAGTACTGAGCTGTAGATCACCATCTTTGTTTTTTAAGAAAGGAACAGTACTTTCTGAAATCATGCTGTCTTTAGCACTATATGGGCATTTTACTTCCACAAAGTTGTCAGAATTAGCAACTAAAGCATCAAGTGAAGCTGCAATATATGGATGTGTTTTGCTTACATGAATGCCACATGATTCTGTCACAACTTCAGTCTTATTGGAGTACTGATCCAAGGCAACAGACTCATATTTTCTGCCATGAAGAAGTGGTGGGGTTGTTAATTTGCAAACAGTTGTTAGATATTTAACCAAATTATTGAAATCAGTTCTGTTGGTTGCCTTGCAAATTTAACCAGGCAGTAGGCAAGCAGGTTGTGTCCTTAACTCATAATTAGGCATTAATGCTCAGCGACAGTGCCAAGCTGAGCAACTGAAACTAAAGGTTGTATTACTTTCCCCCCTTTAGTCTTACACTAGGTAAGCCAGTCTTTATTCTAACCCATTAAAGCCAAGTGTCAAGGCTAGCAGCAGAAACTTCAAATATTTTACAACTTAAGTATTTTGTGGACTGGTATTGAACCCAGATTTGCCATACATGAATATTTCTGATTAATATGTTATGTGCATTTACAACAAATGCTTTTTACAGCATGTTAAAATCTGTTAGACATAGTTACAAGTAAAGTTTGTCTGTTTGCTTGAGGCTCAGTGATTCTCTTTGGGCACTCTAGATTTCCTACACCATTCAAGAATCTGGACTTTGTCTTGCCTCTTGGGCATAAACACCACTGTTGTAACAATAAACCACACAAAAACCTACTACTGTTATTTAATGATAAAAAAAATCACCAAAATATTATGATATGTAAATGATTATATAGACAGTTACACTTAGCCTATATTTTACTGTAGTGTAAAATGAAAGTAGAAAGATGCCTGCCAAGTCGGGAAATGTCGGCATTTTGTAACATAAATGACAAACGACTGTTAACACAGCCTATCGTTTAATTAAATGATTACCACAAATTCGCTTATAGCGTCAGTGCCATCGTATCGAATGATTTGAATCTTGGAAAAATATGTAGATCTATTTGTTATTGAGACCAAGCCCTTTCAAACTTTTTGAATGAGGAAACTATTCGCGAATATGTACCTCTCTATTAACTCCGCTTTCCGACCTGAAACTCTCGCACCGCGATTTTTAAGTTCTTCTTTGAGTGCAGAAAGATCCCACGATCCATAATCACCGAAGTTGCTAGCCGTCATCACATTCAATATTATAATACAGCCTACGTTACGTACGTCAATATGGCGGTCGCAACAAGCTAGGACCGGATCGATTCGTACGCCACCTGTATTCAGGGGGACATAACCCACTATATAAAACGACAAATGTTTCCCATTCGCCGGCGAGCGTTAGGTCCCTCTTTTGTGAGGAATCTTTTAGTGCTCTAAACTAAGCGCTTTATTTTCTAACATAACTGTATGACCAGTAGCTTTAATGCCCCCGAGAATCACACAAATTTGCGGTGACATGTGAACTTAATATGTTCAAGGACTTGATTACTAATACGTTGTTTTTTTTAGATACGCAAAGAAATGTCGTGTTACGCTTAAAGTACGCTGTTTATGATTGATTTATCCCCTCGTGAAGGACTGTCTTTGTTAGAATGTAGCGTATACAATTTGTTTACGGAAGGGTTGGTTATCAGATGATGTGTAGTGGAACAAGATAAAGGTTAGATACCGTACTGACATTGTTACGTCAATTTGAATTAATTCACACCTATTACAATATGGGTTTATTTACACTCGAGAGTTTGTACAAGTATAACTTTTACCATGTAACCGTTCTCTCTCTCTCTCTCTCTCTCTCTCTCTCTCTCTCCAGCTATCGGGTACTATGATCAGGCGGCGTAACTCTAATCGGTAGTTTACCTGTGCCATTTAGCGTTGTCGTTACTGCCAGATAACGTACTTGCTGACGATTTAACTTTACGGAGAGAGCCCTCTCTCTCTCTCTCTCTCTCTCTCTCTCTCTCTCTCTCTCTCTCTCTCTCAATTATTCTTTAAAATTTAAACACGGATTTAAGAGAGCAAACATTTCTCATTAAAATAAGAATTTACGGCCTAATTTTGATACATTTGCTTTATTGTCGATGAAAGAAACCCGCATAATCCCTTATTGGTATAATGTAAATCTTGTTTGTATGTAAGAAAATAAATACTGTTTTAACTAACCTCATAATATATAAAGTCTGAATTATATATGTTTTATCCATGTTGTTGTGTAATAGATTTATTTAATTACTTGATCTATTTAATTAGAAAAATTATATTTGCTTCAAAATAATCTTATAATAACCACTTATTGTAAAAACTATTTTTTACACTATAACATTGATTAAAATAAAAAGACAAACTTTTTATTATTTCACAGACTTTATTATTTTTATACATTTATTGTTGAAATGTGGTGAAAATTTTATTATTTACTTTTCTTATGGAACCATGAAATCTTGGAAAATTTAGAAACAACAATATTTAGTAATTGTAATAGACCATTTTATTAATTTATTGAAAACTGTTTACTGATTTTTCCCACGGTTTTTTTTTTTCACTTAGTGTATATTATTCACTCATGCATTCACTGATGATAAGATTTTTAATTAATTATTTCCGGTATTAACAGGTAAATCTGTTGACAGTTTGTTGAATGGAAATAACCAAAGTGTCCCGCAAATGATCAACATTGCTATTGAGTGTACTTAGTAATTTACTACATCAAAAACAGCACTTTGAAACTTGCAATTAAGAAATATTTTATTAATTCTCATCAGTTTCTTATTAGCTTTACAAGAGTCCAAACATTTTTTGAACTTATTTGCCAAAAAGGTTATTTATTTATTTATTTATTTATTTATTTGTTTGTTTTTTTATCTATTAACTTGTATTCCCATATTCGAAAATTACTTTTTGAACTCTTTTCTACCTTATTGGTGCATTTTCTTCGAACTTTTTTCGTTTGAAATTCTATTTCTTTATTTATTCCATTGTGAATTTATTTCCGTTTTATTTCTGTTTGCCATAATCAATTTCAATAAGTCATTTATTCTTATTTGGTCAATTCTTTACTTTATTTATTTATTTATTCAATTAGTACTGCTTAAACTATTTTTTTTACCTTACTGATGAATTAAAATCCAATATTTTTTCCTTTTTTCTTTCTTTTTAATTAATTTATACCATTCTAAAATTCTTTTCCATTTATTTTTATATGCGATAATTAATTTTTAATAAGTTACATATTTTTTATTTAGTAATTTCTTTATTAAATTCATTGTTAAGTTTATTTTTCATTTATCTATAAATTTTTAAATTATTATTATTATTATTAAATTTTAAAATAGCTTTGACGCTACAAGAGATGTGTGCTAATCAAGAGGAGTTAAATTGGTAAGAGTGGTCGATTTTCATATTTTTTTAAATTAATTTTGAAGTAATTTAGCTTTTGAATTGCATATTGATATTTAGATGTCCAGTTAGATAAATATTTTCTCTCTGCACGTAGACATGTATAAATGCAATATTATTTTAAAATTTGGAGATATATTTGTTTTAACAACAGATATATTTCAGTTTTTAGCACATTTTAGTGAATATATACATATATAATTAGTGCACTTTACCTCGTAACTTTGAATGAATTTTGAAGTAATTTCTCATTGACCAAAAAATTCAAAAATAATATCAGAAGAATCGAAAAGAAAAGAAGAACACAATCAGGGATGCATAATTTAAAAATCTTTATCCATTACAAAGATATAAAATAAAAACCAACACGTCCCTATAGATTTTATAGACCGTATTTAAGACTTCACCTACATAGGTAAATTTTTATGAAAAGCTATCGCATGACTGCCATAGCTGGCTATGCTCTCTCTCTCTCTCTCTCTCTCTCTCTCTCTCTCTCTCTCTCTCTCTCTCTCTCTCTCTCTCTCTCTCTCTCTGCCATGTGGTCTAAAGCTTCGACTAATCACATCACCTTTTATCCTCAAAGTTTAGCCCCTCTTGACAGATCTAAGTGTGAGAAAATTTATCATTTCGGTTGCAAAAGATCCGTAGTTTTTCCCCAAAAATTTCTATTTCCTCCTCCGTGTATAAAAGGCTATAAGTCCAAGAAAATCCTGATAAGGTATTAAAACCTATTTTTTCCCGCTCCTAATCAAAGACTTGTGGTACAATTTTTTTATCTACTGATAATAAAATTAAAAACCATATGTTCTGATCTAGAAAAAAAAAAAAAAAAAAAAAAGCAAGAACATCTGCATCGTATTATAGAGAGATTGCAATCATAGCGCGGTAATTATACTTTGACAATTTTGTGGCAAGGTAACAGGGTACTGCTAAATAGAAATATTGACAGTAGTAATTATTGCAAACTAAACATTTATGTTCTCAGCTTGCGTGAAGAATTCCTACGAATAATCCTTGCCAGTTTGATCTTCCGGTATTTTGATCTCGGTGTTAATCGTAAAAGTAATATCTCTAAAACGTTACATTAATCAAAGGGTCAGTAAATTTATTTTATGAATTATATATATATGTTACATGTCAGAAGGAAATGGTACTTAGACTTAAAAACTCGGTTTTAGCAATCAAACTTCAATTTCAAGGTTCATATTCTAGCCATCAAAATATTTTGATCCTTAATAATGCTGAGGGTTTTTTATATTCCCTGTATATGAGACATTTTTCTTCCTATTTCTTTGCGACTTTTTGATCAAATGATTTATATAATATATATAACCTTCACCTAATTAATACTGTATAGATGTATAATACTCCCACTCTAAAACGTTAATGTCAGTTAAGATATGCATTAAGAGGAGACATTTCTGTTACTACATTGTACATACCCTGCCGCTAGATTATCTTTAACTCGAATTAGACCTTTTTTTAAAATAAAGAACAAATCATTCAATCCGTTATATGTTAAGTCAGCGTATTGAAAAGTGACCATTTTGTCCATTTTTTAAAAAAATATTTTGAATAAAATATTCAAAAATTGAAACATGACACTCGACTAAACCATCACAAACTACTGTCATAAATCATACTTGAGATAATTCCAGACATTATGAAGAAATGCTGGCATAACACATGATAAAATGTCAATTAGTATTTCAAATTTATGACAGAAAGTACTGCCTTCATCATATAAGTTTATTATTCTAAAACAATGTGAAGTTAAAAGGATCTTATAATTTCTTGCAATCTCTCTCTCTCTCTCTCTCTCTCTCTCTCTCTCTCACTAACGCTGATGCGGCTTTAAACCAAAACTCACTCTCTCTCTCTCTCTCTCTCTCTCTCTCTCTCTCTCTCTCTCTCTCTCTCTCTCTAACACACACACACACACACACACACACACACACACACACACACACATACACACTTTGTGATATATTATTTGTAATGTTGAACATAAATCACAGCGGGGCGTTAATGAGTTTATGTAAAATCAAAGAGATTGTTTTGTATAAATATTGTGTAATAATGATGTCAGATATAAAAACCAGATGGCTTCCATCAGACCAATAACTCACGTTAAAGAACAAATTATGTAAACAAAAGTTACACATATAGACATTTTTGTGGGATCTATATTGGATAGACAGGGCGGCATAACATCTAACAAATATTTTGTCAAACCAAACGAAACGTGCCACCTCCAGAGGTTCGAGATGGGTTTTTTTTTTTTTTTTTTTTTTTTTTTTTTTTTTTTTTTTTTTAAATGGTAGCTCTCTATTTCGCAGATATGACAAACACTGCGTGTGTTGCTTTTTGTTTGAATAGTTATTACATTTCCGCTTTTTACGTTTATGCAGTTTTGACTGACAGTGCATTGAGTAATTTTATCAGATCAACTATACATCAATTTTATTACGTATGAAAGCCCAGTCTGCTAAAAATAAAACAAACTGATTTAAATAGCTAAAATAGCTACATAAGTTACATAGATTTCAAGAACTGCTACTAGTTTAGTTAGGAAAAATTTCTTTGCCTAATGAATTAATATCCGTGTCGTAATTAAAATGTACATACTTGCCATGTGTTAAGCGTCAAATAGTGTCGGAGAATGAGGATAATAGTTGGACATCGAAAATATCCATAATTAATAAATATTGTTTCAAATTAAATATTGTATACTACTAGTATACATGTACTGAAAAAATGTGGGAATCACTTTCCCAGTATTTCACCAACTCGCTCACTTACTCACTTACACGATAGTCACATTAAGTAGAAGAAAGAACTTCTCATTTTAATTTGAAAGTGATTTAAATCCTGTTTGATGTGTATCATATTATCATATTCCTTTATCATTGCCGTAATATGTTTAGATAACCCTGTATTCTAAGATCCACAAATTATCAATCATTTCATGGGGCTTGGTTCAGTGGTATGTCACTGGCATTCGAAGTCGAAGTTTGTGGGTTAATACCCAGGTCGCGACTTTGAAACTTTAAGATGTGTTGTTTTAATCTTTTGCACAAATACTGTTGTTAAACATCGAATACGACTACTCCTTTCTACTTACTGCAAGCCAAATAAAGACTGAACATAATGAATTATGAATAAAATAAAGTAAATTTGAAAATATTTTATATGGTGACACTCCACAGATCTACCCTCAAACTATTAATCAAAATTTACTTCTTTCCAAATTTGATTGAATGTAATTAATAACAGTGTTTACAAAAGTATTTATTTATTTATTTATTTATTTATTTATAAAAGTCCATCCTCAGAGTTATATATATGACAACTAAAAAAATATCGTATTATTGACTGAAATTATGTTACAATCTGTCATTGTAAAAGTAATATGTAGAAGTACTAGTTGACAGTTCTGGTACTTATTATCTCGAACTTAACAATTATAATATATTTAAACCGGGTCCCAAATTACCAATAATTTTGTTGTTTTTTTATGGAAAGAAACTGAGACAAAATCGAACTTGTTGAGTGTTGCGAGATTGAAATTAAATTGAGTAAATTCTAAATTAATTTACTCGAAATTTTTTAATGAAAAGGATAAACCAAGATTTCTTTAAATATAATCCAAAAACGTTACACTTGAAAAATCCAAAAACAGCTATCGTTTGAGTCACAAGTCATAATGTAGTATTTATAGAGAGTCTATCATCCCGTAATATCAATCGAAATAATCTTCATTCGTTTGATATTTTATTCCTCAAGTTTTTTTCTCTCAGATATTATCTCTATTCCTTTACAAAAACACATTTGTGAACTTTGTTAATGTTTTTATACACTCTAGTAAATAAAAACATTCCCTCAGAAAACCCAATAATAAACCTGGTCAAATTGACCGACATTGATAACCAAAACGGTCTGCTGCTGTTTTGAATGTTTTAGATAATACCAATGAATCTTGCAAAAGAAATAACTGATAAAAATATTTGTTTTTGACTTAAAGGTGCGGAGAAGTTTTAAGATGAATTACAGTACATTTGCTTTGGTTGATATAGTGTTGCAGAAGATACTATAGTGCGTTGTCATAGAAACGCACGAGGGATGAGTCGGCAGATGATGATTTTGGGCGCCTGTGGGTTTGGATTGATCTCTGTATAGAATAAGTCAAACGAAATCTATCAGATTGCTAGTGACATCTACGTCCTCTTACGTACTAACAATTGCCGTTCTGGGCAAATCGTCTGCTTAGGTGGATTGACTTAATGCAGACGACATAATCGGAATCTGATATTTATCTGATTTCATTTAAAAGTCCAGAAACCTTTCTTGTAGTATAGGATATATCTTGGAGCCGGTTAGAGGACAAGAAGACCAAAGTTTGGACTGTAGATTTTAGAAGAAATATTTTGTAAGTGAAAAACAAATTAATTTTTTAAATATTGTTAGTATTTATTTAAACAAAAAGTTTGAACCAATCTTTTGATTTTAAATGTTAAAATTGATCATATTTTTTTTCAAACTCTATATGTTAAAAAGTTTTGATTTTGGTTTTTATTGTATAAATTGTTCTAATTGAATCAGTAGCATTGGTTGAAAGAAATAATATACAGCAGAAAAAATACTCTTTTTTCCTTGGCCTCATTCAAACTTTCATTTCTTTCTCTTTTAATACGTGGAAGAAAATTGTCGATAATTATTCTATAATAATGTATATTGTGATTTTAAAACTTTTTGTTTTGATAATTTCATTACTTTCCTTCATTCAATATTAAATTACAAAACCGGAAGTAAAGTTACTCTAACTTTAGATTCGTCTGCTTCCAAATACAGAGGCGGTTATGTATCTACATTGAATTTGCATGACGTCAGCCAAGGCGATAATCCAAATGTCTATACATTTATCAAAAAAGAAATTTTTACAGACATCACAATCATCTATATTACAGATTTACACTACATTTAAAGGTTTTGAATGTTTTTTGAAGTTCCAAAATGATAAAAACGTTACTTTTATGTAAAGAAAGCTAATGGATGATTTTTTGTGATTGCTGGTAACTATCTTCTTAGTTGTAGTTAGGACGCATTGAAGGTTTTCTGAAAAAAAAATAATTGAAACCATTCGGGGCATACATGGATACCTTATATAAAAACTCCCCTGTCTTAATGAGTTATAAAATCAACTGGCGAGTATTGAATCGTCAGATTAATACAAAACTATACTGAAAGGTGACTCTGTTAAAGGACTACTTGACCTTCTATTTTGCTTTATTTCGAAACAAATTCAGTTTTGCATTCATTCATTCATTCATTCATTCATTCATTCATTCATTCATTCATTCGTTCATTTACTTAGTAATTCATTTAATCACTTATTTATTTATTTATTTATTTGAGATATTCAAAATTACGCGGATATCACTCTCTGTAAGGTTTTGATTGTAGTAAATTTCTGTTTTATCAGATTGCTTAAAATTCTGGTTTTATATGCTTTATATTACATCATATGTAATTGACATATGTAAAAATTGTCGTGATTTTTAATTGATCGGTAAAGAGGATTTCAAATTATCAAGTTTAGCAATTATAATTACTAAGAATTTAAGAATTTATAGCTTAATCATTTTTCTTTTTTTCTTTCTTAACATCCTAATTTTTGAGTATATGTCTCTTGTTGTATAATGCCAAATTACGAGCAGGAAATGACGTTTTTACTAAGGCTTTATGGGCGCGTTAAAAATTTAATGACGTTCTTTCCCTTGACAATGACTATAGCTGACGTAAGCAAGAAACACAACCGAGAAAACCGCCGTATAATCCTACTATTTTAATTATGAATCAAAATTTTTTGTTTAAACTGATACAGACACTTTATGTCCATCTTACGTCTACGGATCTATATGTATGCCAAAATAACACTTGGCAATGTAAATAAATATTTATCTTAATGCTTAGTAAAGGTGCGTGTTCTACACTTATCTATCTCACTTGTAACAAATCGTTAAAAAACTGTAACACAGTCATTTTATATATCTTTTACAGATTTTACTGTTTTTTTCCGTTGACGGCTATCATTTGATTTGCATTTTTGAAATTAGAAATAATAAAAGGCACTGTTTCTTTAACTGTGAGAACACATGCTTTAGCTTCTTGCTGGTTTTGGTCTCTGTTCATTCAAAACATCCAACTTTATTAAATTATGTTGTTGCCCTTTCCGATTGTTTTCAATCAAGAAGATAATTTACTCTCTGCGTGTCGAAGTCATCAGGTGCTTTTTAACACCCCAATGACATTTTTGCATCTTTTAACAATTTTTTCCAGATGTTTTGGTTTCTTTTTATTGATTAACATATTATCAGTGTAATAATTTCCGTTATAATATCTTATTCGTTTTTATCTGTCTAATCTCTGCCTATAAGATTCAAACTCAATAAAGCGTATCGAAGAATACAGAAATGGGAAAATCGGTTACTTTTGAACGCTGACAATGAACTGAGCATGGGCTTTAATTTTTTTGTTTTACTAAATGTCACTGAATTAAAAAGGAACTTTTGGTTTCCAAGATAAACAATTTACCCTGTCTGTAATAGCTCGCTTTAGAAACACACTGACCGTATTTTTAACATAAAAAGAAAGAAGTAGGTTAGGTAAAATATCTTCAAGAATCAGTCTGTTTTGGGATACTTTGATTTAGATAGTTTCCGGTTTTAGCATAACGGGATTAACGCGCGATTAACGCTGTTTATGTACCATTAATTATTCCCCATCGTGATTCTTAAATGGCTTATCAAAAATGATGCATGAAGTGGGTCTATATTATTAAGTAATTATCCACTGGCTTCCGCATACATATTTAATCCTATAAAACTATCAAAGTATCAAATATCGACTTTTGATGAGAGAGAGAGAGAGAGAGAGAGAGAGAGGAGAGAGAGAGAGAGAGAGAGAGAGAGAGAGAATTTTAAATTTAGTATTCAACTCATGGGAAAATTTATGGACTCTTAAAATCAATATTCCTTTAAAACAACCGATTTGAAACTTATTGAATTAAAGAATATCTGCGAATTTAATTGTTGTGGTTTTATTTGCAATTTATCATAAAACTAAACACGGAGAAAAGACATTGGTTACCGAGTTGTCTTACGCTTACGCCTCTCGCCGCTTAGGTTCGAACCCAACTCGGACAAATCCTAGAAAATGTTTGCCCCCTGCTGAATGTCAGTTATTTCCTCCGGTAACTCTGATTTTCTACAGCACCCCTGAACGGATCCCTTTGGGATCAGTGAAGCACTCGGATGTGAAGCACCATTACTTCACTTGTCTACACTAAACACAGAATGTGCCATTTACTTAATTGTTTGACCTATATGCCGTGTTTATACCAGTTTCTTGGTTTGTTTTATGTTTCTAGATCAATCATCAAAATTTAATTTAGCACTAATTACAACCTGATGTGCCTGCCTTCTCGCTTGTTTCTGATCTTTATCCAATTATACCTCAACTTCTGACATTTTGGCAAGATATATGCAACATAAGGAATTCGTAATCTGTTTAATTTTCCATGCCGATTATAAAATGGGAAATTATGATTGCACTTCTCTTATTTGTAATCTTAAATATAAATTACAAATGTAAACAAATGTTCATCATTATTTCATCAGGGTCATGTGATAGTTATATTAATGTTCCGAAAGTATGTTTAATTTTTTATTCTACATTCTAATTTAAATATTTAAAACACAAAATATTCGTTAGGAAAATTAATAGTAAACCATTTTTATGAGTTATTGAAGGCCGAGAAGCAATGAAACATTTTACCAATTAATATAACCTTGCTCATAATTAACTTTGACATCTGAATGTAACTATCCAAGTAACATCTTCAGTCTAATACTTCAACTAGAAATATAAATAGATATGTATTATTATTTTGGTCTTGTGCCCGAACGATATTTGGACATTACGTTACTTTAATGACATTTGATGGGAGTTAATTGAAAGCACCTGCAGAAGGAAATGTATCAATTGCAATACCATGTTAAACATTAACATTAAATCTATTAATGTTTACTGAACCTATACTCTGTTTAGTCTGTTGATATTGGTAGTAGTAGAAAGCATATCCAATAGTGGGCGCGGATGGCTTACTTTTGTCAAACTCTACAGAAAACTCTTTTACTAAAACATGCACTAAAACAATGATCCTAAGTTTTTAGTTTTATAGTATATAAGCTTTTCGCAGCATTAGTTTATACAAAATTAAAGAATAATTACCTTTAATGATTTCACGGTGTTTAACCTACAACCCTCTACTTTAAAAGCTAGAACAAAATACCACCAGGCTTAGTCTAATTTTACCCCTCAAAAAAGAAATGAAGTGCATATACATTTTAAAAATAAAAGTTTGTCTTTTAAAATCACATCATAGGTTATCGTTTTGTAACTTTATTACTTTTATTTTATTTTCGACACTCAATATGTTAAATCTTGTTCTGAGTTCTTAGTTATATTGGCAATCATTAAGCATATGTGTATCAGCTACAAATTTCTTGATTTTGTTGCGACACTTGATTTATTCCATGTGCTATTGTACAGTTGTTTAATCACATCTCTTTGTATTTTGCGACATCAGTTATTCAAAGCGCATGCGTACAGATAACAGCATCTTTCATGCTCTGCAAACTCGGGATTGAGCCTATTTATGTTTGTGATTTGCCTGTCGAATGTTGGCGGTTTTCTACGCAATCAAAGAACTGCCTGTAACGATATAAGTAAAAGAATCTTCTTTGGGGGTAAAATTTCAATACCCTGTTTAATTACAAATACATTTGTAAGTTAATCTATTGCTTCTAAGCTTCAGAAGATAAGCTAGAGGGAACAAGATATCAAATCTTATAAAGACTATAGTTGTAATTTATTGGCCATAAATAAAACACTTTGGTAAATTTTAGAAACACTAGTAAAGTTTAAACATACATTAACACAGCTCAAGTAAACAGTTTTTCTCAGGTTACTAAGTAATAACGTTAAATATCCATAGCTTTCTTACGGATCTTCTCTTTTTATTGTATCGTTGTGTTTATTATGCTAAGTCAGAAAGCCAAATGTTTAGTTTAATGTAAATACAATGACAGGAATGTTAGCAATAATTTACAATCATCCTTACAGAAAGGTGTATGATTAACGTTTGTTTCGAGTAACTTCCCAGCTGATAAAAACATATATTACATTGCATCTTTATGATTTACTAGGCGTACCTGTACTCGCGGTATTTTGTTAGACTTGTTAGTAGTAGTTCTACTAACATTTGTAGACCTCTTTATAGCCAAAATATATTCTTCGTGATAATAACCGACAAAGCTGAGAATGTAGGATTGAAACTACCGAAGTCACTTGATAATGACTACATTGTCGTTAAGTAAATTACTCTTTCTGTTTTTGAAATAGGTTTTTATGCTGCTGTTCTATCCCTCTCAGTCCTATGTATGAAACCAATATAATAGATAAATCGTTATGATATTATTCGTAAAATGATATAGAAGATTTCCAACTATAAAGAAAACCTCATGTTATATGTTTTTGAAAATTACGGGTTTTAAATTGAATTTCGTGAATATTTATGCACAAATTTGAAACAGGTGCCCGCTCAAAGTTGTAGTTCCGTAGGTCTCCACACAGATAATTTAAAAAAAATTATTTTTCTTAGTGACTGACTATTGTCAGGGAATTTATCAGAAACCAAACTTTATTACCAACAATCTTTTCACTTTAGTACTAGTAGTTTTTGGTCTAGGTTTTCTGTTTTCAGTTATTATTTGATGTTAACTCACTTTAAATTGTTTTTTATTGTTGTTTTTCGTTAAAAAAAAAGATAACGTGTCTTTTATTGTGACAGAATTGTCGTTAATTCAATTGAACATGTATTATACCCTTTCCAGACTACATAGCCACGAATAGCTACAAAATTGCGTTAAACATTAACTCGTTCACCTTTTAGACTACAGGATATTATTGTACTACCTTTATAAAGCTAATAACGAATATTTTGCAAATTTTTGCAGATAATATAAACGCGAGCCACATTTGTTTTACCAATACTAGATCCGAGGTCAAGGGCAGATTTTATCGCAGAAAGATGTTTTACGTTTTAACAGATGTGAGGCAGATATATTTCATCTTCTACACTCAGTTCCGCTGAAGAAGTTGTATCCTCCTACAGCTGAAATGTAAAAACATTCCCTTGATTTAGACCATATTATCTTTTATAAATTAATGTCATTAACAGATATTTGTTTGTATGTATGAAATGTAATTCCAGCAGCGTGAGTTTCTTTATGAACTGTTCTGTAAAAAACCTTCTACCAAAAGTTGCCCAGTTTTGAGCAATTAGAAAAATATTTAGAGTTCCATATTTCATTTGTAGAAAAATTAGCGGTCGACCAAATTGTTTAGAGTGTTTAAGAGATGAATCATTATTTACACGGCATTTATTACATAATATACACCTTAAACGATTTTTTTCCCCTACTAAATATTTAACTACAATTATTTTATACCATTTTTCTTCTTTTTTTTTTATATAACTAATACTTTCAAAAAGTGTTACATGATAATAAACGTTTATTATCATATGGTATTTTTTGGATGTATCGGTGATTTAATTATCTAAAATCAGACTATGTTGTTAAAATATTAGAGTATTGAAATGATTTTGTTATACAGAATGTATATAGAGCAATACTGTGTTCGTTATAATACTGCTCTGACTCTACTATCGTTTCTGGTTACCGTTAATTTTGTGTCTATATTTGTATACCGTAATACGAAAACCACAAAGCTTTTTATAACGAATGTCCCGTAAAGATAAAAAGTGATTCAGTACAAATCTCATCATGAAAGGCGTTACTTACTTATAACTCATCTTATAAAATACCTTCCAGTAATAGTTTTAGAAGAACAAATTTAATGAATGTGTCATAACTCGTACTTAGTGTAGCTGGCTAATTTGATTTAGTCTATCTATAAGTATAGTTTAGTATACTCCCCAAGAGTATTTAATGGTAACTTGTAATTGGTTTCGAATCTTAAACTATGGCAATCATCCCAAGGTACCGAAGTCGTAATAAATCGTTAGACCTAAAACACTTGACGTATTATAAAGCGTCGACTGGCGATATGATTGGATACATGTCTAAACTATTTTGGGTTGATTTCTATTAAATAAAATATTGTCTATTTCACTGCGTTTTCTGTATTGATATCAACAAATTATGCAAAAAAATTCATAGAACTCAAAAAGCATTATATAAAATTGAAAAATGATTTTTACACCGGGATTGATGTCTTGGGTGACGAATTGCGTCTAAAGCGCCAATATTTGCCTAGTGTTTTAACATATAAAATCCTATAGCGGCAACTATTTCTTTCTGTGCAGACATATTCTGTGGTTATAGAGGATGTGAACTGTAATTTTCTTCACCACTAAACACAAGTAAATATAAAATACTTTATTTTAGTGAATTTTTTTATGAAACTTAATTATATTTTGAAATTTTTAATTACTTGGTGTTAGAGGTAGCGTTTGTATGACAAACTTTTTTTAAGTATAAAACAAACAATTAACACCAAGTAGTAATCAGTTACTTTGGACAAAAAACATCATGTCCCGACAAGTAATTATACATATAAAAATAGGTAAAATGAATAATACACCAAATAAAAAACCTACGAATTCAAGAGAACGTGTCAAAATATGTTGCCTTACTCGACAGGGCTCTCATTAATGGTTTCTGATATTTATCTTGTTTCATTTTTTAAGTAAAACAATTATGGGAGACAAAAAAGGCGTTACATGACTGAAAAAATGAGTAAACGATGTATAGATTGTTAAGAGAAGGTGATAAATTATATGCTTTGTACAGACTTATCGGAGCATCGCGTGAAATCAGGATTCTTCGTTATGTTATTCTGAAAGGTATACTACAATACCTGGCTTTGACTTTGTTAAGTGGAGTGGAAAAGTTCGTAAAATAGTGGAAACGCACCACTTAGTATCATTTGGCTAGTATATAAGGCAATTGGGAAAAATGATTGTAATAATCAATGGTAACAACGAATGTTTATCTTGTGCCTTCCTTCTTGTTTTACTCGCTGTGTTGCTGCATGTTCAGGCGTGCTATGACATTTATCATATATTTTGCTGAAGAACTCTATATTTCAATGGATATTGTTTTAATTTTTGTCTTTTATCAAACTTGTCCTTTAGCATTTAACAACTTGTGAGGTGATGAACAAAAGTCAAAGACAAAGTCAAACTTATATTACATCCGATATTGACGAAAAGCTCAACCAATGAACAAAAGGCAATCCATCTTTTACAATATTCTATTCCTCACCTGTTACTCGGTGACTAAATACTTTTAATTGCAAACTCTGAAGAAATATAGACGTATGAACAAAGGACGATTTACTTTTTTGTTCCGTTATATAACGCTCATTAGTATTTTCATCTAACCAAAAAGTTAGGATATTATTTCTGTATATTTTTGGATTTTGACCTTGTCAAGAACATGTACTTCTTCAGCTGCTACAACCCTTAGTCGTGCATCTTTTGGTCATCAGTTTACGCACATTGTTTTAGCACATTATCAATTATGATTAAAAAAGTTTACTTACGTTTTGAGCAACTCGAAACACTTATACCCAAAAGAAATTATAAAAAAATAGTTCTTTTTAGGAGTTAGCAAATTTTCGTTTAAAAGTTAAGAAGACTTATTCTTAACATTCTTCACATTGTATTTGCAAATATTTTTTCTATTCAACACAAAATCGAGTTAAAATTAGAGGAATTAAAAAAATAATATAACTCTCCCTAATTTTTACAAATCTTTAATTAATTTTTAATTAATTTAATTTAATTTTTTAATTAATTAAATCTTTTTAAAATTTTTTTTATTATTTTTTCTTTGCAGCCTAAATATAAAAACTAGCATTATTTAAAAATAGTTATATTCAAAATGTCCTTCACTTTTTCGTATACTCGTGCGGTTTCTTATACACGTGTCTAACTCGTAACGTGTTGTAAGAACTAAACCATATGAGAACAACAAGAAAATGCTAAGTCTTTTATTGCACATTTTTAGAGAGATGATACAATTTCAAACATTTTACTTTTTCACTTTAATAACAGTTTACAAATATAACTCCTAGTTGATCTGGAGGCAGGAATAACCAGCTGATAACGCATTGTTCTTCAGGTCTAACCCGAAATTCCACTTCCGGTTGAACCCTCAATTTTATCTAGGGTAAAACCTTCAATTTTACCTCAGGTATAACCCTCAATTTTACCTCAGGTATTACCCATACCTTTACCTCAGGTAAACTCTCAATTTTACCTCAGGTATATCCCTCAATTTTACCTCAGGTATAACCCATAATTTTACCTCAGGTATAACCCTCAATTTTACCTCAGGTATAACCCTCAGTTTTACCTCGAGTATAACCCTCAATTTTACCTCGGGTATAAACCTCAGTTTTACCTCGGATATAACCCTCAATTTACCTCAGATATACCCGTCAGGTTTTAACCTCAATTTTACCTCAGGTATAACCCTCAATTTTACCTCAGGTATAACCCTCAATTTTACCTCCGGTATAACCATCAGCTTTGACTCGGATATACCCTCAATTTACCTCAGATATAACCGTCAGATTTAACCCTCAATTTTACGTCAGGTATAACCCTCAGTTTTACCTCGGATATAAGCCTCAATTTACCTCAGATATAACCGTCAGATTTAACCCTCAATTTTACCTCAGGTATAACCCTCAATTTTACCTCAGGTATAACCCTCAGTTTCTATTTATTCTCGCTGGTCAAAACAAATGAATTGATTGACATTAGTTACAATGCTCAAGAGCTGAAGTACTAACATACATGTAACACATTTATTAATCCTTGTCCATGATTAAGCTAAGTGGTTTTGGCATCTTTTACAATTGTTGTTTATGAATATGTACTGACCAAATGCCAGTTATGTTGATGGCCAATACAAATTTATTAACGTATTATATGAATTATTGTTGTTTTACTTACTACTTGACCATCTGTTTATATTCACATAGAATGTCTACGAAGAAAAAAATTCGATCATACATTACTTGATACTATACGACTTGGAGTAGCTCTTTCAGTATGTTTAGAAATACCACTGCTGAACTTAACCATAATATCATAAATAAAACAGCAAAAAGACACTCAAACCTCAAGGTCAGTAGCCCAGCGCATCGTAGAATACCTGACAGATAGTCGACAATGTCGATTAACCACGAACAATAGCCTTAAATAGCCTAAAAAATATTCATTTTTCATAATTACGTAACCATTTCAATGTGATGCAAAAAAGTAGAACATGTATAACTAACTTGTTGGGAGTAATTGTTAATAAAAGCAAGATAATAAGAAATATGAATATTAAACTACTATTGGTAATATTTGTATAATCGTCGAAATGTTTACAAAGTTGACAGTTTAATGGATTGATAGGTTTTAAGGTATAAACCCGAGAACCAGCGCCTTTCGTGTGGATAGATCTTTACTGTATAAAGTGGTTCAATAAGGTTACTCTTTAGGTTCAAGTCTGAGTCACATCACGTCGAGAATTCGAACAGCTGACCTTGCCACACACGTAGCTGGAAGCCAATTCTACCAACTGAGATACCATGTGAACACTACTTATTTGCAAAGAAATATTTTATTTCCGGTATTCAAACCTGAATACTTTTTTTTTGGGGGGGGGGGGGTGGGGGTTGCGAGCTTACATTGTATTTAAAATGCAAAAATAAAACTACAACTTTTAGTGTTACAAAATAGCAAATATTAACTAAAGATTGAAACTGGGACACCAGTTACGTATGATTCCCCACCATCCATAATCTATATATTGTCTAAAATATACACCTGCTGATGGACTGATCTCGAGATGGATTGATAGTATCCATTACTAGTAATCGAAAGCTGACTAAGAGAAAGGGCGGAAGACAAGAAATTTAAAGTTTACATCGAATTGTACCATTATAATTCGAGTCGTATTCATTTTAATATTCATTTACATTCCCTTATACCCCATCGTTGCAACAACGTTTTTTGTTAAAGACACCAATTCATAACGGAAGTCCGAATCTGCATGTATAAATTTATAATCGAAATGTAAATTTTACAAGTTCAATAGATCAAAATCATGTGCTCTGTCTTCTGAATAAGTCCTATCCAAAATTTGGCAATTACAGTTAGCTGGTGTATTTTGATTGGTTATTTAACTTTGATTGATAACAAATCTATTTCACGAACTGTGAGGCGTTTAACCAACAAATTTGATTTACGTGTGTCATGACTGTGAAGTAGCCATAACCTACATGTTATTGGATAATTGACTAAGAGCAATTATACTTATAAAAACGTGTAATAAGTTACTTAATCCTGTAAACTTGCCTTAAGAAATGAAATCAAGTATACCATATGATAGTGTTTCTTGACTGAGGGTGGGTGTTAAGAATTCTGGCTTCCCACCTCACCCTCTATTGAAAATGATTTCCTGGTTTTATCACTTTTTTCAAAAGTCCATAATGAACAAGAAAATATACAGATAAGTGGAAGGGATTTTAACTATTTAAAAGCTAAACATGTACAAAACACCACTTAGCACCACCCACAGAGGGAAATGACCTTAGGTGCCCTTTATTGATATCACACTATTTAACTTTTCATAAGGAATCAGA
>JARBDR010000123.1:0-112713 GCA_029721355.1 Tegillarca granosa
AAAACACCTGGCTCAGTACCAGTATAACAGACTTGAGTGGTCTACAATGTTTATCTGCAGCATTTTTGGTGAGTGTGCTTGCACTTTAAAGGTCAGTGTAGATGTGCACTTTTAACATGCAGATCAGACACACTTGAACACTCGGAAAACAAATGAACTTGTGATAATCTTTCAGAAAAAAATTCTGTCACGGATAGCCCAAAATTGCTGATGTGATGTAAGACCAACCAACAAACCAACCATCAACAGCAGACTTTAAAGAAAAATGATGCTATGTCATTTAACAAGGTCACTTTAAGGCAAAATAGCCTTGTGTAAAAATTAGCAAGTGTTTACATTTCTTAACTCCATTATACAACAGTCTCCAAAGATCATTGTAAATAGCACAATTACAATAATTACTAAATAAATACAAATTACCAGTTCTATATGTAACAGATAATTACCAAATATTTTTAAGAAAAAAACCTTTTTACAAAGAATAGCAAAACAACATATCTTAAAAGCCAATGCGATATTAAAGATCAAACATTCTAGAAAAGATTTATGTCATTTCTAGCAAGCCAATGTTAAAGTAATAATTTTGGGTAAAGAAAGATGTTTTACATCTCAAGATTATGGTACTCAAGTCATGACAAAAAGTTGTGGGTCCAGAATACCAAAAAAAAAAAACCCCAAAAAACATTGACCTCCTCTGTCACTTCAACAGTCAAACTTAAAATTCAATAAAATGATTCAGACCAATACTTTGAACTCTTTCAAAGAGACTTCACAAATTATAGTTGGCCTTTAAAAATAGAATTTAATGCATGTACTGAGAAGACCAGCTTTAACAACCAACTTTATGATAAGACAACCTTTTCACTAAGATGGCACTTTTTCAAGGTAATTTTTGCTTCATTTTTCAACTAAAAATTACCTCTATTTAAAGACCACCAAATTATAGAAAAAAATGTTCACCTTGCCAAAATCACTTCCTCTTTCAGGCAGTCATAACACAGGCAATTGAGAATAGTTTATCAGTAGTGCCTACATACATGTCAAGAAGCTCACATGGGTTTCCTTTTATTATCTTTTAAACATTTCTGTTTTTATTACTGTTTTGTATAAAAAGA
The DNA here is from genome assembly GCA_029721355.1 of Tegillarca granosa. Classification (NCBI taxonomy): domain Eukaryota; kingdom Metazoa; phylum Mollusca; class Bivalvia; order Arcoida; family Arcidae; genus Tegillarca; species Tegillarca granosa. The sequence continues at coordinate 1,116 of JARBDR010000123.1, forward strand.
AGACATTACAAGGAAACAGAGGGTTGAAGCAGATATTAATGGGTCAAAACAAGTTCTTCTCCCTGCCTTCTCAGCATGGGTACCACAGTACACTCTGATTGTAGCCAGCTGAATTTGTAAATCAGAAATAAATGTTTTACAGAAACATGTAGTAAAAAAAAATAATATAAACAAATTAATTAATTTATATAAATTATTTTTTATACAAATAATGAGTGGTGTGATTTGTTTTATGCAACATTATTGCAGCTATTCTCAAAAAATAAAATAAAAAATAAATGAAATTTAGAAAATAGTGAATGACTTCTTTGTTAAAGCTGTGTGAGCATTATTGCATCAATTCACAATAAATAAATAAATAAACAGAAATAAATAGGTTTTAATAAAAAAAAAATTCAATAATAGTTAAATTTAAACAAAAAAGAAAGAATTTTTTTTACTATACACTTCAAAGTGGTTTAGATATTTAGTGATTTTGACAATATACTTACTTTTCTCGTCTTATTTTGTTATTTGTTTTATCATTGTTGTGGTTGTAGTTTGTTTTGTTTTGTTTTTTTTTTTTTGTTTTTTTTTTGTTTTTGTTTGTTTGTTTGTTTTTTTTTGGGGGGGGAGGGGTTCATTTCTTTGTTGCATTGGCTTTACTCTTTGTTTGTTTTTTGTTGTTTTTTTTTTCATGTTCTTTGTTGCATTGGCTAATGCTGTGAACATATTTAACAGCTGCAGTTTTGTACTGTATCTAAACACCAAAAGCTTAATGAAACAGATAATTGGAGGGAGGATATGGAAGATAAAAATTACATTGACCTTACTCAATTGTTTATTTATAATATTTGTAATTTGATTTCCTTTTTTCTTGAACATTCCAAAAAAAAAAAAAAAAGAATAAAAAAAAAATTTAGGAAGAAATTACTACTAATGTGACACAAATTTTAAAACAAAAACTTTATACTTAAGGTTTTACTGAGGATAATGAGTGCAAAAGGAAGTGTGAGTAACATCAACCACCAAGTCGCTCATTATATAAAAAAAATAATTATACATACTTACAGATATATATTTAAAACTTGTCCAGTTCCCACGGATCACAAACACTTTGATGTATCAATATGAAAGCTGAAACTTTTAACTAAAAGTCCAAAAGTCTTCAAGTTAATCTGGATCTACCAGTAACATTAAAGCAGTTTCCTGTATATAACAACAATACTGTCTCAACAAAACAGTTTACATATATATATATATATATATATACTTATATACACTGTGTAAGTACTAAATCAGTTACACGCTACAAGTCTAAAGATTCAGACAAAAAGTTTTTGTAATATGATTTTTACATCAATAGAGTAATTTATATAATACACATATTTTTGCCAGAGTGTTATGCAAATTCCTAATGCAATAACTTGTAAAAACATTAACATAAAAATGAACCTCTAACTTAAAACAGAAAGAGATGATCTATTTCTTGTGAAATAATTACGTCTATTTCTATTTCATCTGAAATAATAACGTTTATAATTCAAGCTTAACTTCTATTCAGTCCATAAACACTGGTAACACAGTATTAAAACTGCCTGCATTTGCGAATCATTAGCACACAGTACTGGCATAATCACTACATGTTATTACCAGAGCCATGTACAGATGAATGTTTCATTCATACAGGCATGTGTATCCCATAACTTCTTTTATTGACCTGATCCTCGAACTAATTGACTACTTTCATATCATGCATTACTGGTGTTAAACTCAAGCTGCATGCCATTCAATCATACTTTGGTTCATAGAATTTCAAGGAAGTCTTCTGTCAAGAAAAAATATTGTTTTTCTAGAAATATAAATTTTATCTAATTAGAATATGGCTGGAATGAGAACAAATATTTCACTTAATTGAAAAATATGTAGAATTTATGGTAAAATAATTATAAACAAAATGTTTAGTTTCTTCTCAGGGAATGCTATGTAAAACAAATAAAATTTGAGTTCTTACCAATAAAAAGTTCTGATATCAAGTTCTTTTAGCAATTTTTTTTTATCATTATTATTATTATTTTTGGTACAAATGCATGTTTTTGCTTTTATTGAGTTGGACTAATGGAATGTATATTACATGATTTAATATTAAATTCTTTTATTATATATATATATATATATATATATATATATATATATATATATATATATATATATATATATATATATATATATATATAAATGGTAAAGTTCCAGGTTTGATATGTAAAAAATAATGATGTCATTTGTAATGAATGAATGAATGAACAGACTAAAAACTATCCATATTTACTAAGTGACAAATTGATGAATGATTTGACTTATAAATATTTAAAGTTAGCATGGACAGTCACTACAAAGCAGTACAGTCCACCTGGACACAAATTAACATCATGCACCACAAAAACATAATTTATAGACAAATAACTAGCCAATCTAGATCCACTTCAAGATAAAAATCAGCTAACATTGGTGTGATACACTAGGTCTAAAGTCTAATGTAACGTTCAAAATTAATCATAAGTGGAATATTAAATGAAGTGATGGTGTTTTATGCTTCAGTAGAAATTCTTTCACATACCAGTCGAGTCAAAGAAGGTGGAGTAACTAGAGTGCTAAGATAAAATCCCAAACCTTCAGCAAACAGAATGCTCAATCATTCAGAAGGCTAGCTATTATTGTGATTGCTATGCATAGATAGCAATTTAGCTACTTCAGTGATCTAGGCAACTCATAAGATTATTGATCATTATGTAATGGGATATTTTTAATTCGAGTAACTGAAACTAAAGCACTGGTTTACTTCTGTTAAAAACTAATCCTGTTTATGTAAAATAGAATTTTTTACATCTAAACTATAATGCCAAATGTTGAATACTAAGTTGTTTCACGTTTTTATTCAATATAAATAGCATGAATTTTGAATGTCATTAAGTATGTCCATCCTAGATTCCATGCTGGATTGGCTGTACTAACTGACCAAGATAAATGACCAAAACAATGATTCATGCTTATGTTTACATAGGGATAAACGTTTACATAACAACTCTATGAAACATTTCTGTATACAGTAATTGTAATAGATGGATCACTTATCTATTATCCTAATTAAATGCTTTTAACTTAAGTAAAAATGACCAAACACAAACTTTTTATATACACCTTTCCTGTAATTCAATTATATTAAACAGATAAACAAATATGTCTGAATGACCAAATACTAAAAAAAGATACAAACTAAAACATATAACAAAGTACCCCTAAACTTAGTATTTTATAGCAGTGAAATTATGTTACTGTACCAAAACCATAATTTATCTGTAGTCTATACCTTCACCTTGGACCTATGACTTTCAAAACCAATTTGGTTTCTTCTATTACAGTATTTTGTTTGATAAATTTCCAATCCATGCAAACTTCAGCTATTGCAGGTGAACTTCATAATTTATTTATGGTAACAATGATTTAAATTTTAAAAGCTTTTTCCTATAAATATTTTTTATTTTCCTTGTAAGAATACAATCATTTATTATTGATTAAGTTTGATAGAATTCAAATAAAACAAGCTTAAATATCACAGACATACAAACAGACATGGTTGCCATAAATATCTTGCTGTGGTATGATTACAAGTCTAGGTTAAAATCCAATTTCAGCAAAAAAATTGTTAGGTCCACTTGCCCAAATGTTTTGTTAACTTAAGGTATTCCATTTTCAGAACTTGTCTTTTAAAAATTATACTTTGAAAAAAAATTCAATTTGAATTAGCCAAAACAATATAAGTTTACTGAAATATGTTAGAGTTTGAAAATCAAGAGAGCTGCAACTGCTTACCTTTATTCATGGTTTGGCTAAACCACATTGCATTTCTTGCACTGAGGTCACAGCTTACTTCTAAACACTACTTTTAAACCTTATTATAACTTGAAGGGTAACATTGGCTGAGTGGTCGATGTGTTAGGTTTAAAACCTAAGAGGACTTACCTCTATGGGTTTGACTCTGGGTGAACACAAGTGAGAAAGGCAGTGTCTTTGTTGTAGGCCTCTCCTTTGTTGCATCTGATTGGCTCCATACCAGTATTATGGACTAAGTGATCTGTGAAGTCTATCTGCAACATTGTGGAAAACTGTACCAGAACTTTAAAAGTTGTCACTAGATAAAAATCTGCAACATTGTGGAAAACTATACCAGAACTCTAAAAGTTGTCACTAGATAAAAATCTGCAACACCGTGGAAAACTATTCCAGAACTCTAAAAGTTGTCACTAGATAAAAATCTGCAACATTGTGGAAAACTATACCAGAACTTTAAAAGTTGTCACTAGATAAAAATCTGCAACACTGTGGAAAACTATTCCAGAACTCTAAAAGTTGTCACTAGATAAAAATCTGCAACACTGTGGAAAACTATACCAGAACTCTAAAAGTTGTCACTAGATAAAAATCTGCAACATTGTGGAAAACTGTACCAGAACTCTAAAAGTTGTCACTAGATAAAAATCTGCAACACTGTGGAAAACTATACCAGAACTCTAAAAGTTGTCACTAGATAAAAATCTGCAACATTGTGGAGAACTGTACCAGAACTCTAAAAGTTGTCACTAGATAAAAATCTGCGACACTGTGGAAAACTATTCCAGAACTCTAAAAGTTGTCACTAGATAAAAATCTGCAACACTGTGGAAAACTATACCAGAACTCTAAAAGTTGTCACTAGATAAAAATCTGCAACATTGTGGAAAACTGTACCAGAACTTTAAAAGTTGTCACTAGATAAAAATCTGCAACACTGTGGAAAACTATACCAGAACTGTAAAAGTTGTCACTAGATAAAAATCTGCAATACTGTGGAAAACTATACCAGAACTCTAAAAGTTGTCACTAGATAAAAATCTGCAACACTGTGGAAAACTATACCAGAACTCTAAAAGTTGTCACTAGATAAAAATCTGCAACACTGTGGAAAACTGTACCAGAACTCTTAAAGTTGCCACTAGATAAAAATCTGCAACACTGTGGAAAACTATACCAGAACTCTAAAAGTTGTCACTAGATAAAAATCTGCAACACTGTGGAAAACTATACCAGAACTCTAAAAGTTGTCACTAGATAAAAATCTGCAACATTGTGGAAAACTATACCAGAACTCTAAAAGTTGTCACTAGATAAAAATCTGCAACACTGTGGAAAACTATACCAGAACTCTAAAAGTTGTCACTAGATAAAAATCTGCAACACCGTGGAAAACTATACCAGAACTCTAAAAGTTGTCACTAGATAAAAATCTGCAACACTGTGGAAAACTACACCAGAACTCTTAAAGTTGTCACTAGATAAAAATCTGCAACACTGTGGAAAACTATACCATACTCTAAAAGTTGTCACTAGATAAAAATCTGCAACATTGTGGAAAACTATACCAGAACTCTAAAAGTTGTCACTAGATAAAAATCTGTAACACTGTGGAAAACTATACCAGAACTTTTAAGGTTGTCCCTAAATAAAAATAAGATAACAAAGCAATTACATAAAACCATATATCCCATATTTTTATTTTATGATTCATCAATAAGACTATTTTAAAAAAAAGTGTCTATATATATGTTTTGTTAACAAAATAAATAAGAACTAAAAACTAACCACTATACAACTTCCATGCTTAAACACTTACAATGTTGTCATTAAAAAAAATATTAAGTCTCACTCACAAGGTAAAATAAAAATTGTGATATTTACAACTGTGAATAAAATTGCAATGAAGACTTATCTTTTGACAATTAGAGTTATGTGGAGCAATGGTATTTATGGTCCAGTAAAATGTATTTGACTTACTGAAGTGATCAGTTCATGAGATGGTGAAGAAAACTAGAGTGTTCAGAAAACCACAGAGCTTTGAAGCAAATTAGGAATCATTAATTATCATTCTACAATTTGCCAGAGTGGGATTTGAACATAGGGTTGTAACAATCAGTGAGCATGTGCTTTTACCACTGGGTTGACACAATGCCTCACTACATTCTAATTTCTTTATAATCAGTTTTGTCAAAATGCAAAACAATAAAGACAGCAAAAGATTCAACAAGAGCAAAAGTGTGCAAGCAATAGATAAATGAGCCTGACTAGAAATAAATGATGATAAAAAGAGTGCCAAATAATATTAAAACAATATAATCTTTTAACCAACACAGTTAATGAATATTGAATAGAATTGCATGAGTGCAGTATCCTAAATTAATTACAAAGGCCCTTATGCACAGATGTGACCATTGTGTGTTAAAGGCCATGACAGATTTCTATTTAATTTTTTTCCTTTAAAATACTACATTACCCTATCACATGTCTTTGTGATGGTATTGTTTTTTAATGCCATTATTGCAAACAACATTTTTCCTTAGTGGCCAATTTGACATAAATCACAGATTAGTCTTTGTCCATTTGAAATTTTTGCTAAAATTATCAACCCACAGAAAACAAATCTACTTTTAACATCATAAACCCAACACTTCTGAACATGTAATCCTCGTAAATTTCTATTAAATCTAATTCGGTAATTTCAATTTCTTTTTTTACCTAATGAGCAATTAGTCCAAAAAGGATGTTTTTCAAAAAAGAACTGACCAATGAATGTTTTTTCTGAGACATATGGCCGGAGGAATTAAACTTGGCTGATAAATCTAATTACCAGTATCTGTATCACAAAACCTCCTCAAGGCAGTGTCCACTTGACTAATCTTGTATAATGCCAACTGACCATAATTGATAGAACTGCTTCTGAAATTAAATATGAATTCATGCTTATCATAATGGGTTTCCAATTGTTGCCAATTCTAAGTTTAATGAGAATACAGACAGATTCAATAATGAATAGAAAAATATTTATTTCTTCAGGCATTTCTAGGAAATATTTCTCAAACACACACCTCAGTATTTTGAGTTCTGAATAGGTTATTAGCTTAATCTAAATTTAATGAAAAAGAGCCTAAAATTCAAAAGAAATAAGATATATCCAGGGGCATTTCATTAAAAATGGCTCTTAATAAATACTTTGTTATACCCTGAATAAACTCACCACATCTAACACAAAAACATTAATCATGTTATAATTGTGATTTCATATTAATGAAAACATAATGTCTAATAATGAACAGAAAATCTGGTAACCAAATTTATAAATATTTTTAGTCCAATGCATTTATGTTGCATGGAGCCTGATTTCCAATTCCAAACTTTTCAAAGGAGTGATTTTATGTGCATTTTATCCATTTCTTTTCTCTGATATTAACATAACTCAGACTATTAATACAATAATACAACTAGGAAGAACTCTGTCAACCTGTCTAAATGAACATGACATAAAACTCAAATATCTTAATAATTATAATTCATAATAAAAATTTAATGGCTGATATTGAAAAACATCTGGTGCTCTACAGGCACAATTTATGATTTGTCACAACAAAGAATTTTCAATGTTCATGGCCTTAACATACTATATTATTTTCTTGCAACTCAGATAAGAAAATCCATTAAAGCAACATTTCTTGATATTCTTCTCGGGGAAACCTTACTGCCAGATAGGTTACATGCTGATTTTTATATTTAGATTTATCAATGAAATCAAGAGCTGTTTGGGTGTGTATATATATATATATATATATATATATATATATATATATATATATATATGCACATGTCTTGTAGTACATGACCTCATAAATGATTTTTACTATGCCAAGGCAAAAAATATTCTCAATTGAAACATCATTGTATTTTGCACAATTAATTTATGTTGTGGTTCAAGAAAAAAAATCAATCACTTGCCAATTTCTGTGGCAAATATATTGGTTGAAATTTCCATATCAGGTTCTACGAGTAGTGATATTTAATAGATGTCTTGATAAAAGCAGGATATTCTTTACTGGAAAATAAAAACTTTAGACACTATATTGTTGACCTGGCTTAATTTTTATCAAGCTCTTTTTTTCAAGTAAATCTTAACTAAGCCTCAAATTCTAGAGTTCATAGTGTATTGGTCTTTTCAAAATTTCATAAAATCTTATCTAGAGGATAATGGCAGTATATTAGAATTCTAAATGCGAAGTTTTTTTTTTCAGTCTTAGTTCAAACTTTGCAAGAAATAGAATCTGAATACAAACCAGCGCCCTTATCAACTGAGATTCCAGTAGCTATTGTAGTAGTGAACTGATAATGCATTACATAATTCACAACTATGTGTATATTTAGCAGCAACAAAAATTCCAATCATACCAGTGCAAAATCTGCCAACATTATAAAAAAATCTTATTTTTTTACAATTTTTAATGTGCACTATAAAAATGCTACAAGGCATGTTTATTTTGATCTGTTATATGAACACCTCAGATGTGTGAAGATAAAATTTCTTTTGACATTTCATCAATGATTTATCGGTAATATGACATCTCAAGGGACATAACTCCTCATTAGTTGATTGCACCCACGAGCATATAATATTACAATTAGTATTGTTATATAGCAAATGCATCAGAACTATTTGTTCTAATGCATGATATTATTGATAAATTAATGTTATGAAAGAAGTTAAAACATAGGGTACATAAAACAATAAAAATGTGAGATTTCTAAACATTATATAAAATCCTCAATTGACAAAGCTCAATATATTTTTTTGTTTCAGTTAATGGTGTAATAGCAAGATGAGCTTGCAGACATTCTGAACATCAGAATCCTAGATTAATTATGATTTAGATATTTTATACCCTTGTCAGGGTTAGGACATTAAGATTTTGGTATGGTTGAGGAAATCAGATTACCCTAAGAGAAACAACAACAGTTCAGTTAGTCAACTGACAAACTTTCACACAATGGGATCTGTTTGAGAGGGATTCAAACCTCTACTCAATGAGGTAAGTAAGACTGTGCTTATACCACAAACAACACTTTAAGAGGTCTCATGCATGGTAAGCTTGTATAGCACACACTTAGTATAATGCGCACAAAGTGTCACATGTCTAAATCATGTACTTTATTCATTTATTAAATTTATTAATTGAATTAAATTATAATATATATATATATATATATATATATATATATATATATATATATATATATATATATATATAAGTAAAGAGTCATTTATAAGTAAAGCACATTTAAAATATGTAAAAAAAAAATATTGATTTAAAATCATACATGTTGTTCAATTTAAACATTTTTGTTAATGGTCTTATTTGTTCCAAATCACAAGGGAAATAGTTTTTGAAATACAATACCAATTTGAAAACCTCGGAAACAACAGCTAAAATATCAGGAAAGGTGTAAATGTTATGACTATATGAATTTTTAACATCTGAATGCAAACTTTTTAACATATGGAATTAAGATCTGTCATAGCATATTACAAATTCTTTATTTTTATTATTTTTTTTTAAACTCTTATGATTGAGTTGAAAAACTGAAATATAAGCCAGATCCTACAGAAGTTTGAGAAAGTTTGTCAGCTGACTACTGATTACTGATTGTTGTTACTTTAGGTACTGTGCTTTCCTCACCCATTCCAGAACTGAAAGCCTTAAAATGAGTCAAAGAATCTTGGGTGGGTTGTAAAAAATATTCCATTCCACTACAATTTTGGTTAGCTAATCTGCCCTATATAGGTTCACTTGACTTATTACAGCCAACAAAATGAAAAGCAATTATTTATTCTTGCAAATTGTCACTGACATTCAGTATATTAATACAAAGACCACTTGCTTATAAACAGTACTTATTTTGGTTTCAAGGTGTCCAAAGTCAAAGGTAGATTAATTCTAACAAAATTTTAATCAAAAACCTTTATCAGATTCAGCGCTGTTTAGACTAGAGTTTGAACAACTGAGTTTTGAATAACTTTGGTTGAATACATTTTATTTGCTTACAAATTGGATCATGGTTGACAGATAAAACTAAGTCAAGCCTTCAATTTTAGTGACACACTTACTTGATAAGTTCTTCTTTATTCAGTTTGACTGAAAACTTGGATAATGTAAACTCATTAACTTTGATAAAAAAAAATCTTCTACCAAAAAGACCTGAAGAGTTTGATCAAAGCATTTTTGAAAGTTTAAACCAAGCTTAATTGGTAGTACAAACTGTCAAAGATGCATGCTTAAGGTACCTGTATAGGTCTAAAAAAAAGTAGGCTAATTGTGGCCACTACACTATCCATTAGTGATATATGGACACAAAGACAGGGGGAAAACCATTTTAACTCTCAAAACCAAACACAAATGGTATGACTTTGAAGTTTAAGGTTATATTATAAACAAACAAGTGTAGGAGATAATAAACAGGTATTTAATTAACGATGCAAAAAAGATATTTATATCTTACACATAATAATATAGACATGATTTTATCACATCTGATAAATTTCTAATATAATACAGTACATCCAGACAACTTTAGTTTCAGGTTCACTGTAACAATGCTGTGTCTTGTATCATACTATTAACAGTTTGTTTGAGTAGATTTATCCACCATCAAAATTTTGGAGATGAGATTTTCAAATACTAATTGGATTACTGCATTACATTTCATTACTATCAGTCCATAATTGTTTTTCATATGCATATTTGGAGAACAAAACTCCATATTTAAACAAAATCATTGAAAATATTAAAAATTCATGTAAAATTTACTGACATTATTGGAAAAAATAACCAGACTTATTCAAAAAGGTTTCCTTAATTCTGTGCATAGAACAATTTTTTAATGAATTCAACAAGATAACAAATTCACTATGTCCAAAATATCCCTTATGTTCTTTTCCAGTTTACCATATATGAAATGTTGTCATGATTTGAATATTCATCATGAACACCCTTGAAAAATCCGAACAACAATGAGCACCCAATTATTAACTCAGGGCTCTTTCCTACATTTTTCTAATTGAAAAAAATCAAAACTTATTCAATTATATCCATTGCATCTTTGGACATAAATTCCTTTTTAACATGTATTTCCTTTAAATTAAACACAATGTAGTAAGGAAATGTGATTTGCATATAAATTTATTTGTATTCAACTTAAAATACCCCAATGTAATCTTGGGTTAGGCACAACTGGATCATTGAAGTCATTAGTTTCAGCTTTTTTTCCAAAATTTGCTCTATGTACAGAAGAATTCAGAGAAGATTTTTAATTTAAAAATAGAATTTGGTTAGGTCATTGTATTTTAATTCAATCTTACTGTTATTTTTATGAGGAAAGTTTTGAATAAAAGTAATACATGTATTAACAAAAAACTGTGTGACAAACAATTACGGGCCAATAGTAAGTATTTGGGCACTAAGGGCTGAGAACCAAAGACACATCACTGCTTCGGATTGAACCCGGGTCCAGAAGAATTCAGAGAAGATTTTAATCTAAAAATAGAATTTGGTTGGATCAATGTATTTCAATTCAATTTTACTGTTATTTTTATGAGGAAAGTTTTGAATAAAAGTAATATTAACAAAAAACCACGTGACAAACAATTATGGGCCAATAGTAAGTATTTGGGCACTAAGGGCCGAGAACCAAAGACACATCACTGCTTCAGATTAATCAGCTTCGGGTCAATCACATTTAAGAAAGGGATTTTTCCACGCTGTAGGCCTGGCTTCTGGTTGTCTAATTACCAATAAAATTAACTGAGTGGTTAGTAATGTTACCATTTGCTATATAGGAGGCAAGTACACTACCACTCAACTAAACAAATAAGGGCAATGAATTATGATTTTACAGTATGTAATTATTGAGTAAAGTTTTTGTTGTTAGATTGTAGATGCAAAATTAATCAAGTCATTGATGATAGGATTCAGTAAGTATGTTGTAGAATCTGAAAAATTTTCAATTTACAGGAGTTCAATTTCTGATTACCGGTATATGTTCAATTTTTTTTTTTAAATTGCTGATAAACTATCTTTTACAGGACTTAACTTCTGCACCTTTTACTTATGTTTTAAGGCCCTTTAAAAAGAGACTCCAAATATAGCTACCTATAAAGAATCCCTCATTCACTGTCTTGGCAAGGTCGAAATACGTAAACATACATCATGTTTTTCAACAAACTTTATAAATATATGGACCTTAATGCTCTATTTATTATGGTGCCAAGTAAATTCTATCAAGAAAACAAATCTGTATCAAAGTGTAGAAAGACAATATACAGTTGCTTATTCTACTGTTTGCTATATCATGAAAAATACTCCAAATTATAAATTTGACCTGTGGGTAAATAAGTTTACTTGGAATAAAACCATACGTCACTACCAAGCTTTCTCACTGAAATTAATTAGCTGACAATTTATCATGAGACAATGTCGATGACAAAAATGTTGAAAGCAGAAGAAAAGAAGAAAAATAACTTATATAACAAATCAGCTACACAATATTACTAGTTTTACTAAAAGTATATGGTAGTGCCCGCTTGGTAAGTGGGAGGTTTGGGGTTTGAACCCAGCTGGACCTGACCAAGAATTGAAATTGGTAGTGATTGTTCTTTCGCCAAGCACTCTGCATTTAGAACTGAAAGTCGCAGGGTCTTTCAGATGATACCTTAAAAACCAAACGGCAAGTGTAGCATGTTTAAGAACCATCCCTGCACATTGCCCTAAGTGCACTGCAAGGATAGAAATTTCTGGCACTTCAACTATAGCTGGTGACGTCTTGATACAAGTGAAACATTCTTGACTAGGACATAAAACCCCATTAAAACAATCAATCAAAATATATGGTGAAAAGAACTTAATTCTCCTGTTAAAAATCCATGATACGGTACTCGATCAGAATATACACTGGACAAACACAAAGTTCTGCAATGATCTGGTACTCAGATTATATGCTTGACTAACACAAAGTTTGTAAAATAAAAACAATGATCTTGTATTTAAAACAATCATCAAAATTAAATTATCATTCAATGTGTAAAATCCATCTAACTATCTGTTACATATCTCTTACATTTATGATAATGATGATGTGCATGTATTTTTATCAATCACTTCCTTGTTGGCTCTAAGTATTAAAAGAAAACACAAGATGGCTTGTTAAAGCAAGAGCGCATGGTAAAACACAGGTACAATAACAACCTGATCTATGTTAATACAACTCCAGATTCTGTACATCAACAATCTCATTTACTTAATCATGGATACCTCATGTTTTCTTATGTCAATCAACTTTCCTAACATGTCACGGCCATTAACACTTTTTACATTAAAAAAACAGAAAATCTCTTAAGACAAAAATATTAGAATTGAGATGCATCTGACATCAGATATAACCTTAATGTTAGAGTACATTAAGCGCTTAATGAAAATTGCAGTTGTTAATTGTCATTTTGACAACTCGCAGCAATGTCACAATAGACATAAAGTTTTCTGAGTTTGTTTTGTGTCAAACAGCACTTTATCTGAAGCAAGTCGTATGACACCTGATGTATTAAAAGTTCATGAGTCATGATGGAAATAGACGAGCTTGTTAACCACAAATCATTCACATTATGAAGTATTGGTTTAAGCACTTTTCAGACATATTACATCAATTCTAATTATAGCATGTCATTGATATAAAAAAAATCCTTGTCTGGTAATATTTGTAGCATTAAAAATGTTAATAATAATAATTTTTTATTTGTATTTATTTTTTTTTTTTTTTTATTAATGATTGACTGAGAATTCTAGCCCCATGTAGAGAAAGATAAAAATATATTTGTATATAAAAACCAAAGAGTTTATTTGAGAGCAAAATGAGAAACAAAATATAATAGGTCTATGGGCATTGACTGCTCACCTGAGGGAACCAAAATAAATAAAAATATCTCAAATCACTGCTTAAGTAACACTTTAAGATCATGACTGACCATTTACAAATACATGTACTTCATGTATTGATGCTGTAAATGAAACCCGGCAATGTAACTTTAATCATTGTTGATTGTGCGAGCTCCATATAATGGATACAGGGCAATAAAACTTTGTTAATACAAGTATAGATTTATCATAGTTAAAGAAAGAACACTCTTACAGACTTGTACTATTTAAAGAGAGATAACTAGAGTAGAGTAGCGTGGAGGTGGAGTAATGGTGTTTTACGCCCAAGTCAAAATTCTTTCACTTTATTTAATATGGGAAAACACACAAACACTCATTCCGGAAATACATTGCTGAAAAATCATGCGGGTTAAGAAAATAGAATTGCCCATGACCGACTTTCCCATTTTCGCTGGCCAGGTAATATCGTCTGCAACTTGACAGCAAAAGGAATATATATACTGTAGGTCTAACAACGGCGATCTTACCTACAGCTGAATGAACTATTCCAGAATTTTCTACCCTAACCCGCATGATTATTACAGCGATGTATTTCCAGAATGAGTGTTTGTGCCTTTTCCCATATTAAATCCCCGTAAGGATGTTAAAAAGCTCTGCATTTTATACTCCAGCTAAGATGGCATTTAGTTTGGTGTCAGTTAATTACGACAAAATGCATTCGTCATAACGGTATGTGGCATTCTACAAAATTTTTTGATATCTCTTCTAAAACCTTGAAAAACTAGTGCTACGGCAGACGTGAATCAGACAATAGGTGCTCATTTACCATTACGTCAAAAACTTCAACAATTTCAATCAGCTTTGCAATTATGGTATAGATTTATGTCCTGATGCTATTTTAGAACTTTCAGGCTTCTGGGCCTCTCACATAACAAAAAGATTTAAAGCTTTTTATATTCAAGGTCATTACGAGAACTTCAAGGTCAATTAAGCTGCCCAATCAGGAAGGTCCTATCATGATGCTCTATAGGATACTTATAATAATTAAAGTTTCAAACTTCTTTACCTTTTCAACACACACTGAAAAATGACTGATAAAAGACAAAATATATCAATATAGCTCACATTTGATCAGGTGATAAAAATGTGTGATCAGGTCAGTTAAAATGGCAAACAAATTTCCAACTGTCTATTAAAATCTATAAAGCAGGCTTACATAATATGAGTGATAATTTAAAAACTAAAGAGGTAATGTTGGGAAAAGAGGGTAACTTAATGTCGGAAAATGTCATAAGGCTTGAAAATTCAGTGATCTGAAATCATGTGTGCTCGTTTGGAACTTCACATTCAATAACAAAAAACAAAAGTTCACTAGCCACATTTATATCTTGCAAGTTTGTGCAAATCTAGTACTTTTTTTATAACAAAGATGATATTACTAAACTAACTCCAGGGGTCTTGCTACAGTGTGTTTGTCAGAAATAATCCTGATAATGTTTATAAAATTTTCTGGACCCCCTGTACTGTTTTCAGGTTTTGGGCCTCACTAAAAGCAAGCATTAAAACATTTTAGTATCCTTAATCAAAATTAGATTTTGTAGCCAAAATAATGACAAGCATAAAAAAAAATACATTATTCATTCTGTAATGGAATTTGATGGATTTAAAAGCAAGTTTAACATTTGTGGACTAATAGCATGTGAATTTTTTGTCACATATCACTGGGTCCTCAAAAGTTAAATGAGATTATAGGACGAAATTGAAATACATCAAGGAAAAAAAACTAAATACACACACACACACACACACACACACACACACACACACACACACAGCCTGTTATTAGTATATTTCTCTGGGTGAGGGATAATTAAGACAAAAATAAACACATAAATGTTTCAAAAACTCCTGACTTTAATTTAAACTGACCCCGAATCTAATGACAGTCTCTATTTGTAAGGTTGAAAAACTTTTGTAGAGTTTTTGTAGAGACCATGCTGCTGATTACAGAGTGGGTAGCCCAATGGTCTAAAGCAAGAGCTTAAAGATTAAAGTACCTTCGTACTGCCTAGTTTGAATCCCCCTCGGGTTTCTTTCACCTTATATTCCAGAACAGAACTGACTGCCACAAATATACTTGAATCTTTACTAAGGCATATGTAAAACACCATCTTTCAACTCAGCCAATCTCTTTAAAATAGAACTGAAAAGAACTGGCCTTGCAAATTAAAGCTACTCCTTAACTTGGTAACAATTTTTTTTAATAATCAGATTTAACAAAATTTTGCTTTTTTAGTCCAGACTTCAAAATCTTGTTTATAAAATGAAATGAAATCTTTCATAAATTGATTTTCCTAAGTCTCATAGAAAGGTTTTACAAATTCTGTATTGAAATTTCTTTTTACATGATTTCGACTAAAATGTTATTACGGAACTAAGTATCCTGAGTCTATACAACTGGAGAAAATCTTTAAATTTCATTACATGTTTTCTGGCTATTCAATGTAATCAGATTTTCCTAAAAGGCTTGCCATTTGTAAAACCCACTATGATAACATATAACAATATTATATATATCTGAATAAGCACTGCATATAAAAATCTATGAATGTTGAAAATGAATATTCCAGGTCAAAATTTCTTTACTTCCTAACATCATTCTTTGGCTAATATAGCAAAATTTGCAATAAAATGAATTTATGACTAAGCATTAAAATGAAAAAAAAAAAATACTATTCAATAAATTTTCAGAGGAAAAAATCTGAACAAGCAAGTCATCATTTCAGATTTCTAAATGATTTTATTATTCAAATGAATGAATAACTTGGGGAAAATTAATGACTGAATTTTTCTCTAAGATCGATACTTTAATCAAATTAAATGAATTGGAGATATAAGAATCAGCCTACACAGTGATCAAGTCTTTACGTTTGGCGAACATTTATTGTCTAGCCAAGAAAAATTCTCTTCAGTTTCTTTTATTTTGTTCATTTCTATTAAGTTCCAAATTCCAATTTGTTCCATAGCGTTGGAATCTAATCATATTGTAAATGCCTGAATGATGAGGGAAACTTAGTTATGTAAAAGCGATAGTAGGAAGCAAATCAAAACAATCAACTACGACTTACTTAATGAAACTGAATCTATGTCTAATTCAAGACTTGATTGATTCGATCCTCAGATGATTTCCCTCTCTGTGGATATAAAAGTTCTAACGTTAAATATCTATTCATCTGATCGTATCATTTAAATATAATTATGAACTACAAGTACCCCAGTAACAATATTATCTTTAACTTGACCATCAAGACAATTTATTTTTCCAGAAGAACTGACAAATGATGTCAAATTGTCTATTGTATGTTCTTTGTTCTCATAACTAAATATATTACCAAATAATTGTCCTTTTCCCATTTTTCAATTCAACTTTAACATTCATCATCTTGGTTAAGCAGGTGCTTGATTGACATGGCCCATTGCCCTCTCTAATATGCTCGCTTCCATTCTTCCCATATTTTGTTGATGAAAAACTTTTCAGAAAATTTTTGGATATGATCTTTACACTAAGTATAAACAAACAGGTCATTGACCAAGTGCCTAAAATATAAATATCTTTCAGTCTCTCTGTGCCAAACATATTTTCTTGACAAATTTTCTACAATAGCTTTTTTGGTGTTCCAGCAGTAAGAACTACAATTCCCTTTAGAATAAATATATCTGTCACTACCACTTGTAGCTTGTAATATTTCAATAAATAATGAGACTGTTTAAACAGGCAACAAACTTAAAAAGCTATTTTAATAAAATCTTAAAAGTTTTGAATAAAAAAATAATTAGGTAAATTTATAATATATTTACATCAAAGTTTTAACCAGATTGTAAAAAAAAAATATTTAAATTTTTTCTTATATTTATTTTTTTACAAGAACGACTCAGATATACTCTTTCCTAACCTAGCTGCAAGTAAAATTAGATTGTATTCCAAATTGTTGAGTGTATAAAATACTGTAAGAAAAGTACTGACAG
Organism: Tegillarca granosa; assembly: GCA_029721355.1. Lineage (NCBI taxonomy): Eukaryota > Metazoa > Mollusca > Bivalvia > Arcoida > Arcidae > Tegillarca > Tegillarca granosa. The sequence goes on from JARBDR010000123.1 coordinate 18,956, forward strand.
TTTCCTCATGTTAATACCAATATAGTTGTGACAAGTTGTAAAAATTTTTATAATGTTTTCTGTTTTATCTATCAAATTACTATAAAATCATTCAATATAAGGACCTGTGGCCAAAAAAAATGTGCTTTGTATAAATGAAAGAACTTGGCTTAGAAAACTCGGTTCAACAAATCACTAAAAGCATGCTTGGGTTGTCTTATAACTCTAACTATAAACTTACTTAATTTATTTAATTTATAGCTGTTGTCAATGTCACCTACCATATTGGTGCACACTTTTAGTTGACCAAATTTTTCAAAACTAATCAACTAATCTTCAAATTTAAAAATAATCTATATCAATGTGTGTATATACATGTATATAGATAGGAAAGCAAAATTTGACAAATTACTTACAGTCTTGCCACAATGGATATATTAACTTACCCATAAACAGCATATGTTTATAGAGAAGTCAAAATGAAGAAGATTATCTGAAATCGGTAACTTCCAATTATTTTTTCTTCCCATTTAATAACCAACCATCTATTGATATATATGCACTAGATGTGTTTTACACACTTGTATGTTCATATAGTATTGTATTGATGATTATTATTTTGGGTTTTGGTGTATTTGCATTTGTGTATGTCACAAACAATGCAGTATTTCATTCTGTTACATTGACAAGTTCTTGTTGATAAGATATCTGGAAAAGTCATTCACCCAAAAAACAAGTCAAGGTTTTTTTTGTTTTTTTTTTTGCTGAGGGTGATAATCTACAATAGCACTACCAAAACACACTCAACAAAGATCAGTATGTTTGTATTATATCCCATGCAAACTGAGTTTGGAGGGGGTAATAGAAATCACCATGTCTGTCTCATAATCCTTTAGTCAGTCTATCTGTCTGTATAAAATTTTGTGTGACTCATAACTGTCACATATGTAAATAGATACTGAACAATTTTGGCACAAATGTACACCAAAATAAGAGCATGTGTTGCATACTAAATTTAGGTAGGTAGGTAACCAAACATGGTCACAAGTTCAAATGGAACTGTTTGGGCTGGTGGGGGTATGGGGTATTTTGCTCTCAAAAGACTGTGTTAGTTCTTGTTTTCTGGATAAAAACTTCACGATTGTTAGTACTGGGGAAGCAGTTTAAATTAATATGATTATTGCATGCATTTCAAGACAGAATCATGTTTTAAAATTCTCTTTTATTTTGAAAAATCTGTTCTGAGACTAACCAATTGTGAATAATATGTGAATCAGATAACAATCTACAAGAGGCTTATACATCTAAACCTTGTGTAACATGATATTCTGTATTGTTCTTTAAATTATTGACATGTATTGATTCTATAGAAAGGGGATTAATTTATGGCAACAATTACTGGACAGGTTCTTACTTCTGAGTCATAAAACCAGAGAATATCAGAATGTTACCAGCAAATCCAAATATAAATGAATCTGAAAATATCCACCTCAAGATGAAATTAACAACTCAAGTTTGCACAGATAAGTAAATTATGTTGTTAGATAATTATAAGATTGCTTTAAAATAGCAATGCTTGTTGTCACTACAGATTTGTGACTAATGCTGCAAGCTCTTCACAGAACAGATTTCTGTACCTTCATTCAAAGCCTGTAATGTCATATAGTGATCATGACCTTTAACCTAGTTATATCACATGCAATCCAAAGCAGGGTGTAACCATAGAGGTATCTCTAGTCTAAAGTTTAAAGCAATTGGCATATCCCTCGGACCTTGAAATACACAAAACCTAATTGTTAACTCCATGACCTTGACCTTTGACCTTCACATCCTATATGTAATTAATCCAATTGCATTTCTTTGGAAAATTTCAATTTTAATCCATTCGGTTGAATTTCTGTTATTTAAATGCAAAGAACCTTTTTTTTATCATTTTAGTAAATGTACTGTAATTGTGACTTGCAGTTTTAGATACTGACATTAGCAGCTATCTAAAATCAAATAAACAGAAACCAAACACAGACAGATATCAATAACATAATGTAAATCCAGACAAATTCTAAAAATAATTCAAAAGTCTGTTTAAAAGCATTATGACTAACAATCCAGACAAATGCACCTAAATTTTGAAATATTATATTCTGAACAGTTTTGTAATTCATTCAAATATTGATTCCAATGAGATGAAATTCATTTATGGTATTCAAAAAGCCAACAACAGGTACTTATGAGTCATGGAGGAACAGCATTTTACTTGTAAACTTATACAGATCTACAAATACAGTCAAACTTTGATTATTCGAAGTTGAAGGGTCTTCATTTTAAGTTTCAAAAATCAGGGGGTTCGAATAATCAAATAAGTGAATTTTGAACTTCATACTTCCATCCACCGTAGGTTATCTTGAGACACAAAAATATTATATTGCACAAAGGAAGTGTTTTATTTGTATCAGTTTATAAAAAATAATGCCATCACCAATCATGACTAATTTCATAAAAACAGACATATTAATTTTATATTAATATAAATCAAAATTTAATACTATTGGGAACGAAATCAAATCTGCATGGTAATACATATGACAAAGTAAGTACAGCCATCCAGAGGAAGTACACCATGCTTTTTTTATGCATGCAATACACTTTTTAATGATTTTACAGAATTTTAAACAAAACGAAATGGAACAGGTTCATATAATTTCTGAAAGTAAAATGTGAATAAGGCTTAAAACTATCAACCTTTATTACAAAATAATCATTTCATTTTAATTTCCCAATTAGGCTATATCAAATTCATATTGAGATGTCATTTTGTTTTTAATTATTGATGATGGTATCTGTGGTTAACAGAATTCTTTTTATCGTTTACTTGAGTATCACAACACACTTGCAGCCCATTTCCTCTTACACCTGGGATTATAATTACTGTTAATTGAACAATTAGGATTAATTCTTGTGATTAATGATCAACATGGCTTATGATGGATAATACATGGCATACAAATGTCTAAAAATGACTGCCAGTTAACCTTGGGTAATACAAACGGGTAAAGGTGAAACCAAACTCATTTGTATAAAATAGTACAGGTGAGAGTAGTTTCACTTTAGAAATGAACAAAAATGTAAAGTTCGAATTTTTGGGGGGTATATTCCCACTGAAAAATCTAATGCAGGACTCAAATTAGGTTTAAGTAATCGCAAGTATTCGAACTACTAAGTTTGAATTTTAGGGAATTTTTTAAATAAGAAATTATAGTGCAGGGTGGTCAAGACCTACCAAGAACTTTGAATATCCTAATGTATCGAATAAATGACAGTTTGACTGTAGTTTTTTAATGAACAAAATAAAATAATTACATTCTAAACAAGAGGCCCATGGGCCTTAACGCTCACCTGAGGATATGTCTAATATTGTTTGCAAAGTGCAATAGACAATATATTAAGTACAGAAACTTTAAAATTTTTCTCATGTTAAGAACTGCCACAAAACTGAATCAGAAATATATCTACTCACATTTCATTTATAAGTAGCTTATATAATATGCATGAATGAACTGTACTGCAATGAATAATTTCCAAATCATTAATCAATTTCAGTATACTTTTGCAGCTATGTCCTTGAACTTTGAACATACAGTATATGACCTCAAACCATACATGATTATCATGTCAATACCTACAATATTCTAATATACATGCCTATACAAAAAGTTAATAGTTTTCAAGATCAATAGCAATTGAAGTCTTCTTTTGCAGCTGTGACCTTGACCTTTATACATATGACCTTGATTGTCATGTAAATACCTACAATATTCTAATATACATGCCTATACAAAAAGTTAATAGTTTTTAAGATATAGTTACAAATATATAATTTTTAGCAGTTTCCCCGGTCAGTGCCTTACAATTTCTTCATTTTGTGCCCCATGGCCACCATTTGTGCAAATCTGAAAATAGATGACCTAAGGATGTTATAAATGAAATAACTAAGGTATATCTCTTGTAGTTTCAGAGGAGAAGATTTTTAAAGTTTTTAACTATTTCCCCCCTTATGGGCCCCAAGGGACATAACTCCTTCATTTGTGCAAATTTGAAAGGGCTTCACCAAGGCATGATGGTTACCAAGTTTCATTCAATTTGACCCAGCTGTTTTGGAGGAGAAGATTAAAATGTAAAAAGTTTACGCACAACACACGACGGACGACACATGGTGGATGAAGATGGATAGCAATAGCTCATCTGAGCTTACAGCTCAGTTGAGCTTAAAAGTACTAATTAGTTCTAAACTTTTTGAATAAGTTCAAAATTGTGTTGAAAGAAAATTGTCAAAGCATGAATGAAACACAGGTAAGCAGAAGATGAACATGTAGTATAAGCACAGATACAATTTATTGCAAATTGTGATGATTTGGTATTATCTGTTTCAACAAATAATTTTCAAATTGGTAGTTTAATTGAACTTATTAATCAAGAAAATAAAGTGTCAAGGTTTAAGTTATTATTGTTTTAATAAAGGAATTTTTCCAACATTTTTTTAACAAAAAAGTCAATTTTATTATGTTTTACAAGCAATAAACAATTAAAACTTGGAGCAAGTTATTTTGTAATTTTTCTATCAATTCCTGTTCATTTTTAAAATCAGTGTTAATATCTAACCAACTGCACCCAAAATTTAAAAATATATATTAATGTGTGTCTTCATGTGAACACAACTTATAATGCAACAAAACAACTTATACAAAATTAAAACATGGCATATTACTTTTTTTAGCTATTAGAAAAACTTGGAAAAGAAAAAAGAGTAGAGTAGATTAACAATTAATTTACACCACATTTGAGATTCTTTCACTTATATAGAAGGCAGAAAATTTGGGGATGGTGAGGAATCTAGAGTACCCAGCTACCACTTACTTTTAGCAAGTAAAATGGCCAACCTTAGTGGCCCTAGAATATGCAGTGTGGGATCTCTACTTCGGCTGTTAGAGGCAATGTGAAATGTAAATGTGAGCTACAGACCACATCTAGGCCTCCAAATGAAAAGTTCTTTGTATTAATTCTCATACAAATTCTGCTGAAACATATACATGTATATGGATACCACCTTGATACTAGTGGAATATTCCTTGACTGGGGCATACAAAGAACTATCACTTTTGTCAAAAGAAGATGACTAGACCAGCTGTTGTTCAGCTTAGATCAGACTAGAAAAACTGTCCTTGAAATTTCAAAACAATTTACCCATAAAATCAGAAAAATCAATCTTACCAAAAGAAACAGATAACTAAAACAGTTTTTTTATAACAAACATCCAAGCACCTGTCATAATACTGCTTCTGACATAAATCAGGAAAACATAACTCAAGTTCATAGTGGGATCAAAGTTACTATTTCTGTTAACCTGAAGATAGATTTATCAATTTGGTAATCCTGTACTTAAAACTGTCAGAAAATTGACCAAGCATTTAATTGAGAAACAAAAAAGATAAGTGGGTTTCACATTAACTATAAAACAAAATAATACCAAAAACTGTGAATACATAAATCAATGCTTTGTCATTTTATGCCCGATATGGCAAAACATATCAAAGATATAATCTAATACCATTAAATAAATATAAACCACTGAAGCATGACAAGTATTGAATTACAGCTATCTGTGGCTTAGAACAGCAAGGCTAATTAAGGGAGATAACTCATAAGTTTGATGCCTTATATGAACAATCATTCAAAAAAATCAATTCCAAACAATTGCTGCATGAGGCAAAAATCAAGTAAAAAACAAATATATAAATTTTTAAGAAATATATTGACATTATGTGATAATTAAGAAATATCTGAGATATTGAGAATCTGATATACATTTATATTACAACAATCATAAAGTCAAAACAATTCTGAAAATTTTGCTCACATTCTGCACAGGAGTCACAGAAATGTAGTCTAAACAAAATAATAAATGATAAAATTCAGAGGACCAGAACTGAACATAAACAGACATAATGTTTAGGATTCCAACGGAATTTTATTGGGATTCAAAGCAGGAACAACAAAGAACCAACTACTTGCAAGCAAGTATATGTCTGCGTATCAGTTCTCTAAAGTGGTGCTCCAAATAGGGGAGGAAATTCCAAGAAAGAAAGAAAGAACTCTCTAAAAGGAACTGTCTGAAATTCCTTGGTGTTAACCGGATTTCTCTAAGTCCTTCTGAATTCCAGAAAACAGTGAAGAAGCAACCTCTCAATGGTCAATCCCTACCAGTTGACAAAATTTCAACCTGATCGGATCAGAAACCTAGGAGGAGATGTCTATAAAAAAATCTGTCAGAAACAAGGAGGAATAATAATAATATTCATAACTAGAATGTATACTTGGGAGCAAGTATATTTCTACATATCAGCTTTCTAAAGTGGTGCTCCAAATAGCGGAGGAAATTCAAAGAAAGAAAGAAAGAACTCTCTAGAAAGAACTCTCTGGAATTCCATGGTTTTAACCGGATTTCTCCGAAGTCCTTCCGAATTCCGGAAAACGGTGAGGAAGCAACTTGCCCCTGGTCAATCCCTACCAGTTGACAAAATTTCAACCTGATCGGATAAGAAACGTAGGAGGAGATGTCTCTGAAAAAAAACTGTCAGAAACAAGGAATAATGATGATAATAATAATACCGGTAATAATAATAATAATAATAAAGATTACAAGTAACAACAAGATGTCTGCTGATACACAGACATAGTAATAAAGTTTAAGAGTAACAACAAGATGTCTGCTGATATGCAGACATAATAAGGATAAAATAATCATTTTAAAAATTTAAAGGGCCAAAACTTCTAGAAAAAACAACCAGAACTGCAAACCAATATGCACATCTACTCAACATGTAAATCATTCCAATAAAGGAATAATTAAGTTTCATCAAGTTATGAACAGAATTACAGAAATCTATTCAGGACAAAAATAATCAATGACAAAGTTCCAATAACCAAAACCCCTAAAAAATTTTCCAACCAGATAATCTTAAGATTATATGCTAGTGAATACCAAGTATGTATATTGTTCGAGACAATTAAGGGGTAGTGCATTTTATCTTTATCTTAAAATTTCAATATCAGTACATCTATACCGTACATCTATAAGTTTGCCAAAACAAAAAAAACAAAAACAAAAACAAACAAACAAATAAACAAACAAAAACAAACAAACAAATAAACAAACAAACAAACAAATAAATAAATAAATAAATCAAAAAAAAAAATAAATAAATAAATAAATAAATAAATAAATAAATAAAGATCAAATAAAGAAGTTTTGGTGGTCAAAATAAATGTGATGGAAAGGAATGTGCTCAATATGTATTAAGTTTAATTTCATGAAAATTTTCATTTCTGTATGAAAGTATACAATGCAATATTATACAATTATAGCATGGTGATGAGGTCGATAAAACACATATTGACCGAAATCACCATGTTACAATTGCTTTATTATTAAATCCAACCATAAATGTGTTGTTTCACCTTCAAAAATAAAGATCAAACATTCTTATATCAACAATAACATGTACGCTTGGACGCCATTTGAAAACAATGAATACAACTCGGAGCGGAAAACAGTCACGGAAGAACCCGGCCACGTGCTCCAAGTCAATATGATGTTTTTGCACGCGCTTTTGTGCAATATGATATTCATCGCAAACCACGTGATGCAATCTAAGCCAATGGAATGTTTAAATAATATGATTTAATAATGATCTAAAATATATGTTTTAACACATAATGTGATGTTTTATTAAAGTTTTATCATTCAAAATGATTTTCATTTTGGTACTGTTTTTTAGATGTCAGATGTATCATATTTCAAATTCTAAATTCTATAGGTGGATGCTTTGCTTATTGAGATATATCCTTTCTCCAAACAGAGCTTTTATGGACATTCTGAAAATGAAAGATAAATTTTGTTCTGACAATAACTGAATTACATAACTTTCTGTATTTGAAGTCTGATATTCATAATAAACAGTATGTATGATAGAGATAGATGTAAACAGAAAATAATTAAATATCATATGATTTTTTAATTTTTGTTTAAACAACAAGGATAAATTTATCTGTAGCAGCATTGATAATCCTATCACAATGAATCATCGTCGTGGAAACTGATGAATACAACAAACATAATAACTTTATCCAAATTTTGCAATCTAAATTTGTAACGCTCCAATTTTTCTCATAAATCAAACGGGACAAGTTCATGTCCAATTTCCTCGATTAATCAATATATAAAAACCAGTGTACAAGTTTGTATTGATACAAAATATTAAAAATGCGTTCATGCACAAAAACACCATTTAACCATTTAGGATTATACACTCCGACAAAAGATGTGATGTGTGGTTACTTTTTAATGTATTCTTTCAGATTTTTTTTGTTCAGAAAATTGCACAAATTCCCTCTTTACAAAAGATTTAATTTCAAACTTGTGTAGTGTGATATTTCGAAATGGGATTATTAACTACAGAGATTGTTAAAACACATGCAAAAGTTAAATGAACATGCTTTCAACAAAAGTTTTAACATTATTCACTTCCAATGTACTACTTTTGAATAAAGTATTATTACAAAAAAATGAAAAAAGGAAAAAAAATGAAATGTTTAATTTCAAACAACATGCACAAGATGAACAAATAATCAGACTTTTTACCCCTTAAAATTACCTTAAACCAAAAGTAGTATATTGCCTTTTAGTAGCAAGTAGGGAGTCTCGGTGGTCGAGTGGTCTAAAGCGTGCACTTACGGATCACAGTGCCTATCACCGCCTGGGTTCGAGTCCCACTTGGGACAGATCCTAGTGTGAGAAAGTTTGTCAGTTCGCTTGCCGAAGGTTGGTGTTTTTTTCTGGGCACTCCGGGAGAAGGCAGTTTGAGACTAGTTGGCAAGAGGCACTGTGATCCTAAAGTGGCCATGCTTTAAACCACTTGCCCACTGAGGCTCTTTGCACCCAATAAGAAGGTGTTTAAAAGAACTTATGCCAGGGAGTAAATACTGTCATGTAATATTGTGTTTTCTTGGTTTCTATAAATAAAAACAATTGTTCTTCAAAGCTTTTCATATGAAAGATGACAGACCAAGCCTATACATTTTGCTGACTGCATCATTCTAGCAATACAAAGTATTCTGAAAATACATTTACATATATATATATACATGTATAATCTACGAAAAATGTCTTTCGTGGTTTATTTGAATTGGATTTTGTATCTAAAGATTATTTCACCTGCAAGATATTGATAGGTGAAGAAGAAAAAATTCAAAACCTTCGACATTAATTTGTAAATGATAAAAAAAATTCAATCACTAAATAACATATTGAACTAAAGATACAACATGTGATCTTCCATTGTTACACAAATTCTGAAAAAACTGGTACCAAAGAAATTGATTTATATCCAAAAGGCAATAGACTTTTGTTACAAGTGTAACAAAGACATCAATGATGACTAAATATAGCAACAATTTGATCCTAAATGACAAAATACAGCTTTTATATACTAGAACTTAATTTAAAAAATTTTCTGAGATTAAAAATATGTTTTCATGGAAATAAAGCACATTGATTTTTTATTTTATAAAAAGAACAAGATACATTGAATATATAACACAATACAAAAAAATCAAGAAGAAATTATAAGACTATAAATTACATTTGCTACTCAGATTTTAATGGCATAATAATTTTAAAGTTAATCCTTTCTCTAAATAGTATGTAGCAAATATGGCAAACCATATTCTATGTGAAAGGTAGGCCGATTGCCTGTTAGTTGATTTTTTAAATTTAAATTTGAAATTTACTAGACTATAACCATTGATCTTCAACACATGAACTAAATTTTTAGTATCTACCAAACCTGTGTGGAGAGAGGTACTGGGTATCCAGTGCTTTAGACCACCTGTCCATCTAGGCCTCGTCTGAAAGAGTTGTATCTTATTTCAGCTCAGTTTATTTATGCAACTTCTAGTTATGTCTGCCATAGCAACCACAAAATTTTTTTTTTAAATTAGACCAACCTTTTTTTAGTATATGAATTAAATTTTGAGCCTTGACACAGAAAAGACTTATATATAGTACTATAGCTTTTAATGGCACTGCTTTGGCCATGGACATCTAAGGACTGAACCCAAAATCTTCTGCTTTGTAACAACCATAACAGGCTATTTTATCTCATCTGAAGAGACACAAGTCATGCAGTCATCATTACTACTATTTATAAAGTAATTCTAATTTGTCACATGTGAACTTTTTATTTCAGCTTTTTATTTTTGACAACTTCTTTCCACAGATATATTGTGTATATTGCCTTGGCTTTTTATCTACATACTGTAAAAATCAGTCAAAATTAGTGAACAATTTTCAAATCATTTAGAAAATATCAAAAATAGCATTAAATAAATAATTAGTATTGGTACCTTACTTAATCCAAGAGTACAACTTATGAATATTTAATAGGCAAAAGAAACATGGTCTTTATATAGACAGGTGTCTTCATAAAGAGGTTATTTTTGGTTGAAGTATAAAACAACAGGACCTTTTACCAATGGTCTTAATTGGACAGATAGCCATCAATATGCAGGTGGTCATTATAGCAGGCTTCAAAGTTATTGCCAGTGTTCAATCCAGAATTGAAGTCATTTGGGGCCTAGCCTATGCAATGTAAAAAAGAGGGGACCATCATTATTTTTAAAAATCAGAGTCAACAGCTGAGTTCAGACTTTACATTATCTGTACACTAATTCTATTTTTACATGAACGATACATCTCTTATTAAAACAATTATGTAATGAATAACAAAATTGTAAAACCAGATTTACTTAATATTATATTTAAGATTGAAAAGGGCCATAATTGGCACAAAGACAATATTTTGGGGCCTGCAGAATTTTGTTTTTGGGGTCAATGGAGCAAAAGAACTTTCTATATTGGACACTTGTCCAAGACCCAAATTTCAATATTCAATTTTAATCTGAAATCTACTGTAGTTCAATATTAAAATATAAATATTTACAATACAATTAGTCAATATTTCTTTAAAACAAGACATAGAGACCACAGCAGTCATAGGTTAAGATGTCAGCCACAGTGCTTCAGATTGTAAGTGTGTCTGCGTTAAACCCGCATAATTTTTATATATTACGCATGAAAATATTACAAGTGCGCCCCTCTGGGCACACTAAAATATGAACGATAATAGATTTAAAGTACATGTTCTTCCGATCATCGTAAAAAATAATTAGACAATGGAAACAGAAAGAGTCTATAAAAATTATCGTAACTCAGAATACCTCTAATTTTGCGGTAGTTGTAAAACAAAACGAAAATGTTTAAAAGGAAACGAAGTAGCATCCTCTCGTTTTGGCCCAAAAAGAGCAGATTTGATTATGAAAGCGGTAAAAATTAAACAACATTTAAGTCAAGACATAGTAAAAAGAATTAAAACACCCATTAAAGCCATTGTTTATTGTAAACATTTGTTAGAGCTGTCATGGTCGCTCAGCTTCAGACATCTTCAAGACGTCTGCTAGGGAATGTAACATTAGGCAATGTTTGTGACAACATTTTATTATTATTATTATGATTATTAGTCCAATTGTTTTCTGTATTAATGAAAGTTCATGTTTTTAAGTCTTTGTTTAATCAAAAAATCGAAATGTGGACCTAACTGAAACTTGCAATTGAAAGGCGTGGTTGATCAAAGTCACATGAATACATGGATATTTACCCATGCATGGCAATGTTGTAATTTCAAGTCTATTAATAGACTGCAGAAAAAAACATCTAAAATGGCATCAAAATTAAATTCTGTATCTTTTGGTAATGAAAAAATTATTGGCCTCCTAACTTTCAAAGGGGCCCCTCATTTCTGCACAGTATGGGCCCCTTGGGCCCCTGGTTTTTCCAAACAATCTGAAGCACTGCAGCCACCAAACTTTAGGTATATCATAGCTGTTGATTTATGGTCCAAGTCAAATAGGCAAGTGAGCAAAGTTTTTCCTGGTTATAGGCCTGCTGGATACTAATATAATGGACTGAGTGGTAAGCAATGTTTACCTGCAACTTGCTGGCAAGTGTTCAGCACTCTAGGGATCAAAATGAAAGTGCACTAGTCATTGCAGATCAGAAACACTTGCATACTTAGATACAACATGAAGCAGACAAATTGCTGATTTGACATAATACAACATTCAACCAACCAAACAACAAATCCATTATTAGACTGTAAATCCATATAAAATGCTAAACAAAAATAGGTCACCAAACAAAATTCTATCAAATGAATAATCATGTTATTGTGACAAAATTTATCAGGATATAATTAATTTTTGTCAGTTGCATAATATCAAATTAATATTTCATTGAAAAAATAGTATGATTACTAAATAAAACCATGTTGGACCTGATAAATTATTTATCAAACTTTATTAATGAAATTATCAATCTAGTAAAATGATTTATTATTATATTTATGAATAAAAATTGTCGTACTGGTTATAAATTTCTTTCTAATATCTATCAATTATTTATAAAATTTGATATTGTAAAAGGCAGCAACTGTCCAATATTATCAACAATTACTGTGTTACAGTATTTTTTTCTTTAAATGTTATAATTTTCCAATCTGAAGTGTTTAGAATCATTTAATCTTGATATGTTTAGATAATTTAATTATTTTAACATTGACATTTTAGGTAGGAATAGTTAACTATATATAACTATTACATTGACATTTGGTTATTACTTAACTTTTTTTCCAAAGAGTAGTTTGTTGAGAAAGTTCAAATTGTAGTTAAAAGATGTCTCCCCTTAATACAAAAAAGGTGAGTTTAATGTTGTTTAATGTCACATCAGCATCCTTTCAGCTACTGGCAATGAGGAATAGAGATTAATTTAAGAACAAGTTAGTGTATGCATAAGATGTGCAAATGTTTTATGGTCTGCCACGTCCAATAAACAGGTCAGCTCACAGAGTCAATAGGTTGCATTACATTAAGTTATACGGACACATAATCAGAATTCCAGTTGGACCAGTTGATACTCTGTCCCTGCAAGCTGATGCTCTGCCACTGCGCCACAGAGTCCCCAGGTTGCATTACATTAAGTTATACAGACATATAATCAGGATTCCAGTTGGACCAGTTGATACTCTGTCCCTGCAAGCTGATGCTCTGCCACTGAGCCACAGTCACCTGGTTGCATTACATTAAGTTATACAGACACATAATCAGGATTCCAGTTGGACCAGTTGATACTCTGTCCCTGCAAGCTGATGCTCTACCACTGAGCCACAGTCCCCAGGTTGCATTACATTAAGTTATACAGACACATAATCAGGATTCCAGTTGGACCAGTTGATACTCTGTCCCTGCAAGCTGATGCTCTGCCACTGAGCCACAGTCCCCAGGTTGCATTACATTAAGTTATACAGACACATAATCAGGATTCCAGTTGGACCAGTTGATACTCTGTCCCTGCAAGCTGATGCTCTACCACTGAGCCACAGTCCCCAGGTTGCATTACATTAAGTTATACAGACACATAATCAGGATTCCAGTTGGAACAGTTGATACTCTGTCCCTGCAAGCTGATGCTCTGCCACTGAGCCACAGTCCCCAGGTTGCATTACATTAGTTATACAGACATATTATCAGGATTCCAGTTGGACCAGTTGATACTTTGTCCCTGCAAGCTGATGCTCTACCACTGAGCCACAGTCCCCAGGTTGCATTACATTAAGTTATACAGACACATAATCAGGATTCCAGTTGGAACAGTTGATACTCTGTCCCTGCAAGCTGATGCTCTGCCACTGAGCCACAGTCCCCAGGTTGCATTACATTAGTTATACAGACATATAATCAGGATTCCAGTTGGACCAGTTGATACTTTGTCCCTGCAAGCTGATGCTCTACCACTGAGCCACAGTCCCCAGGTTGCATTACATTAAGTTATACAGACACATAATCAGGATTCCAGTTGGACCAGTTGATACTCTGGCCCTGCAAGCTGATGCTCTTCCACTGAGCCACAGTCACCAGGTTGCATTACATTAAGTTATACAGACACATAATCAGGATTCCAGTTGGAACAGTTGATACTCTGTCCCTGCAAGCTGATGCACTGCCACTAAGCCACAGTCCCCAGGTTGCATTACATTAGTTATACAGACATATAATCAGGATTCCAGTTGGACCAGTTGATACTTTGTCCCTGCAAGCTGATGCTCTACCACTGAGCCACAGTCCCCAGGTTGCATTACATTAGTTATACAGACAAATAATCAGGATTCCAGTTGGACCAGTTGATACTCTGTCCCTGCAAGCTGATGCTCTGCCACTGAGCCACAGTCCCCAGGTTGCATTACATTAGTTATACAGACATATAATCAGGATTCCAGTTGGACCAGTTGATACTCTGTCCCTGCAAGCTGATGCTCTACCACTGAGCCACAGTCCCCGGGTTGCATTACATTAAGTTATACAGACACATAATCAGGATTCCAGTTGGACCAGTTGATACTCTGTCCCTGCAAGCTGATGCTCTGCCACTGAGCCACAGAGTCCCCAGGTTGCATTACATTAAGTTATACAGACACATAATCAGGATTCCAGTTGGACCAGTTGATACTCTGTCCCTGCAAGCTGATGCTCTGCCACTGAGCCACAGGGTCAATAGGTTGCATTACATTAAGTTATACAGACACATAATCAGGATTCCAGTTGGACCATTTGATACTCTGTCCCTGCAAGCTGATGCTCTGCCACTGAGCCACAGGGTCAATAGGTTCGATACATTAAGTTATACAGACATATAATCAAGATTCCAGTTGGACCAGTTGATACTCTGTCCCTGCAAGCTGATGCTCTGCCACTGCGCCACAGAGTCCCCAGGTTGCATTACATTAAGTTATACAGACACATAATCAGGATTCCAGTTGGACCAGTTGATACTCTGTCCCTGCAAGCTGATGCTCTGCCACTGAGCCACAGGGTCAATAGGTTGCATTACATTAAGTTATACAGACACATAATCAGGATTCCAGTTGGACCAGTTGATACTTTGTCCCTGCAAGCTGATGCTCTGCCACTGAGCCACAGAGTCAATAGGTTGCATTACATTAAGTTATACAGACACATAATCAGGATTCCAGTTGGACCAGTTGATACTTTGTCCCTGCAAGCTGATGCTCTGCCACTGAGCCACAGAGTCAATAGGTTGCATTACATTAAGTTATACAGACACATAATCAGGATTCCAGTTGGACCAGTTGATACTCTGTCCCTGCAAGCTGATGCTCTGCCACTGAGCCACAGGGTCAATAGGTTGCATTACATTAAGTTATACAGACACATAATCAGGATTCCAGTTGGACCAGTTGATACTCTGTCCCTGCAAGCTGATGCTCTGCCACTGAGCCACAGGGTCAATAGGTTGCATTACATTAAGTTATACAGACACATAATCGGGTTTCCGGTTGACCAGTTGATACTCTGTCCCTGCAAGCTGATGCTCTGCCACTGAGCCACAGGGTCAATAGGTTGCATTACATTAAGTTATACAGACACATAATCAGGTTTCCGGTTGACCAGTTGATACTTTTTCCCTGCAAGCTGATGCTCTTCCACTGAGCCACAGAGGCAGTAGAAAACCAATTGCTTTGTAAAAGCAAATTGTTCATTTTTGGTCAAAAGCTTTAATTCATCACAAATAAAATTGTCATCCACCAATTACCAAATTTAACACAAAAGAGAAAAATTATGATTCTTTGTGGTTCAAATCAAATTTTAATTAAAAATAACCATTTTCTCTCAATTTTTGTTTTCAAGTTTAACATATAAAATATAATCCTCCATAAAATATAATGAACAATAATCGTTTAATTACAGAACCAATCCATGTTTTATAATTTTTCATTTTATGCATGACAAGTTACAATGCATAATTTATATCATTATCAATCATTTTATTCATATGATAAATGACAAATGTCAAGTCACAATTTTGATAAACTTGACAAAATCAAATGAAAAGTCAAACAGATTATACATATAAGTCCCAGAAACAACACTGGGAAAAAACATTAAAGAAAAAAAAATTACATCTAGCATGTGGTGTATTAAACATCCATAGAATTAGCATTAGAAAAATCTCCATTGCCTCTGACATTGATCTATCACGTTTTTAACGGCTATGCCAATTAACCCAAGTTAATAAAATTATGCAACTGGAAGAATGTATTTTCTTCTATGACATAATAGTTAATCACGTTCAATTAATTGATAGCCACTACTGACAAAGTTCCTATACAAGACAGAATTATGTCCCAGCAGAGATAGACAACATTCATCAAAAAGTTCTTGTTGACAACGTTTCGATTCTCTCATTAATCTTTTAAATGGATCTTTTATTGGGAAAAAAAGTTAAAAGAAGGCATTTTAATATCAATATTGTAATCATTCTTGTCTTATCCATAGTCGTCCTATTATGTTTGAAATTAAAAAATAAAAAATAACAGACATCCTTGGAACAATACAGGGATAGAATTGCTTATATTACAGCTATGATAATAAAGATAATTTGATTTTAAAGAATCAGTATTAATCGGCTACCTTAGATAAATCTCTCTGAATATATAGTGCTTTTTGTCTCAATTAAATGAAGTCAATAAAATTTTAGATTGTAACAAGGTATGAATTATAAGAAATATCAATCTAAATACAATGATATGGCAATGATATGGCAGTGAAAAGGTTCAGTTCTCAAGTTGTATCATTTAACTAATCACAAACTCTGTGTCCTTATATTGTATATAAGATTATCATTCTCTAGGCTTTTGCTTTATGAAGAGTCAGCCTGTTACAAGCATTTACCACACTACTTCCAGTCAGTCTGAAGCTTAATGTCAGTTAGGGTAAACCAGCTTCATAGACTAGAAATATTTGTAGTATTTATATATAAATATATATATATATATATGGCCTTTTAGGTAATTACTAATGATGACAAGTTTCTTTGCCATATTACACTAGTTGTTGGAAGTAAACAATGTATGAACAATTGATGATTGAAAACAGAGGACAATGGACTAAAGAAATTAGAGCTCTTAAAGAGTTCAACTTGAGAATTAACTTTGATGTGCTAAAAAAGAGAAAAAAAGTTGTTTTTTTTTAAACTTTGATAAGTTTATCAACAAGGGGCTTAATATAATATTTTTAACATTAAAACTCAGATTTGTCAATTTTATAATTCTCTTATTACTACCGAGTCATAAACTGTAAAAACTTGTCTGATACGATAACTCGCAAAACACTCTATATATCTCAGAAGTATTGTTATTGTCTAAATCTAAATGCTTTAATTCCACTGAGCTATAAAATAAACCATATTCCTATTACCATTAATTCTTAAAAATAGTTCTGAAATAGTTCTCACAGGTAAGTTAAATGTCTCAAGTTGTCTACTGGGACGCTATATTATATTTTTCTTGAAACAATTTATTTAAGTTGACTGTACTCTTGGGAAATTGTTTCAAGTAAATGCACAACTTAAATCTAACAAACAAGGTTAAGAATTACATTTTGGTGGCAAATGTTTGGCAACCTGATATAAAATACTTCTAACTTAAAACAATAAACAGCAAAGTGATAATGTCCCATTCATCATGAGTAAGTCATGAGATTGAATATCAATAAAATCGTAAACCATCATCATCCCAAAAATAAGATTATGTAAGGATATTATTTATTTAGATGTTTTAACATGGACAAGCAATACATCATCTACTCAAAAGGGTTTGGGTTAAAATGTTTTCCATTAGACAACCAATGATAACAAATAGTTTACCTTCAAGCAGACATATATTTGTGAAAAATGACATTGGGGAAATGCTACTTTTTAGATTATTGACAATGCACTCTAAAATATGAAAACATGAATTCCTGTAACTAGAGAAACAAGATATTTTGAAAAATTAACTATTAAATCCTTACTACTATCATTAAAGCAAATCTAATAGCATGAAGTTACTGCTTTTAATAGAACACAAAGGTGACAAATCAGAACAAGAGGCCCTAGAACTGCTCACCTGAATATGATTTTTCTCATGTAGATACTTCTATTTATCTGCAAATTAACTGTATATGCATAAAATAAAATTAAAATGGTACAGGTATCCATAAATACAATTCAACAAAATCACTCTAAGACATCAATTATTTTACTCAATTTTGTACTCAACACTAATAACAAAAGACATCTCTTTAAGAAATAAATTTAGTCTATTTGATGGCAGGTGTCCTTTATATACAGATTTTTTTTTTTTTTTCACAGGTAAGTAACAGCATTTTGTAATGAAGACTAGTCATGAACCGATGATAAATGCAAATCAATTTTTCCATCTATATTGACTCCATTATAAATGTTTCAACTAAGACCTTATAGATATGGACGCTCAGTGTTAGGACATGACATGCCATAGCATGGCATGGCGTGGCATAGCATATATAATATTATTCCTTCAAATTATTAGTTGGTTTTCTAGAAATCTCTTTTTTGAAATCATTAACAAGAAACATTTCAAATATGAATTGCTATCCCCACAGTTTTGCCCAATGGATAACTATAGAAAGAGTAACAATTTCAGAAAAGAAACATTTCAAATATGAATTGCTTAGCACCAGAGTTTGGCCCAATGGATAACTTTAGAAAGAGTAACAATTTCAGAGAAGAAACTTTTCAAATATGAATTGCTATCACCAGAGTTTTGCCCAATGGATAACTATAGAAAGAGTAACAACATCAGAAAAGAAACATTTCAAATAGGAATTGCTATCCCCACACTTTTGCCCAATGGATAGCTGTAGAAAGAGTAACAACTTCAGATAAGAAACATTTCAGATATGAATTGCTAAGCGCCAGAGTTTGGCCCAATGGATAACTATTGAAAAAGTAAGAATTTCAGAAAAGAACATTTCAAAATATGAATTGCTAAGCACCAGAGTTTTGCCTAATTGATAACTGTAGAAAGAAGAACAACTTTAGAAGAGAACATTTTAAATCCAAACTTAACCTGTCTTTTATCTATATCATCATTATTAGTGTAGAAAGAAGAACAACTTTAGAAGAGAACATTTTAAATCCAAACTTAACCTGTCTTTTATCAATATCATCATTATTAGTGTAGAAAGAAGAACAACTTTAGAAGAGAATATTTTAAATACAAACTTAACCTGTCTTTTATCAATATCATCATTATTAGTGTAGAAAGAAGAACAACTTTAGAAGAGAACATTTTAAATCCAAACTTAACCTGTCTTTTATCAATATCATCATTATTAGTGTAGAAAGAAGAACAACTTCAGAAGAGAACATTTTAAATCCAAACTTAACCTGTCTTTTATCAATATCATCATTATTAGTGTAGAAAGAAGAACAACTTTAGAAGAGAACATTTTAAATCCAAACTTAACCTGTCTTTTATCAATATCATCATTATTAGTGTAGAAAGAAGAACAACTTTAGAAGAGAATATTTTAAATCCAAACTTAACCTGTCTTTTATCAATATCATCATTATTAGTGTAGAAAGAAGAACAACTTCAGAAGAGAACATTTTAAATCCAAACTTAACCTGTCTTTTATCAATATCATCATTATTAGTGTAGAAAGAAGAACAACTTTAGAAGAGAACATTTTAAATCCAAACTTAACCTGTCTTTTATCAATATCATCATTATTAGTGTAGAAAGAAGAACAACTTTAGAAGAGAATATTTTAAATCCAAACTTAACCTGTCTTTTATCAATATCATCATTATTAGTGTAGAAAGAAGAACAACTTCAGAAGAGAACATTTTAAATCCAAACTTAACCTGTCTTTTATCAATATCATCATTATTAGTGTAGAAAGAAGAATAACTTTAGAAGAGAACATTTTAAATCCAAACTTAACCTGTCTTTTATCAATATCATCATTATTAGTGTACCGGTATTAGAGCAATTGAGAATTTGTTATAAATATTAGAGCTTTGACTGTTATGAAGAAAAGAAAGATGTTTACTTAGAGTGAGGTGTTCAAGTAAAGTTAAACTTATTCTTAAAGATTTTAAATAATTTTAATGACATAATCTGTGCCTCCCTTAGCTGGTAAAGTATAAATTTTGTCAATCTTAAAGATTTATCTAAGCACAAGTTCATGTGGTGCATAAAGTTTGTTGTGCAAATGTCTCTGGTTTGCCTCTTGCTAATTAAAACACATTTATTGTGATTTCTAGAGAGCAGAGCCATAGCTCCCTGCAGTGTCACAGAGAACACATTCATTATACTGGTACCAATCTAACCAGCAGAAATGTAGAAATATATCAACCCTTTCTCACTTGCAAATTCAAAACAATTAAATAAACTACAAATATTATTACAATAAATGTATCATAAAATCTTTCTTTCTACATGCACTTTTATCCTCAATTTTTTTTTTTTTTTGAAAGAACTATATTGTAAAAGTGTAGAAAAAATCAAGTTATTTACAATAAAAGATATAAAATCATGATATATCAGACAAGAAGAAAATGTTCTTGTAATAACTTTATGTCTTTTTTAATCAGTATCTTTATTTCAAGTCAAATCCTCTTGACAAGTAGATTATTGTTTTCTTTCCCTCATCCATATACACTTGGCATCTAATAATAAAGTCTCCAGATCATAATAAATATCAAATCAGATGTCTAACAATGACAAAAACATGGGGCTTCGTTTTGTAATTGGAAAAACCTGCATGCTGCAAGAAGCTATTATGAAGCCAAAACTAACAAATGCTAATCAAAAAATATCCTAAAAAATATCATTGGTAAGAACCACATCCTGAAAGTAGCTATTATGAAGCCAAAACTAACACATGCCAATCAACAAAATATCCTGGAAAAATATCATTAACAAACCCTGAGTAGGTCATCGAACATCATCAATGAACTGTTTGACAATGACTATAGTGACAACTCTTTCTTTAATTGTATGTCATATTTTGTGTATCAATTTATCTCTATGACTCTGGTTTTTCAAAATAACAAGAGCTTTTATTTTCTACAGCTTTTTTTAAACTAAAAAGACAATTCCTATGTTACATTTCTTTTTTTTTTTTTGGATGAAATCATAATTACTAAATAATGCAATACAAAAAATACTGCCTTGAGTTCTTGAGACAATATGAATTACTAACTACATGCAGTAATATGCCCTTTTTTAAATTCCTCTGAAGTATAATGAATTTTAATGCACAAATGCATAACCATTTTCCCCACAAAACTAAATAACAGAATAAACTGAAGGCTTAAAACCATAGAAAATCACAATACCACATTCTGAATTATGCACACTATATTTGCTTTCTTAAGCTATTTTTTAGACTTCAACTTAAAAGTACTTAGTCAGACAGTGCCATAACATTAAATAGTCGATTTTTCAAACATATACCAAAACTATGTCAAAATTATGCTAGTTATTAAGTCAACCAGTTGTGGCCCCTTTTTTCTTTAAAACCTATGTATAATAATGAAGTTGTTCATCAAATCTGTCAAGAATGATCAATGTATTCATGCAATAAAACACAAAGTGCCTTATTGTAACCAAACATGACTAGATGCTCTCTAGCATCAAGTTTGGGATATTAGGACTACTCTTGCTAATTGGGTATCAATATCACGAAATCTTCAGCAGAACATTTTCACATTTTTTTTTTTTTTTTTTTTTTGGAAAATTTTATAGACATTACCAAGACGATGTTGTAAACATGCATGTTAACTTGAAGAGGATTATGAATAAAGATTAGGAAGATGAGTTAAAAACAAAATGATACTAAAATCTCCAGCCTGGAGATTGATGGAACTCGAAAAGCAGATACAACTTAGTGAATTTGGTGGATGTCCAATAAACTAGCTCAGGTGAATTAAAAAGATGCAATAATGTCCAGTACCCTATTGTAATACCTGTGTATAAAGTTAATGGAAGATGAGATAAAATCATAAGAACAAAATGATACTGAAATCTCCAGCCTGGAGATTGATGGAACTCGAAAAGCAGATATAACTTAGTGAATTTGGTGGATGTCCAATAAACTAGCTCAGGTGAATTAAAAAGATGCAATAATGTCCAGTGTCCTATTGTAATACCTGTGTATAAATTCAATGGAAGATGAGATAAAATCATAAGAACAAAATGATACTAAAATTTCCAGCCTGGAGATTGATGGAACTCGAAAAGCAGATATAACTAAGTGAATTTGGTGGATGTCCAATAAACCAGCTCAGGTGAATTAAAAAGATGCAATAATGTCCAGTACCCTATTGTAATACCTGCATATAAAATTAATCATTCTGTTCTTTCAATGTTTTAGTCTGAACAACCTGACAACATTCAGATTCTATTACATTTCATAAATTTTTGTCATCCCTTCTGGGATTTTTCATAAAGAATAAATGATGATGTATCAAAGCAAAATAAATAAATGAAAAAAAGAAAGAAAAAAAAAACTATATATATATATCTATATATAATTAAACAACTGTCTTTCTTTAATTTAATGAGACTAAATAGAAAATAGAAAAAATATCAGACTAAAGATCTTTGTGATCTATTTTGACCCTACAGACCTCAATGTCATTAGAACCTCACAAATTTATTTTTGCATTAATGGCGATCGACAAAAGTGTTCAAAAGATAATTATATAATCATAAAAGTCTAGCAGTGAGCCTCCAAATCAAATATTTCTTGACAGAATAACTTTAATGGTTTGTTATGTCTGTCTCTGAAATATAAATCATAATTGAGAAAAGACCAAGAGGAAATATCAGCAACTGTTTTTGAAATACTGATTCCTACTTTACGCTTCAATGACTTTGACACTACAAATATGCATGTGCATCAGTCCTGCAGCTGTTGTCTATGACATCATTTAAGAGATTAATCAGAAAAAAAACCCTTGGAAAAAAACTTCAAACAAAAAAATCTTTACTTTAATTCCTTTATCAGAGTGCTAATCTGATTTGTTAATAACTTAAATACTTCAACACCTTGTTCAGGCACCTGTCCAGAATTGATACTTCTGAAGATTTTAAATAGATATATTTTTTGTTATGCCAAAGCCATACAGTAATTTATAAAAAAAGATAATTGAATTTTAAAATTACTAATTTTTTCTTTTTTAATTTTTAATATCTTTACTGTTAATTCAGAAAAAAAATCTTCTTTAAAAATTACTGCCAGGGATACTGATACTAAGCTCCTAATAACCTGGTAAAAAAGTTTTATGTTAAAGAAATAAGTATGATTAGGTGTTTATTTTTTATTGACTCAATCTTTATACCAGGAATAAAGCTGTTATGGTTGCTTTACTAGAAAAAAAATTAATTTTTTGGATCATTTATAACGTCATGGTAATGTAATTGAAACAACTTAACCCTAGCTGTGATTTGTTGCAATTATGCTGACAACAACTGTCTCTCTAACCCTTGTTGTTTTGAGGGGCCTTGGTGACTGGGTGGTCTAAAGCAGGGGCTTAAAGTCACAGTGACTTTAACTACCTAGAAATCCAACTCAGGCAGACTGTAGTATAAATAGGTTTGTTACTCCACTTGCTGGTTTGGTGGATTCTCCACCAACCCTAGTCTGGATTAATATAGGTAAAAAAAATCTTGACTGGGGCATAAAACAAAATTAAATCCAATATAACTCTTGCTATTTTTAAAGAAAATGGAGAATATGTGTCATTTATATATAATTTTAATCCCTGTTAAGACTGTTCAACTTTATCTTGAACTAGATATTTCTAAAGAAAATGTCTCACAATAAAATGTTAGAGTTAGAGATCAAACAATGTTACTGCATAAAATGTTATAACTTTTTAAAGATTTTTTCACAAAAAATACAGTGTGTTATGTTTAAGATGTCAAATGTGAAGTAAGCTAAATTTTGATATTTTTCTCTGACAGAAACAGCCAAATTAATCATTCTCTAGACCAGATTATAAAATAAATACTGTAAACATGGTTATTTTCGTGATGTGGAGATTTTCACTATTTTCGCAAAGAAAATCGCAAAAATTACTCCTCGTGAAAATTTCAACAAAACCCAAGTACACTGTTGCATGCTACTTTCCTTAACAGAAGCATGAAGGCTACATTTGCCGCTCTCAAATTAATAATCCCTTATTTCGTATATTTAAAAAATACCTCGCTAAATACAATTAAACTTCAATTTTATTCAAAACTCATCATGTTTCAAATTATCTACAATTAATGATTTACCACCAGTTGGTCTATATACAACACAATTATTCGGGTCACTAAGTGTAACTTTGACCTAGTCAGGGTTAAAAATAACTTTTAACACCTTGACCTGTGAATTATAATTAACTGTTTTAGAAACACTTTTAATTATAGATAATAGTCTGGTCCAATGGTTGCAGAATCGCAAAAATCACTTCTACGTGAAATGTCAAGTATCCGTTTTTGCTCAAATTTCCAATTGCGAAAATAACCATGTTTACAGTAATGGTCACAAGTTAAGATATACGGATGGCTATAGTGTCTATTGCTGTGCAGAAAGTTAAATGTTTGAAAGAGATGCTTTAAATGGCATTTAGTGGCAAGATTCAGAACATTAATACTTTTTGTAAATTGTTGTGGGTTCAAGCTCACATAATTTGATCAGAGTCTGACCCGTGGTCTGAGCAAGTCTTGCTCTCTGAGATAAGGATACTTAGGGCATATATAAATAAAATTTTTGTACATTTCTATTTAAATATGATGTTTGTTTCATGGATTAAATGTTCTTGTAAATTTAAATAAGATAGAATAGGTGCAGGGAAATAACATCTGAAATAAAGAAAGAGGATTCTTGTACAAAACTAGTCCAAAAAGGAAATTCATACAAAAGTGGCCAGCTTCCAAGCAAACTGAAATGATTTGGGGAGTTGAGTTGGGAGTTGAGTAATGTTGTTTTTTGCCTCTGTAAAGATCTGTTCACTCGTACTGAGACAGATAATTCAGGGATGTTAGAGGAAAATGGAGTACCTGGAGAAAACCACAAACATTCTGCAAGCAAACTGACAAATTTTCTCACACTAAGATCTGTCTGAGATGGATTTGAACTTAGACAATGAGAAGCACTGTAATATGTAAGAGCATACATACTTTAGACTATTCAGCTACCAATTTAAGGCCTGAAATATGATTGAGAGATTAACATCTGAAAGAACAATGCAGCTATTTGAATTACATATATAGTACACTCACTTTAATTTAATAAGAGTACAAAATAGTTCAAGTGTGATACCAAATCCCTACTTTTCCTGTTTCAATATTTGTTTGGAGATTATTCAAACTTGAAAATGAATAGTGTGGTAATATCAAGAGAATGATTACAAAATTATATATGTTTTCCACTAATTACTTAACCATTAATGAAGATGATGATTTTCCATAAATAGACTCTGCATTATAGGTGTAAACAAGCAAGATTTGATAACCAGCTGTTGGAAGACTTTCTTAAACTGGCCAGGCATAAAACAAAGATAGAGAATTTCTAATTTTAGTCAAAACAAAAGGTTGCATAATATAGTTTTTGCCGAGGTAAAGACTTTTTCACTTATTCTGGAATAAAAAGTTATAAAATAATAAAGATAACTTATCATCCTTAGAGAAAACTACCAACCTTACATAGCATACTTAAAACTTTTTATGCTCATAATTGACAGAGACAGAAAATTTAAACTTAATCATAATTTACTATCTAGTGCGACTTCAACACCAAGTTTTTTTTATAAAATAAAGACCTAAAAAACAATAGGCTTATCAATAGAAAAAAACAGGAAAGATAAAAAAAAAGATTAACCTTATACAATTAGAAAAAATGATTAAATTAAAGCCAGAGAAAGATTTGGAAAAGTAAACTTCTTAGAAAGTAACCATCCACCTAACTTTTTTGAGCCACATGACACTCTAAATTCCCAAAACTCTCCTGATAAATTTCTGAATAAAAACTTTCATTACAGAATAACAGAATTAAGGAATTGAATTACAATGTATAGTACTTTATATCTACTGAAGGTAATCTTTTCATTCTACTTATTATCATTATTATTATTATTTTTTTTTTTTTTTTTCATTTTTTATTTCTTTTTTTTTTTTCTTCTTTTTTTATTTTCTGTTCTGGTCTGCTTTAAAGGTTATTAAATCAGATCAAAACTTCAAAGAAATTCAATTAATAAAATTCAATGTACAACTTTTTTTGATTGTTTAAATGTTATATCAGCTTATTTAAAGGAATAATTGGCAAGAATTCCTTTTGTATTCTGCATTCATTAAAGGAAATCAAATTTTTAATTTTCATAAAATGATTCTAAAAAAATTTTATTGTCATTTTCAGGCTGTAGCTATCAAAGTTGAAATTTCAAATTTAAGTAGATTGTAAACAGGCAAATTTTGTTCAAGTGAATTCATGTAAAATTCGCATGAACAAAATTTGATTGTATGCTGTACAAATAGAATTGGTTTTCAAATAATTATTTTGCATGCATCATCAAGTTTCATGAAAAGTAAAATTGTGATGCTTTATAAAATGTGACCAACTCCATGTTTTTGAGCATGCCATAACAAGTTGCAACTACCATGTAATATCTACACACTATTACCCCACTTTGATTTCGATAACAGATACTATAGTGTCAATTATTTCAACACAGATTTTTAACAAAATAATTATAAATAATTATTTAAATTTAAAAAAAAAAACAAAAAAAAAACAAAAAAAAACCCCACACACACATCATCTATTTAAACAATATTTAGGTTCTGTTTAAGACATGATTTTATATTAACTATTTCCCATGGCTAAAATAAAAGAAAACATTATCAGCTGTAAGAGAGTTACTATGGCAATAAAAATAAATATTGGTAATAACACAATCAGTTAAATATCATAAAATGGCTCAAAGAAATTAAGTACTGACTATTATTCAGTATAAACATTTCTATATTAAGATTGAACATGACACAAGTAATTAGTGTGTATTGTGTATGATGAATATATGGTATTGTCACATGTTCATTCGCTAATGTTTCTGCTTATTGTTTTTAGTGCAAAAACAAAAATTTTCAGTTTTAGTTTACAATCATACAGAACATGAGTCACGCCATTTGCCAAGCTAATGGTCAAGTTTAAAGGTAATCATGTCTATAGGCTAACAAAATGATTGGGACCTAAAATGACTGCAAAGATGTTAATTTATCACAGTTCAAACTTAAAACAATCATATAATGATGTCAAAAATGTTTATCTTTATTTTAAAAAAAAGATTGGTCAAAATTTTTAATTAAGAAAATTCTTAGTTAAGAAATGTCTGTGTAACTGAGGCCTGGTTTTTACATAGTTTGCAATTTTTAAAATCTCAACTGGTAACAACAACTGTTCACACCCACAGGATAGTAGTTTAAGGTAGTGCTTGAGTCAGGTCAGTGAAACTGATAAAATTGCTTTCCAAAATATGCACATATGACACATCAAATTTTAACAGGTATTTGTGTTATATATTTACTACCCCTGAGCGGGTACCGCTGCTGGTGGAGTAAACTCCCTGGGGGTATTCATAACTCAGTAGACAGTACTTTGTGCTGTCAGAAAATGTACCATTAAGCAAAATTTTCAGCTGTCTTAATTTCTAAAATTTATTTAAAACTAGTTTTGTTCTCTCATGCTAGGCATTCCTTAGCTTGATTTGTATTTATATAATTTTTTAACTTTAGATCCATTAATTTTCAACTGTCTGGCTTATGTTTTTTATCTATCAAACTTTTCAGTCTTATTGTCACTGATGAGGAATGAATTTCCAAAATGTGCACATCTGGCATATCAAAATTTAACTGGTATTTGTGTTATATATTTACTACCCCTGAGCGGGTGCCGCTGCTGGTGGAGTAAACTCCCTGGGGGGGGGGGGGGTATTCATAACTCAGCAGGCAGTACTTTGTACTGTCAGAAAATGTACCATTAAGCAAAATTTTCAGCCGTCTTAATTTTTTTAATTTATTAAAACTAAGGTTTGTTCCCTCATTCAAAGCATTCCTTAGCTGGATTTGGCTTCATATAATTTTTGTGAACTTTAGATTAATTAATTTTCAACTGTTTCAAATTTTTAGGCTTTTATTTTTATCTAGCAAACTAGTGACACTGATGAGGAATGATTTTCCAAAATGTGCACCCATGGCACACCAAAATTTAACAGGTATTTGTGTTAAATATTCACAACCAATAGAAGTCAATAAAAAGTATACTCAAGCTGGCTGATAGCAGTTATCAATATTTTATATTAAATATCAAAGTTATCAAAGGCAATGCTCAAGCCTCCACAGTCATAGCGGTTCATCAAACCCATAGAAAACTCACCTCAATTCAAAATAAAAAAATGGTACAAGTACTTCAAATCAAATTGTCACAATGATGGCTACAATTAACTCAAATGAAAACTCATTAAAATCAAACTACCTGAAAAGCATGAAACTTTTAAAGTAATTTCAACCCCAAAATTAAAGCCAAATAAGACTTTACTTGCATTACAGTCTGTTGTGCAATTATTAAGAAAAATTCATTTTTTCTTCAATAAACTTATTGCCTTGGACACAAGAGCATTCAATAAAAGCAAGATTCCTTTCAAAGACATACAGCAAAACTTCAATCACTTGAACGTCATTACCTCAAATACCCTGAGTAACTCAAAGTCATCTGTTGGTCCCCACCAACTTCCTATAATATCCTATGTAAATAAACCTCAATGGCTGGAACTCTGTTAATTTAAATACCCCCACTCACTCAAACAATAAATATTTTTCAAAAGTATAAAGTTAGTGAAAATTCAACTTCTTTTGTTCAAATACAATATTTGTCAGAATGACAAGTGGTGTGGGTCATTTTAAACGAAACACAAACTGAAGCCATATTCCAGATTTCATCAAAAGTAATAGAATGGAATGAATTAATTGACAGTTACCTCAATTTTTTGAGTGCTACTCTGGATTATTAATTAACCTAATGAGACCATGCTCAATCTATTCAGTTCTTAAATCTCTTAATCCCATTACAACACGTGGGGTAGTTCAATTAGTAAAACACCTAAGTTGTCTGCACTTAATGTTTGCACAAAAGGATTTTGTAATTTACATGTCGCTGGAATATGTAAGCAGTGTGTATTATCGTTATTTCCTGTCATTAAAATGACCGGTCATAACTTTGCTTTGTTTTGTTTTTCTCTATACTTGGCCTTGAAAAATTAGAATAAAGTAAGTTTATTTTGTATCATCACCTGTTGAAATTAAAATAAAGTGCCATATTTTAGCCAGCCATATAACATCATATAGCAGATTGCATGTCAACATTTGAGTTGATATGAATTTTTTTTTTAATTGGGAAATTTCATTCTCTAGAATTTTAAAAAAAATTTATTTTGTCATGAATAATGAAATTTTAATTCAAACATTTAATTATTTGAATTTTTAATATGTTTACATGTATTACAAATTTTAAAATTCTTTGTCCAGGATCGAACCTGGGACCTCCCGTACTATAGGTGAGTGCTCTACCAACTGAGCTAACCAGACCTCTACAAATATATGAGGTAGGCTTTCATTCTGACAAGACCCATCTCTGGATAATAAAGTTTTCCAATTTCAATCAGGCCAAGTACTATAGTGAAAAAGACTGAGACGAGATGTCCTGCAGTTAGATTCACATGTCCAGGTGAGACCTAGTATAGCATAGAAACATTATATGATCCGCTCTGCACAGCACCTAAATGTGTCACCTTGAAAAACAGTCCGATGAATGAACAGATAAATAGACTCAAGACAGACACAGACAGACAAACAGACAGACAGCGTGAACAGAGAAAAATATATTACTATATCCCCTCAGATTTCTCCAGAGAAAAGTAAGGATTTAAATGCAGATTAAATTATTCTGTTGACCTAACCACTCCATATTTACACAGACTAACCAGAAACTAGCATGACATTAAAAGCAACACGATTGAGCATAAAACTGTAACTAGGGAGTCTACCTGGTTGCTATGGGAAACATTTTTAAAAATAATTTTATTCATTTTATTATTTGTTTGATCTTTAAATCTTGTTTCAGACTGCATACTGAAACATGTTTTTGAATTAGATATCAGATGATAAAACCAAGTATAATATGGATTAAGCCTTTAATCTTAGCTTAATAGAGCCATTCAATCACATGAAATTATGTCTTGATTAATGTCCATCAATTAAATTAAATTTTTTTGTCATTGCAATCCCGAGTTCAACTTTGCTATTTACATACAAAAGCAGGGATTGTTATGGGATATTCTGCTATAAAACTTTGATTCAACATGTATGGTAAAATAATGAAATCTTTACAGGTTCTGTGCAATCTATTATATGTTATTCTCCAAATGTCATTTCCATGCAATCTGAAAACAGACATATTTAAATTTAATGTTTTACACAAAGTTACTTAAAATGTTCACAATTAACATTAAGTATAGAATGAATTTCCTAAAAATAACTTAACTGAAGTACCAACAAATTAAAGGAATTCTATGTGAACCTTCAAGCATTTTTTTTTTTTTTTTTTTTTTTTTTTTTTGTATATTCCTGAGAATAAAACTTTTTTTCAAAAGATTTTTCATGGAATTAATAAATGAGAAGGGGTGTTTCAACAGGAAGCTGTACCCATAAGAATTGGGAATTGTCACATTTGGGAATTTTGTCACATAGAATGAGACAAGTCAGATTTTCTTCTTTCTGTTTAAGCTTCAACTGTATTTCAAAAGGGATTCTTTATATGGTATAAATAACTCTTAGCTACAGTAGTTTCTCAATGAAATGATTATTTGTTAAGGCAATTTTAGAGTCACTAAAAGAAAAAAAAACATGAATGAATCTCAATGTGCTGGATTCAATTTTTTTCTAAACATGTGCTGACAAAATAATCTTATAATGTTGTTGGTCAGAGTAGAACAAGGGTTTAAAAATTTACATGACTGAGACCAGTGTAATTTTTCAGTCAGATTGGCAATATTTAGTTTACTCTATTGTAAGTTCTTACAGAAAGATTCAAATTATTTCAGTCTTACTTCAGACACAGCTCTGTAATCTTTGGTTTCAATACTAAAATGCATTCTCACATTACTCTGCATGTCTACATTCAAGGTTAATGCATTATTACTCATACAGGTTTTTTTCTTTTTAAATATTATCAGTAATAAATGCTCATTGCCAAAACACATATGTGGTCAGACTGATTTGTAATGAAAGCTTTCCAAGTATGAGGTTCTGATGTTTAAACAAAATATCTACTTGATATTCCTGCTGTTTATAATAAAATTGAAGTTATCTCTCACAATTTGTTACAATCAGTTTAAAACATGTATTCTAATTATCTTGCACCAAAAGCTGGTCACCTTCCAAATTCAATCTTCACATTTCTAGGGCTACATATCTACAATAATGATTAAGAAATTTGGGCTTCTTTTACATGTTTTAATAATTCCAAAGTCTGGATTTATTGGCAGGAGTTTGATTTCTGTATCAAATAAACCTGTAGTGCCAAAACTACTGTGTGACTGAATATCATGGTGGTCCACTGCCATATTTAAAAATTTTGGAAACAAAAAATCTGTGCCATTATATCACATGATAAACTAATGGGTTAATCAGCGACACAAATTATAGATACAAAGAAACATTTTTACCATTAGGCTAATCAGTTAATAATGGATGACCTTAATTTTGTATACAAAGAAACATATTTGTCAGTACATGTATCAGTCAATATCAATTTAAAGGCCCAATTAAGGAAAATGCATGTCGCTTGTTGACTTCATTGAATTACAAAAATATGAAAATTTAATCGATGTTTGTAATTGTGTAATCATAGTCAGGTATATATGTGTGTAATATTTAGACAATATTTAGATGCATCAATGTTCTGTATGAGCAGAGACCGCACCATAAATATATCAAATTGCCTGAATTTTGATTGTCGCATTGACAGATAAAGTTATGAAAACACAGAACATTATTATTTGAGAACAAATAACGACTGAAGTGGTATTTCTTATTTTGATATCCTGTTGGTCTCGAAGTTTTAATAGCATTTTTCCAATGCATATTGTTTTTTTATCGAGCACGGAGGGTGAAAACCAATTGTCGCAACAAAAACATTAACAAGCGTTATGTAACTCATGTAGATTATACTATAACGAAAAACACAATTTCAGATCAAAAATAAGTAATGCTGTAATCTGTCATTTATTACACTTTAATTAAATGGTGATAAAAATGTCCGGTTGTCGCCAATAACTTGAGTCAGGCTAATCATTTCTTAAAATGACAGTTGTCTCCGTTAAGGATTTAACAAGCGTTATCGTCAGTATAGCCAACAACAACAGTATTGACAGATTTTTATTTTATAGCGAAGTAGGCAATAATGTCCACTCCTGAAAGTTACCAATTACAAATACTTTTTGTCATGATATATTTAAATTCTTTCAAGAAAGATCTCAAATTTTAACATCTGTTATATTAACATCCGTTATATTAACATCCATGATAATCAAAACTTTTCATAAAAAATCTTCATCAAAAAGAATTTTATGGGTGGTAAGCTTTGTTCTACACCGTAGTACTTCTATAAAAGTTAAAACGCGGGAATATTTGGTTTATACATGCAAGAAGTTTATAGTTTTATAGCATTAAGTACAGTAAAGCATGTTGGGTCTCTTGATTATTCCTCAGTCTTGCAAAAAGAGAATGCATTAGCTATACTAGAAATATTCTATTTTACATAATTACAAGCCTCAGAATAGATTTAATCATGGCGAATACTTAGTAAGCGGTGTAGTGGTAAACTTCAACGCTTAATAATGGTTTCTGCTGCAATGCTGAATGCATAATGAATAATAACGGATGTTAATAAATTTGTGTCTTTTTGACAAAAGTCATTATCCTTTGCCTAACTAACAATATTTGGCAGATATTTTAATAATGAATTATAATAAAAAACAATACAAATAGTATATTTTGCCGATTTTCTTGTTTTTCATGACAGTAAATATTGTTTATTACATTTGGTGATGCATACTGATGACTAAAGATCTTAATAGTTTCTGTAGACGTTATGGTTTTGCCAAAAGAAAATATTTGCATTTTACTAGATATATTTAAACATTGTTCTATACTTCATTTTTTTAAATAAATGGTTATTACTATCAAATAATCCCAGACTATTCTCGTTAACAAAATTTTTAATATCAAAGATGGAGGAACCAGTACTACAAAAATAAATATTCTTTCAGTCGCAAACAGTCGTAATTGAAACTGCTTTTTCATTCTGGAAAGCTTTCAACATTGAGTAACAAGCAAAGTCATTTCTTTAAGCAAAATTAAACTGTTGGTCAATTTATTGTTATCTGATTAAACATCCATTTGCCTTCATAAACGTCAAAAGCTAATCTTTAAAGAGTAGATACTTATTATTGTCATAATTTCATCTGTTACTTAGCTTTCTGTTAATTAAATGGGGTTTTGAGTCCCAATTAAGAATATTTCACTTATATCAGAATGTCACTAGCTTAAACCTGACCTCCCAAATAAGGAACGGGCACTCTACACATTGAGCTAAGGTAGTGGTACTTGGTCCTAATGGTGCATTAAACACACTGGATCAAATTGTACGCTTTACTGTTAGGGGCATAATGCACATTTCCAGGTCTGTTGGTATTTTTGTCTTCTTAAAAGGATTCACATTTATATTACTGCCTTGTTAGCAATTAATGTGTTAAATTTGGTATGCTTACGTAAGTAAATTTGTTGAGTTCTTTATAATTAAAAAGACGTATCCGTTAAATTATAAAGAATTCATCAAATGCACTTACGTAAACATTCATTGGGTTTAGAGAATAATAGAGATTCCGTAATGTCATTAACTTCCGAAACTTTTATAAAAGCCTAAATTTTCAGTTAAAACTGGCAGAGAGTCGATGTTTGTCGCAAATATTTGAGTTGCTTGCAAATGCTTTTGTTATTTCTAATTATTTATCTTTTTTTATTATTTCATTTATTTTACATTTTTATGCCAAAAACTTACTTTAATGTTTTAGTTCAAATTCATTTTTAACATCCGTTATGAAGTAACAGTTGGTCATATTTGGACTAAAAAGTCTTTGAATGTTTAATTCATGTTATCGGTGATTTGTTTTACTTATGTATTGATTAGACTTACAATTAGACATAATTTCCATGATCAAAAAGTTGCTTTCTTATGTATTTGAAATCTTAAAAATTAAAGAATCAGTTTATCAGAATGAAATGGCCAAGATGGCTTCTGTTGTTGCCTCCTCTGTTGATATACAGTGCAAGTGAAATATTTAAACTAACGCGATGGGATTGCTACAGCAATACTCTATTTTAAAAACTAAATCAAAGCAGCTTACAACTTCATGCATTGTTCGTTTACAATTAATAACTGTTACTTTAACATCCGTTATCATGATGTATGAGGTCATTTATAATAGCATTTGAAATATTATTGGAGAAAGTCGTGTGGAAAATTTTGTTATTTTTGAAATCTAGAAACCTCATACTTTCAAATTAACACCAGTCCTACTTCTTACAAATGACTTCAATTTTCAACCCTCTGTAAAAATTAATTGGGCCTTTAATTTGACATTGACTGGTATATGTTAATCACGAAACCATGAATGACCTTAACTTGGGGTGCAATGAAACATTTTTACTATTAGGCTAACCAGTTTAATGACCCAAATTGTGTTCAAAAATGATCTAAAGATAATTCTTTGTTAATGAGATGTAAACAGCTATGATGAATTAATGTGAAAAAGTCAATTTTGCCATTTAAAGACATATGCTGGGAAGTGGTAATATATATTCTTCATCATGTCATGTAACAAACCTCAGTTGCTTTAAGCCAAAAGACATATGAGACATCAATGATCATACATTTAGCCAGAAAAGTGTGCTGATTTAATACACCTATAATAAAACTTAAATTGCAAAATATTCACATCTACAGCATAACAATGTCTACATAGTTATTATACTATCATTATATTATTCAGGTCAGATAAAAATTTATTTATTTACTTTTTTTTTTTTGCCAAGGGTTAAAAAACCCCTTTAAAGATATATAGAAATATACATGTACAACCAACTAAATAACTTATGATGGTAGAGTTTGAAGGGAATGGCAATCCATTCTAAAACATACATGGTTCCTATTTAGTTGGTAGCTGAGTGAACTAAATGTCTTGTTAAAATACATTATGTGCTGGCTTGGGCTGAAACCAACAATGCTCAGAACATAAGTCTTCAACCTCAATTTCATGCGTGTACAGACTGAGCAAAATAAATTAAAATAACAACTATTTCTAGCAACACTAATAAATTGATGGAAAGCTCTGAAGCAAAAATAACAAAACAAACATCAATGAAGAAGACTCCATTATTCAATCTCTTCAACTTGACATATGTACTGATCAAGCCCTGTAGAATTTAATTTGAGCTATAAACTGATTTTTTTTTCATTTAAAACTATCAATCAAACAGTGTATTAAATCAGTCAATGCTTGAATAAAAAATGGTTTTAAGACAATGTCTTATTAGGTTGAACCATTAAATAAACATAAAGTAGAGGACTATATAATAGACCTGAAGACTTTAATCTCTGACATAAAACTAGCTCCTCAAATATACATCTATATAAAATGTTAACTTATAATTTGAACTGAGGTCCCGAACATAAATCTGTGATATATTCTTCAAATAACAAGTTTTATTACTTAAAATTAATTTTAATAAAAATTTAATTAAAAAAAAGGTAACTTAAAATAACACCATTGCTATACAATCAAAATTAGGCAATGCCTTTGACAAATATTGTAATAGTAATATAATACTTTGAGGCCAGTTTTTTGGGCTCAGGGAAAATAATAAATAAGTTTAATACAAACTTTGCTTTTTAAAAAAAACGTTCCAAAAACTATTGAAATTAAAACACCATCTAAATATTCTTACATTAATATGTCATGTCCTTAGGAAATAAAAGTGATTAATATATATATATATATATATATATATATATATATATATATATATATATATATCAGCGCTCCAGAAATGCCGGCAGTGTCAACTGGCGATTTTAGAAAATCAGTAAAACAAAATTTTTAATGCCAATATTTGCGTCCTTGGTAACAACTCCCCCCCCCCCTCTCTCTCTCCTTCCCAACCGTTGCGCGAGTTTGTCTGTGTTTGTAATGTCAGTTTCTTTAATTGTTTAATATTCGATAGTTTACCGTTATACACCCTTCCAATAAATCGCGACACCTGGCAGCAGCAGTTATCGTTCCTTACCGGAAGTGACGAAAGTGGAGGAAAAGCCATTTTGCAAAAGATTACATGTTATTTGCACCGACACGACACAGAAGAACTAAAAAATATAATTTATCAAAACGGATTTCATCGCTTATTTATAGCTGACTGGTAAGTTAACTGATCATCTACTTATATTTATATTTATTGGGCATATTTTAGCTAAATACATGCTTTAAGTCATTACGTTTAAAGTATATATATGATATGTACGATGAGCGTCCATGTTGTCGCCGAAGGGAAACCGCCGATCGAAGGATAAAAACTTTTCTTTTTTTTAATTGTTTTTATTTTCCCAGACCTTAATTACAAAATAGGGAAGGCAAGTGCCAGGGTTGGGGCCCATGGGCTCACTTGCCGGGTAACAACAGGATAAATATTACAATATTTTTCTAGGTTGAAACAGTGTATACATTTTAGATACTAAATTATCCATAAGTATATTAAAGGTCATAGGATTTTTCAATGTATATAGTGGATGTGTGTGTGTGTGTGTGTGGTAAAAATCAAAGGGACATTTAAATGTCCATATAAGTCTGGGTTTTTGTAGATAGAACGTGTGTGTGTGTGTGTGTGTGTGTGTGTGTGTGTGCATTAATTATGTATGTGTGTGTTTATGTATGTGTGTGTGAATTAATTGGAAAGAAGAAAATTAATTGTAGTGTGTTTGTGTGTGTAACTGACTCATACAAAGGAAAAAAATAACAATAATAGTAATAATAAGAAGTAAAATATTACAAAATAGATATAATACAGATATGTAATAAACAAATTTGAAAAAGGAATTTGAGTCAGTTTTGTCTGTGTGTATAAAAATGTGTTATGTGAAAGAAATAATTGTGAAAAGGATAAAAACTTATCTCTGCCAGTGATCATAAATAAACATTGATTTGTCACATTCTTTGCTATTTTTTTAAATTTTGACAATCACACGATAGATTACAAGTGGTTTTTTTTTCGAGATGACGCGGTACATTTCAAATTTCAAATAAACTTAAGTAGGCCTAACCATAGCCATCTTATTCTTCCAATATTTTTCTTGAATTTTTTGGTCAGTGAGAAATACTTCAAAACTCATTCAAAGTTACGAGATAAAGTACACTATTTATATGTGGTATATATTCATTAAAATGTGCTACTTATATGAATACATCTGTTGATAAAACAACTATTTCTCCAAATTTTAAAATAATATTTTATTTATGCATGTTGTTGTTGTTTCTTGGTTAATCCCCTTGTATAACGTCTAAGTGCAGAGGGAAAATATAAATCTAACCAGATATCTAAATATCAATATGCAATTGAAACGCTAAATTACTTCAAAATCAATTCATAAATATGTGAAAATTGACCACATATATTGATTTAACTCCTCTTGATTAGCACACATACACTAGTAGCATCAAGAGCTATTTTAGAATTAAATAATGATAATAATAAAAAGAAGGAGAAGAAGAAGAATTCTTAAAATAGTAATAATAATATTAAAAATAATAAATGATGAAAAATCTTAACAATGAATTAGATAAAGAAATTATTAAAACAAAATTAATGACTTATTAAAAATTGATTATCATATGTATAAATAAATGGAAAATAGCTTAACAATGGCATAAATTAATAAAAAAAAAAAAAAAAAGAAGAAGAAAGAGAAAAATTGTTGACAGAAATTTCACCAATGAGGTAAAAAAAAAAAAAAGTTAAAAAAAAAAAATAAAATAAATGTTTGGACTTGTTAAATGCTATTTAGAAACTGACTGGAATTGATGAATATATTCCTAAATTGCAAGTGTCAAATGTACATATTAAGTGGTGTTTTTGATGTAGTAAATTAATGTATACACTCTTTAGTAATATTGATCATTTGCCAGACAGTTTGGTTATTTACATTCAACAAACTGTCAACAGATTTACCTGTTAATACAGGAAATAATTAATTAAAAATCTTATCATCAATGAATGCATGAGTGAATAATATGAAATAAAGTGAAAAAGAAACTGTGGAAAAAAATCAGTTATCAGTTTACAATAAGTGATCAAATGTTTTTTTTTTACTATAACTAAATA
Source organism: Tegillarca granosa (assembly GCA_029721355.1). Taxonomy (NCBI): domain Eukaryota; kingdom Metazoa; phylum Mollusca; class Bivalvia; order Arcoida; family Arcidae; genus Tegillarca; species Tegillarca granosa. Next base: position 57,523 of record JARBDR010000123.1, read on the forward strand.
TTGTTGTTTTTAAATTTTCCAAGATTTCATGGTTAATAAGGTTTTTATTTCTATTATTATTATTATTTTATTATTTATATTTTATAAAATTTAGATTTTATTTATTATGATGTTAGTTTAAACAGTATTTATTTCATTAAGTAATCATACATACAAACAAAAAAATTACATTAGGGATTATGAGGTTTCCTTCATCCACAATAATGATAATAAATGTAAAAATAAAATTGTCAAATATCTAACAATTAAAAAAGTCTTGAAAAAAGAAGAAAAAACCTGATTATCAGCTTAACAAAATAAATAAAAAATATATACATGTAAATTATATAAATTAGAGTAAAAAAAAGAAATAAAAAAAAAAAATAATACAGGTTTTAAAAAAAAACCAGTCTAAGGCTGGATACTTTCAGACAAGGCTGGGTCATATTGAGGCAGGACTGAAATTGCATTGTTATGTAAATAAAAAAATGCAGTCAACTGTTTAAAATTTTGATGATTTCAATCCTGTAAAAATGAAGTTCTCATTTACATTTTCCTTTTTATTTCAGTTTTAATGAAGACTTTAGATGGCTTCTGTACTAGATGATATCACAAACAGACCTGCTACTACTTTAAGTGACAGCAAATGTGATTGTTCAGTTCTGACAGAAGATGACATACCAGGCGCAAAACTGACTAAAGATGTAGAAAAATGCAAAAAAAATGAACTGTCCTTCTGGTTGAAATGTAGAGGTTTTACAATAAAAAAATCTGAAACAAGAGCACAGCTTTGTAATCGTGTCAGAAAATGTATGTCTGAAACAACAGTCATAACAATAGTGGATCCAGATCCAGGGAAGTGCCACCTAATCCTTAAACAAACAAATTGTAACAATTGTGGACAAACTGTCCAAAGCAGACAACAGAATACCATTTCCGATCAAAATGTTGCAGACCACAAAAAAACAATGCCAGTGGATGGGTGGACAAGTTCAACAGAGTTTTTACCTCCATTATTTTCAATTGTAAATATAGTTGAACATCTAAAATCGACAGGGAAAAAGCAAAGCTATGTAGAAAAACCAATGGACAAAGGTTACAAATTTTTCTGGGATGGATATATTCACAATGTACTTACAGTTAAATGTCAAACAACAACATATTTTAAAGCAAAGTGTTTTCGTTCGCTAAAGAAAAATGAATTGCCACACAGTTTGTCAGTGTGTTTGGATTATGATTCTGGATCTGTAAAGTCAGCCACATGTTCCTGCGTAGCTGGTGTAAGTGGATGCTGCAATCATGTGTTTGCTTTACTTTATGCAATAGATCATTGCAAAAAACTTAAATTAACAAATTTTCCTAAAAACAAGACATGTACGGAAAAACCAGCAGAATGGTCAAAATGTAGAACAGATGGTGTTCATTCACAACCAGTAATGGAACTAGGGATTTTTAAACCAAGATATGGCTCGACATCTGCTGGTATAACAAGTACTTTGTATGAAGCAAGGGCACCAGCTATTCAGGGAAATTCCAAACAAGAATGTGACAGTTTACTTCTTGGACTTAAAGAAAAACATAGCAATTTAGGAATTTTCCATGTGTTAAATGTAAATGACAATAAAAATCTTGTTCCCACCAGACTTGGTTTTTCAGTAGAACAGGGCAGTCCACTAAGCTATCAACTTGCTGTTACAGAAGCCAACTTTACAGTATCTGAAAATATTGACTACCTGAATCTTCCAGAAAAGGATCATCCTAATAGTGAACTATCACCATTTCCATGGAAACAAAATGATGCTCCAAATTTAGACAAAGACTGTCTGCAATCTCTAGGACTCGATTTAAGTACTGAAGAGTGTGAGAAAATAGAGAAAGATACACTTGGACAAAATTCTAACTCTGCATGGTTTGATGCTAGAAAAAACAGACTAACTGCCAGTAAATTTGGTTTAGTTTTGCAGAGAAAGACATCAAAGAATGAAAAGTTTGTAAAAAACACAATAATTGAAAAACGTGATCTTTCACAATTGCTGCTGTTAAATATGGCCTTGACAATGAGTCTAAAGCAGTAGACCATTATGTTCGGTATATGAAAAATGCAAGAAATAATGTAAAAACTTTCGAGTGTGGACTAGTTATCAATTCAAAATTTTCATGGACAGGTGCTTCTCCAGACAGAATTGTTTATGACAAGAATTATGGATTTGGACTCCTTGAAGTTAAATGTGCACATGGGAAAAAAAGTATTCCCCCAATTGATGCATGTGATGACCCTTCATTTTTCTGTTACAGAAATGATCAGGGACTTCCAGTGTTAAAACAAGATCACCATTACTATGCACAAGTGCAAGGGCAACTTGGAATTTGCGGTGCAGACTGGTGTGACTTTGTAGTATACACCAACAAAGGAATGATTATTCAAAGGATACCATTTGATCAGGCATTTTGGGACAGGATGATGCCTCAATTAAAGAAATTTTATGTGCAACATGTAATGCCTGTGCTTTTAACATAATTTGAAAGTGACAAAATTATCTGTGCATGCTATGTTTCCATAAATTTTAAATTACTAGTAGCCAAATTTCAAAAATTTGTGAAAATATAGTCTTTTTTAAAGTGTTTTCACACAAATTTGCTAAAATATGTTACTTTTTGAAAGAATTTCTCAGAAATTAGTAGCCAATGGCGATTTTAGCTACCAAGAATGGAAATATAGTGCATGTTAGAAATTGCAAGTTTGAATAAGTGACATAACACGATTCAGTATTAGGTGCTGTAATTGGGTGCAATATCTGTAACATAAAATGATAGATTTCTTTAATGTATTACTTTTTAATATTTAAATTATATTTTAAATTTAATTTTGCAAAACTAAAAAGTTTTGCCAAATTACAAAAAATATATTTACAGCCATCCACTTAAACCATTGGTTGCAAAATAAGTGGGGTGTTTGGGTCATCCAATAGATCTTTAACCACACCACTGGACATTTGCTCCAGTGATTGACCAAAGTTTGGAGTTGTATAATCAGTGGTCCCCAATGTGTGTTTGTAATTTTTATCTAGTCTTTTTTTATATATACATTATAAATTACCATTGGTTGTAAAATAAGTGGGGTGTTTGGGTTATTCAATATAACAATAACCACAAGCGCTGGACATTTGCTCCAGTGCTTGACCTATGTTTGGAGTTTTATAATCAGTGGTCCCCTATGTGTTTGCAATTTTTATCTAGTCTTTTTTTTTTGTTTGACATCATAAATTAGAAAGAATCAGAGTACCCTTCCCCCTGTAAAGACATTGTGTAAATATTTTTAAATGAAAGTTCATAACTTTAAAAGCTTGACAGAAATATATAAAGGATATAAACTACCAATTTTGCTGAAAATGTGATAAATGTAGCACAAAAAAAATTTATTTTATGGATATTGATGCAATAAGTAATAATTCATAAACTATCCATATTATTTGAAAGGCTATTTAATATATCCACTATTCATATAACATGTTATAAAATGTACAATTTTGTTGTAAATGTATAATGTTTTTCTTGTAAACCGATTATGATTAAAATGATTTAATTGCATAATAATTAAATTGCATGTTCTGTTCATGATCATGCATATTGTCTTTACTAAACTATTCAGTAATTTTCAATAAAGCTTTCAGTGTAAATTTTACATTGAAATTTAAATTTAAAATTGCTATTATTTATTATTCTGCAGCTGTCCACAGGGATCTTTTACACGCGATTTAATTACTGGTATTAGCAGAAACAGATATAATAGGTTCTTGAAATAATGTTAACAATGCACAAACTGTCCATATCTGATTTATAGATCCAGCTAAGGAAAGTGGGATGATCTGGTCAAATATGTGAAAATTTTTTATTCTATTGATAGCCCTCTCCACATGGATTCGTTCAGAAGCTATTGTCTGAGTGTTGAGAACCTCTGAACCACTCATTTGACCTTGCAAACCAAGAAATGGTGGAATATTCAACTGAACACCAAGTTGATCTAACAGATCTTGGATATCAAATCCTTTGTCTGCCATTACACTGTCCCCAGAATTAAATGGCATAAGAAGTAATCTGCTTCTTTCAGTGATTTCCCTGTCAGAAATTGAACCAGTGTAAAGTTGGCTTACAAATGTCACATTTCCTAAAGGAGAGATTCCTACTAAACCTTTGAAAGTATTTGCACTCTTATAATTACTGTAAGTCTGTGACTTCAACAGTAATGAAGATGGCATCTCAACTTTAATTTCTGTGCAGTCAATGATGACTCTTGTTGATGGATACTTCTCTTTAAATGAAGCAGGCATTGACTTGACAACTTGCTCTTTTGTTGCCCAAATATTCAAACCACCAAGACGCAAGTACAGAAAATTTGCCCAGGTTATAATAATATTATTCACAGTACTGACAGAAATTCCAAATCTATTTGCAAGATCTAACTCAAAGAGTCCTGCTTTTACTCTACATAAAAACAAAAAAAAATGGTTTGCAGGGGAAAGTTTTCTTGGCCGACCACGTTTAACACCATCGTCATCAGTTAAGATAGTTGAACAATTCAGAACTATGTTCTCACCATTTGGCCCAGGGTTCAAAAACTTTAACACAGATTCAAATATAGTGCGACTTGGAAATCCTGTGTAAAAATTAAAATCACTGTCACTTATATTTTCAACTGAAAACTGGCTTGCTTTTAGCTTTCTCTGCAGAGTTTCCACTTGGTTTTGATATTTGCTATTTGCTTGTTCAAGATTGTTCAGCTTTTGTGTTAGTTTTTTTATTTCCTCTACAAGCATGAAATTTTCAAGCTTATTTTTCATGTTTTCAAGGTCAGAACTAGACACCTGGTTGTTTTTATCTAAAGTACATGAAGTTGGTGAAATCCTGGGCATCAATGTAGCTTCACAGTTTTCAGATTCTAAATTTACTTCTGAAACTGTATCTGAATCATTTTGGACAGAATTAGCTCTACTTTGCTGAAGCTTATTCAATGGCCTCTGTTTAATTTGTTTATATACAAGTTTATTGCTTTTCCAGCACTCAAATATGGTAGGAACAGCACCTTGTAATAAGTAACGTTGCCCACTGTAGGTATGCACTTCATACTGGTCTGCAGAAAAATGCACTGAACAAACTCTTGTATGACCTTTAACTACGAATGTTTTATCTTCATCCCTTTTGATGTTGATAAGCCATCTTTTCCTTAAAGGATCATCAACTGGTGGGAAGGAATGATAACTTAATTTCCCATGGCCTTCAATTTCTTTATATCCATTATTGGTGCATAATGGAACACAGCAATTTCTGCGACTCTGGAAAAAAAAAATTGAAACCAAATTAAATTTTCAATAAACAAAATCATATTTATTTGGTTTATTTCACTTGATTAGAATTTCCAAAATGATTCAAATCTATAATAATTTATTTTTTAAAAAAGACAGCAGTACATCTGCATAGAATTTTGATTCTGAGCAAGGAAAAATTATGAAATGTATGCAAAATTAAATTCAGTGATGGGGGTTCAGCTGATTATGCATTCAAGTTGTAGTACGTCCTTAGTTTATCACCAATGTGGGTTTGTGCCTTGCATGGGCTCATATGTGAGGTGTTTATCACCTATCATTGGCCTTTAGTGGTTGGCTCGGTGTCATTAAAATGTGACAGGTTGGTATATATTGTATGTATCTGTCATACTGTGTATCAGTGTACAAGCACTATAAACACAGAATTAGTCTGCACTGGTCAAACAGAAGACATGAAATCTTGCATGTCTGATATGACTGAAAAATTGTTAAAGCAATGCCAAACAAAATTAAATCAACAATTCAGAGAAACACTAACATAACAAATAGAAGAAAAAAACCACCTTCAAAAACAGAACAAAAAAAAAGAAAATAACCTTTGGGGTGATAAATTAAACAATTGAAAATAAAAACAAGATTTTAGTTTTAAAAAAATGAACCTACCTTTTTTTCACTTCCAGCTTTTGTCAGCTTCCCTGGAATGGGACATGCATAGTCATGATCTGATGTCATACTTGTTAAACTGAAAAATAGAATGTTAAAATAATAATATTAATCATAAAAAGAATTCAAGAGAAAGAAAACTACATACAAGAAAATATCAGTATGATCAGTGTCATGTCATAATCAGAAGGAGAAAATATCAACAAAAAATAAAAATTTCAGTAATTTCATCTCTTACAAAAATATTCTTGTCTGACTTATGACAGAAAAGTGTAATCTGAAATTTGTATTCAGTTTTTGTTATTATTTTGTACAAGGTTTCATTCCCCCACTACCCGTTTTAAACTCACAAAAACTTATCATTTTATGAAGCATATATAAACACACTTATATATTTATATATATAAACACACTCGAGAGTTACAGAAAATATGTATTTCAAAGTAATACTCAGTAAACAAGTTACATTTTGCAACAATGAGTGATTGACGCGTCACTAGAAAACAAGATGCTTGTTCCAATTTATTCACGATACTGACTAAATGTTGATTATTTTCGCATGAAAACCAAATAAACCTTGTGTCATTTCGGTTATAAGAGTAATGAAACTTACCGTTTAAAAAATTCTGCGGCGTGGAGTTAACTGCAGTAATTAAGATGTACTCGACAATAGTAAACAAAGACGCCCTTGCATTGTGGTAGGCTTGTTGTATTTCCTCCAATGACGTCATCACAAGGGAGGTAACTAGTATCCGGTTATTAATTGAAAGGGTGTATAGGAAGCCTTTATCTATAACCTAATGTATAATGAACATTTCAAGTCATCAACTGTATATAATAAAGATCAGAGACACCTAAATGGTGGTATTACGTCATTTCCGGTTGATTTTCTTTCTCGTGGTATCTATCCTTCAATGATCAGAGCAACATCATATGATATAAAACTGTTTAAGTAGTTATAAATTATTAAGTAAAAAATTCGGTTATTTAGGAGAATTCAATAAATCTATCACCTATCAGGACTGGTTTTTGTCTGAAAGCAAAAAAAAAATAATAAAAATAAAAAAAAAACTGTACTACTTTTGTTTGTCATTTTCCGGCGAACCTCGTTACTTTCTAAGCATCGCTGTTTTTAAAGTAGTTTCCCCAGGTAAGGACACCGATATTACCGGTACATAATAATAACTTGACTGCAGACAATTACAAGAAGAAAGCGGCATGTTGGTGCACCTCAAACGTTGGGAGTTAATGAAAAAAGTCACGTTGTTTTCTGTAAACAAAATGGCGACCTCGATGTGTATTACTTAGAGAATCATGATTATTGATCAACAAACGCTTTAAAAAATAATAATTAATGAAATAAACAACACAAAAGGTAACTGTTACTTGTATTTAGTTCAAAATTTTACTTTATCATTGATATATGCGTGGATATCGCTGTTGATAATGTCTTAAAATATCGAGAGGGAACCGGGACCCAAAATCGGCTCTAAAATGTCTCTAATTTTTCGGACACTCTAAATATTCGGACACCCCCAATTTTCAAGATATTTAATTTTAAAATTTCCTCAAAATTCCCGGACACTTGAAATTATTAAAATCTGTCCGAATACATAGAAGGATTACGGTACTCAATCATTAAACCATTCAAGCCATGTAACACGTGTCCTGGCTAACGATGCGTGTATATTGATCACATAATTACAGGTAATTAACGGATTAAGATAATTATCGATCTATCGGAGTATAAGCCCATAGTTCTGTTACGTTATTGATATTCATCTCAATTATTAAGGGTGCAGTAATAATTTATTTTTCGCCGGTTGGATGTTTTCACAACCGGCGTTTTTGCTTGCAAACCGGCGTTTTTTGCCGAAAAAGTGCCGTTTCTAGAGGCCTGATATATATATAAATTAAATGTATCATTGTTTAACACATCTGCTGAAATTAGGTAGAATGTAATACAGGAAATTTATGGCTCTTCAACTAGAATATATCCTTAAAAATGTGTAAAATTAAGTTTATTTGAACAAAAAATCTCAAGCAAATCACTTATATCAAATTTATCTTTACATAAACTTTATTATTGCCTGATACAGAAAAAATTTGGATTTTTTTCTACTCAATGCTGAAATAATTTCATTTTTACTTTTTTTTTCTTTTTAAATTTGTGTTGTAGTTGTTCAATGTGATTCTCACTTTACCTGTTGACAACATGCAGTTTTTAAATATTTCCAGCTACCAAGGCACAAAAAACATAAAACATGAATTATCTCAGAAACAAGAAGCAAAAAAAAATTAAATTAAATTAAAAATAAAAAATAAAATTAAAAAAAAAAATAATAAAAAATAAAAAAAATAAAATAAATTTAAATTAAATAAAAAATAAAAAATAAAATTAAAAAAAAAAAAATAAAAAATAAAAAAAATAAAATAAAATAAAATAAAATAAATAAATAAATAAATAAATAAAATAAAATAAAATAAAATAAATAAATAAAATAAAATAAAATAAAATAAATAAAATAAATAAAATAAAATAAAATAAAATTGATCATGCATCAGAATTTTTTTAAATTCCTCAATATCTGACACCAATATAAAATGCATTTTTGCTCTTTAAAATTCCCTAGTGAAATTTTTGCAAATGTGATCTTAGGAACTGAAACAAACTTTGTTATTTGTGAACCATTATGGTATCAATTGCCTGACTGCATTACCCAGTTCAAATTTCAAACAATAACATCAAGAGTCTAAAATCTTATGACAGCCATTATCCTTAATGAAATACAAGAAATGAGAAAGTTTAGACTCGTTAATTTATATAGGCAGACAGATTTTGTCTGAATAGAATATTTTGACATGTTTAAAATTAGCATTCTTAGACTGACTCATTTAAAGTATGAAACACTTATTTTCCTTTTAGAATAACCATTATTATCACCATAATCATCACCATCAGCAGCAGCAGCAGCAACAGCAGCATTATCATCATCAGCAGCAGCAGCAAGCATCAGAAAGCATTGTAGCACCATAATAATGTCTCAGGAATATTTAAGAAAGCAATGTGATGATAAACCCACTTATAGCAATTTATTGTAGAATCTGACTTACTTTTATACAGAGAACATTGTTATACTTGGTAATAGTTACCTGACCAGAGAATCTACCACCAATCTATCACTGACAATTAGTGGGAAAAAAATGTATAAATATAACATTTAATATTATGCATGAGTGAAGTGGAGTTAAGGTGTTAATTTAATATAAATCCCCAGTCAAGGTTCTTTTGCTTATATCACAGATCACAGTGCTCAGTTCTGCAATAATTGAGAAAACTAGACTACCCATAATAAAACCCAGTCTACCTTAAGCAAAGAAATATGACAAACTTTTATAGTGTACTTGTAGGATCTGCCAAGTAAAGATAGGCTGTGACGGGTGCTTTAATCTGTTAGCATGCAAGTTGCCAACAAGTATGTATAATACTTCTAATTGGACACATAATACACTGACAAACACCATTTGTCTAATTTAAGCACCATGCTTACAAAGTCATCACAAAAAGACCTCTGGTTTTCATAGCCCATATCTGAAAGCCATATACTTGTGTCATCAGCAGATTTTATTGATATTTTAGGCTGCGGATTGCTAAAGATCAGATCTATCTCCTTCTATAAAGGTTAATACACTTTTTATTCTCTTGAAGTGTTCTAATTTCTTATTGTTTTATAATTTCTAATTGACATCTAAATTTAATTACTGTAACAGAAATATATATCACACACAAGTGTCCACAGACAAAATGGATTTCACAAATCTCAAGGGTCATGAATGCCAGAATTTAATTTGATTTACATCAAATTGGACTCTCAAGAGGTAAAGACAAAAACAAGTAAACAAGATGAAATGAGTATAAATCTCTAGTTAAAAATCCTCAATCTGTAGTTAACAATCGTCATTGTATTTAACAAATCTGATTTTACCTTCGAGGCAGTCATTATCCTCGGTAAATCATTATTTGAAATTGTTACAACCACTTTTACAGAAATTACTAAAAACAAAAATGACAGCTGAAAGTAGGCATGATCGACTCCAAAAGGTTTAAGATGGGGTTTCCCATTATCCATTTTTTTTCAGTGGTCTGAATCGACAAATTATATTTTTTCATAAGAAAACAGACCAGACAAAACCTACTTCCAGTATAGCTCATTGTCAAAATGATGGTTTTTGTGTCAAGGGAATGTCAAAAAATGTTCAACAAGAATTGTCTCATTTAATGTATAGCTGAAAATCAATGAATTTGCACAGATCTCAATCAAGATCAATTTTAAAACACTGTCTTATAAATAGCTGGAGACCTATCGATACAAGAAACCCAATTTTGAAGGAAATTTCTCGTAAATCATATTCAGTTTTGACAATAAAACCTACATGTTTTAATTGTTTTTGAAGGGCAATTTAAGGCTGTGGATTTTATAGCCCAGTCCCTTTGGTTTGTAGAACAGTGGGGGGTCATGCCTGGGGTAGAACCACAGCTTCATAATACATGGTACTTTAAAATCTGTAATACTGCTCTGTTTTCTGGCTTTGCTACAATGAAGACAATATCAACTGATTTATGTGACTGGAAGTGGTATGCTTGTCTGGGGCATACTGACTCAGCTAGAACTTGAAGAAAAAGCCTTCCTAAAACCTACAACTGACAAAGTGTAATTTGCATTAAAACATCAAAACGCAGACAAAAACCTTTAAGAAATCTTTAATAATAGTGTTTATAGGTACAAACTCATTTACAACTAACTTGATTATATTGACTGTAAAATATTAATGTTAAAACTAAAATACATTTCACAAAGTCATCTCAATGGTGAATATTACATGTTTTTTTATGTAGTTATGATCCTATCTCAATTTTCTCGCAGATTAGAGAAATAAATCAGTTATATATCTGGATTAACAAGCCATTCAGCCTGAAAATTCATCAACTGTAATTTTAAATGTTTTGTAAGAGGATAATACAGCAGCTTATTGATGCACACATCAAAGCATGTTTATACACAATATCTTTCCTTGATTTTACCTAAATTAAAAACATAAAAACTCATTTAAAGACTGTATAATTCTGATGATAGAGTTCAAATAAGTACTTGACTTTAAAATTGTAATGAAAAAAGCCTGCAGATAGACAAAACCTTTGAGTTTATTCACTGATGTTTATTAAATGGTTTTAAAAGAAACAAGTAGAATAACTGTCAGAGTCACTGTGCTTGTTGAAACAGTTAATAGTTTCCAATTTTTCATTAAAGAAACAGGAACCAAAATGAAGTTTTTCACTTGCTTGAACATAGATATAATAGGAAATTCCAATGGATATCCACAAATACCATAAAATATTTCTTTTGAAAAAAGTTGCAGCTATGGAGCTTTTTGGAAAAGCCACTGACCTTATTTGCACACACAACATAAATCATCACCAAGCACATCACTTCTGGTGTAAACATGGTCATTTTCAACAAATCCCTATAATAGCAACAATATCCTTTCTACAGAATTATTTAACAGTATTTGTGGATTTGCCCAGTGGTTTTTAGTAATGACTGACTGTTAGTTTAAAACAGTGGACATCATAAAACACTACTTAAGAGTGTTATTAAAACTGGTCACAATACAATGTCAAACAAACAGCAACACTGAGAGTAAGACTGGTAGTTAGTAGTTGGTTGCAATTTTGTTTAATGTTGCTTCAATTTTTCAGCTGTTTATGATGAGAGTAAGTACATCAATTATTAGGATTAATGTAACAACAAGTTTGTGTATGCATTTGATTTACCAGTGTGTATTATGGTCTGTATTGTACTAGCACACACTCGTAACATTATCCTGGCACCTGATAAATCGGTCAATACCTTTTCCTTTTAATGCAGAGTGCCAGGCAAGAAAGCAGTATCTCAAATTTTAAAGTCTTATATGTGACCTGGTTGGGGTTTGAACCTACAATCTTCCACCACCAAGTCCCAATGATGGTCTAGTGAGTTTAAGAAAACATGTAAAATTCAACCATTTAACTTATTTACAACCAGCTGTACATAAATAAGCAAGTTTATAAATAAAAATATAAATTTTACCAATCAATGTACCAACAGCCCTTGCATGTGTATGTGAGAGAACCAAAAGATTGAACACCTGTAAAACTTTTATAAATACAGTAGATTCCACTTAATTGCATACCGGTTAATTGCATATTCCGGTTAATTGCATAATTTTTCTCTGCACCAAACCATTTCTTATTTAAACAATGTAAAAAATTCCGTTTATTTGCATAAACAAAAGTCTAAATTCCACTTAATTGCATAAAAAATTCTGAAAATTATGCGATCTTGGTCTGAAGTTTCATGATTACAAAATATATTTGCCGACAATGCAAGGTAACTTCGAGAGCTGTTTACATTATATAACATGTGTACAGCTAACACCAGGTGAGATATGAAGCCAGTTAATTAGTGTTCACTTTGTAGGGTAGTCATCCAATTGGTCTGTCAATACGCGTTTGTCAGGAAACGTAATTAATTATGTTAAACCAATTAAAAAGGGCTATGACAGGTGAAAAATTTGTACCCGGGTCACACAAGTTTTATAACGATCTTTTTTAACTGGAATTTATTTCCATTACATTTTCTAAACCCAGACATGGTTTTACAGTAACTTCGGTGCTGGGTTTTTTAAACAAAGATTAAATAAAACCAAAAACATTTTTTTTTAAATTAATGTTTTTGTTAACATGGTTAAGGAATGTGTATGTACGTTGACTGTTATCCCAGAGCAAGCTTGATAACGCGTATTTACAGTTCTTTTAGCGTAAACTCAATAAATCATACCTCAATCAAATGCTTTATTCTTTATTTATTATTTCCTCTTGAAGATAAACTGGTTGAAATCATCGTTTACGGCTGAAAAACCCTTTATGTAGCAAGTTTTGTCGGTATACAGATTCAACATCAAAGACATTTTTTCACTTTAGGAAGTGACGTTTTATTCATTAATTTCATTGAATCAGACCTAGTTACACATAACAACAGGAATTTCCAATTTATGACTGATCGAATAATTGGTCAATAAACAATTAAAATATAACTTTTTATAAAATAAATAACAAGATAAGACATCTTTCAATTAATTTACACAAAATCTGTTTGAAATTTAACGTTGTCAAGCAACTGGATTTTTTTCTATGTCACATTTAAAAATAGATTATCGTACCGTGAAAGGGAGATAACTCGAACAATATAACTCAGTGCCATGTGCGAACACTTTGATTTTTAAAAAGAAGTACATAAACAAGAAATATGAATGTCGCGAGTGTTAAGGAACAGTGAATTAAATACATGTACCAACAGATGTTCCAGTTACATACATTTTCTAGGATTAAACACAGATCGATGGTCAGTAAGAAAAGTCCACCTATACCACATTTTGGAATCCCATGTAAATACGAGGTTTAAAAGGATTAGCTAGAATTTTAAATCTTTATTTAGTAAAGAAAATATACTACAAGTCTTGAGATTTTAATTAATTAATTATTTTTTTCAATTATCTTTAATTATTTATTTCAAAGGAATTACAAATTTTCTACTGTTTCTACAGTACACCGACTTTGATGTCTACTTAAACAAGAGGCCCATGGGCCTTAACGCTCACCTGAGGACATGGCCAACCTGAGGATATATCCAAAATCATTTGCAAAAATACATAAAATATTCTAATATACATTCCTACAAAAAAGTTAATAGTTTTCAAGATAATTAACAATTTGAGTCTTTTTATGCATCTATGACCTTGACCTTTAAACGTAAGACCTTGAATCTTATATCAAAATAATCACCATATCAATTCCTACAATATTCTGATACACATGCCATACAAAAAGTTAATAGTTTCCAAGATAATAAACAATTTCAGTCTTTTTATGCACCTATGACCTTGACCTTTGAATGTATGACCTTGAGCCACATAACAAAATGATTGTCATATCAATACCTACAAAATTCTAGTATATATACCTTTGCAAAAAGTTAATAGTTTTCAAGATAATTAACAATTTGGGTCTTTTTATGCATCTATGACCTTGACATTCAAATGTAAAACCTTGAATCTTATATCAGAATGATCACCATATCAATTCCTACAATAATCTAATATACATGCCAATACAAAAAGTTAATAGTTTCCAAGATAATTAACATTTTCAGTCTTTTTATGCACCTATGACCTTGACCTTTGAATGTATGACCTTGAGCCATATATCAAAATGTTTGTCATGTCAATACCTACAATATTTTATAATACATGCCTATACAAAAAGTTTATAGTTTTCAAGCTAATGCACAATTTTAGTCTTTTTTAGCAAAAAAATAACATTTCAGGGGCAACAACTCCTACATGCATTATCATACAGTTACGAAACTTTGTACCTTTTTACATTTTGTCCTGCTAAACATTTTAACAATGTTTTAATATTATATATCTCTTATAATTTGGAAGAAAAAAGCCTAAAACTGCACAAATTACAAACTAGGTCATGACCTTGAACTTTGACCTTGACCCCATTTTGAAGGTTATTTCAAGAAAAAGTCAAAACTGAAAACCCCATGTCAATATCTATTCATACAGTCAAGTTATAATAATTTGAAGCCATTTTACGAAATTTTCAAAATTAAACGCGAAAACGCGTAACCTTATTTTTTACCAAATTTCACGAAATGAACAATTTATAAGCTTAAGACCCTAGAGAAGCCAAATATCACATCAGATTTTTTTCTCCCATCATCGCTTTCGGAGAAGAAGATTTTTTAAGTTTTTTGGAACCATGGGTCACCTTGACCTAGTTTTGGGAGCCATGACAACGTCACGAACAAATCTGAATTGCACTGGCCCATATATGCATCTGACCAAGTTTCATTGAAATCTACCTCATAGTTTTAGAAAAGAAGTTGAAAATGTAAAAGTTTACGCCGCAGACGACGACGACGACGACAATGCCGCCGCCGCCGACGACGACAGACAAATTTTGATCAGAAAAGCTCACTTGAGCCTTTGGCTCAGGTGAGCTAAAAAAAACAAAACAAAAAACGGCCTCACCGGGTGTATCCGTCAATCGATCAGCTAGAATTTTTAAAACATTAAACAAATTAAATAAAATAATTTTTTAAATTTTTTTATTCTGAATTATTTATTTCATTTTTTAATTTCAAAGTAATAACTAATTTTCTGTTGTTTCTACAGTGTACTATGATGCCTACACAAGTACTAAAATGGCCCCAACCGATGTATCCATCAATCAGTTGTGCCCAAAGGGCATTTTCGGTTATTTGCATATTCCGCTTAATTGCATAAAATTTTCTGACAAACGGACTATGCAATTAAGCGGAATCTACTGTATTATAAACACTTAACATCTTATAATTCAAATATCAATTGATCAATCTTTTAACACATAGTTAATTAAAAGAATTAAACTAGCCAAAAGAAAGGAATTACAAAGAAAGAAAACTGTTACAACATCACCTCAATTAGAATATTTAAATTTTAATATAAATCAAAAAAGATGTTTTGTCATCCTTGCAGATATAATAATACTTAAAGGAAGGAAAAACTGTAAAAGCATTGTTCATTTATATGCATTTTAATTAAATTCCATGTAGTGCTAACTTGTTCTTGCCCCAGTTTCACAATCATTCCTTATGGTTGTGAAACTGAGGCCTGCTGTATATGTGATACTCATATTGCAATCACTGTCTATAATGTAAAACCTAGGAGTACTTCAGCTAGTTTGTATGAGTGGTGTTTTAAGTAGGGCTGCCACGATTACCCAGGTACCCTATTTACGGGTAGGTTAGATGATGTAACCGGTTACAAAATCATTAACCGGCTAACCAACGATATACTGCTATCAATGCACATCCGATGTATCTTGGTAAATTTAGGATCAACAGTGACACGACTGTAAGTTCAGTGAGTTTTTTCAATGAAAATAAACAAATAAAAACAAAGTATACTTTCAGTTTGTAAGAGACTGGTCCTGTTGATCTACATTCAAATGTATTGGTTCTGAAAATTCTTATTTCTAAACCGAACTCATATGCTGTCTTTCCGGGATTCTGAAAACCATGCCTGTGACAATTTGGAAATTCTTCAAACTGTCGGAAGACAAAATGCAAACGATATGTAATCTATGTTAGAAACATTTGAATTTAATGACGTTTTATAGTATTAACTTGTTACGGTCAGTCGGCAACTGTTTAGAAATGTGCATGCGTCATTATCAAAAGCGCACTAACAAACATATACGGAATGCGGAAGTAAAACTGAAACAGAATGGTAAACATGTAGATTTAATTTTATGGTAAGCTTATTTATAAACTATAAACATTTGTTCAATTCATTTATGAATAGTATTATTGTATTTCGCATCACCTATTCCAAATATCGGTTAACTGGTTACAGTTCGGGTTATGTGTGTCTGGTATCCGGTTACAAAAATCACTAACCATGACAGCCCTAGTTTTAAGCCTCAGACAAGATTCTCACATTTAAATTGAAGTACATGTAGTCAATTTAGTCAGGATAACAATGAAAACCAAAATGCCCAGAGAAAAGCACCAATCTTTGGCACAAAATAACAATCTAGCCTAGAGATGAAATTCAATGGGGCATTATGATACATCTAACATCTATACAATGCAAAAAATCTTTTTTTTACAGTGCATCCAAACTCCCTAAAATGGCATTAAAATTGTTTAACAACAATGCTTTCATTTTTTCTTAGTGTAATAAATGCATCTCTAATATGAGTCTATTTGAGCTATAAAAATTGTAATTAAACACCACAGTGAAGTTTCAAAAGCTTTTAAAACCTGCTGTTTAAGTGTTATGTTTGATGTATCACATTCTAAATGATGTGTGTTTGACCTCTATATATTGAGATTTGATTCCTATTCCTAATTTAATTGAAAAACAAGAGGCCCATGGGCCTTGACGCTCACCTGAAGATATGTCAAATATTGTTTGCAAAGTGCAAAAGACAATATATTACGTACAGAAACTTTAAAGGTTTTCTCAAGTTAAGAACTCCCACAAAACTTAATCAGAAATATATCCACTTACATTTCATTCATAAGTAGCTTATATAATATGCATGAAGTAACTGTAGTGCAATGAATAATTTCCAAATCATTAATCAATTTCAGTATACTTATGCAGCTATGTCCTTGACCTTTGAACATATAAGACCTTGAACCATATATGATTGTCATGTCAATACCTATAATATTCTAATATACATGCCTATGCATGAAATTAGTAGCTTTCAAGATAATTAATAATCTTAGTATTCCTATGTTGATATGTCCTTGAACCATATATCAAAATGATCACCATGTTAATACCTACAATATTCTAATATACATGCCTATACAAAATGTTAATAGTTTTTAAGATAATTAGCAATTTCAATCTTTTTTTACAGCTTAACCTTGACCTTTCGATATATGACCTTGAACCATATATGGAAATGATTATTGTCGCAATTTCGACAATATTCTAATATACATGCCTATACAAAATGTTAATAGTTTTCAAGATAATTAGCAATTTAAGTCTTCTTTTGCAGCTGTTACCTTGACCTTTCAATATATGACCTTGTACCATATATCAAATTGATCGTTGTCGCAATACCTAAAATATTCTAATATATATGCCTATACAAAATGTAAATAGTTTTTAAGATAATGAGCAATTTAAGTCTTCATTTTTTGCAGCTGTGACCTTGACTTTTCAAGATATGACCCTGAACTTTAAATCAAAATGATCGTTGTCGCAATACCTACAATATTCTAATATTCATGCTTATACAAAATGTTAATAGTTTTAAAGATAATTAGCAATTTAAGTCTTCTTTTGCAGCTGTTACCTTGACCTTTCAACATATGACCTTGAACCATGTATCAAAATGATTGTTGTAGCAATACCAACAATATTCTAATATACATGCCTATACAAAATGTTAATAGTTTTAAAGATAATTAGCAATTTAAGTCTTTTTTTGCAGTTGTGACCTTGACCTTTCAACATATGACCTTGAACCATATATCAAAATGATCATTGTCGCAATACCTACAATATTCTAATATACATGCCTATACAAAATGTTAATAGTTTTAAAGATAATTAGCAATTTAAGTCTTCTTTTGCAGCTTTGACCTTGACCTTTCAATATATGACCTTGATCCATATATCAAAATGATTGTCATGTAAATATCTACAACATTGTAATATACATGCCTATACAAAAAGTTAATAGTTTTCAAGATATAGTGACAAATATATAATTTTTAGCAATTTCCCCACTCAGTACCTTACAATATCCCCATTTTGAGCCCCATGGCTACCATTTGTGCAAATCTGAAAATAGATGGCCTAAGGATGTTATAAATGAAATAACTAAGGTATATCTCTTGTAGATTCAGAGGAGAAGATGTTCAAAGTAATTCACTCTTTCCCCCCTTATGGGGCCCCAAGGGGACATAACTCCGTCATCTGTGCAAATCTGAAAGGGCTTTACCCAGGCATGATGGTTACCAGTGGTTTTTGAGAAGAAGATTAAAATGTAAAAAGTTAATGCACGACGGACGACGCACGACAGACGACGGACGGTGAACCATTGCAATAGCTCATCTGAGCTTTCAGCTCAGGTGAGCTAAAAAAGAAAAGAAAAATAAATTGCCAATCTTGCAACAGTGCTTGGTGGATTAGTCTATAAATGAATCTCTGTAAGGTATATGATAGTTTGTCAGTTTACTCGCCAAAGTTTTTTTTTTTTTTCTGGGCACTTCAGTTTTCTCCATGATTTAAGAACTGACCCCTTGATATCAGTAAAAGAATTTTAAATACAGCATAAACACCATCTCACCACTCCAAATAATATAGAGATATCAATTGCTGGCTTTAAAATATCTGAACTGTTCTTTCCTAAGATGATGATGAAATTGATTGCTTCATAATCACAATAAATTTTTAGCACTATATAATCTGACCTTTACAAATAATAACCATTCAAATAGAAATGTATTACAAATGGCTAATAAACATTACAGAAGAATGTGTGTGTAACTTGTATTACGTAATAATTATGACTTTATTCTACAGTGTTAATGAAATCATAACCATGAATACTATAGCCATATTGAACCCTAGTGTCCTGTAAAAAGACCGATACCATCCTTATATAGTCAGTAACATCATTACAGAAACCATTTTGTTTCATTTAAATCGCTTGAAAGACGTTTTATGCATGTATAATCAAAGAAAATAATTATACTTTGGCTGACAAAATAATCATCTGATTTACAGAAATCAATGCTTCTTGTTTATCAACACTCTCATAAAACACTGAGAGATACATTATTTTTCAGAAAAATTGAATACAAAATACATTTTTTAAAAAAAGCTATTAAAAAAAGCTGAAAGGTAAAATTTAGTTAACATGAGCTTGTTACCTTGTTGATAGTAAGCTGAGTGAGTGAAAATATTTAAAATTCCAGTCAATACCGTTTTATTTAATTATATTAAGGCACCACCAGCCACAAGGTAAATATACAGGAATATGTTTCTTTGCAGTAAGCTGAAATGATTTTTGTACCATGTCTCAAATTCCAAGAGACACCATCATGCTTTAAAGGCTTAGATGTGGTCAAAAGATGAAATCTCCAAGAAGTGCTGGAGTGAGAACCCACAACTTTTGACCAAGACAGCAGGGAATAGTAATATGTCAAGTTAGTTAATGAAATGATAAGTAATGGTGCTTTATCCCCAGGTGAGAATTTTTTATTTACACTGAGGAGATCAGTTCTGGGTAATAGAGAAACTAGAGTGTCTCCAGAAAAACAATGAAGCCTCAGTAAGTGAACTGAAAAAATTTCCTGCAACATTTTTTGCCCAAATGTGCCCAAATGGAAAATGTACCATTGAGGCAGTAATTTAAGAGGTACCATGATATAAAACCACTCTGGATCAAGCCATACCCCCATAAAAAATTTATACAGTAAAGAACAAAATTGACATGTGTACTATCTTGTGAAGATACAGGAATTCTAGAAAACTGTAAAACTAATCTATCAAAGTACAAAGCCAATGCTATAATCCCTTAAACTCTTAAATTCAATGACATAAAAGGAGGATTAACTTCAAGGACATTTAGAAAGCATTGCTGAAGCCCTGCTAGATTTTACCATCAATCAAACAGGTTACAATCTAAAATCCCACTTTATCTTCACTTTTATATCTTTTTTAAAAAAAATCAATTTTTATCTAAAATTGTAAAACATATTACCAATTACACTGCAATCAAATTCATAATAACACTATGATAAACATAATGTTTTGTAACAGATTGGAAATAAACAAGCTTTTAGTTTCCAATGCAACCTGTTTATTTCATCTTTTTTTTTTTTTTTTCCACTAACAATTTGACGACTTTTTTTTCTATCAAATATTTTTCTAGATAATGTAACAAATAACTCGAAATGCTTTTAGAGTAAATGGAATAGGCATTCTATACTTGTCCAAAATATAATAAAGAAAGATATTAGTTGTGAATATTTCTTCTCGACTATGACAACCAATCATAAGTGATATTTATCATGATAGATCATCAATAAATATTAGAAACGCAGAGTAGAGCACACATTTTCTCATCCACTTGAATTAGACGATTCTGTATTACCAATACGCCTTGTAGAATAACCACAGTGACAGTTTAATCTCATGTTTTTATGCCATTATAACCCCAATTTACCAGTACTTGATATTTTGCAAATTCCCTCATCAAGAGTTGCAGCGGAGGCTATGTGAATCATTGCCGAACTGTCAAATATTTGCAGCCATTCAATCAAGCATATTAATTCAAATGTTTGCAGTTGGACACATTATTATTTTCTGATACTTGTTGCATTAAAGATTAAATAGAAATTCCTCTCGGTATTTGAGCCAATTTTGTAAATCAATTTCGGTTTCTATTACGATAAAACACGCGAAATTCTCAATTATCACGATGTGGTAGAATACCTCCAGAATGATGAATCATATTTAATTGAAGATTTAAATGTTTACTTAAAATCCAACAGATAAAGAGAGATTAACAATCTACATCCTTCTTAATTAAAGGGCAATATAGCCAATCAAAGGGAGATAATGTAAAAATGGTGTTGTTTTGATTTCAATTTTTTAAGTATTTTTACATGAACATGTATGATATTTAACCACTGATCTGTATAGAAATGGTGTTTATAGTGTAGTAACTTATATTGTTATGCTAACTATCTGAATAAGATGCACTGGGGCAGTATGATTAGTTTTGCTTTGCCTGGTAGTAGAAGTTATAGCACTATCAATGCCATTTCTAGGCAGTTCAATGGTTATATTGACATTTCATGTTTTGTTTTTAAAATCTTATTTTGCTTTTTAAATCTTATAACCCTGCCATTTACAACATGTATTTCAAGGCACTGGAACAGCCAGTTAATGATATCAGATGAATATTCTTAATTTTTATGTGAAAAAATCAATTGAATTTATAGCTTATATAAATTAGGTTGGTCTCAAAAATTGTTATACGTAACAATTTTTTAAAAATTTTAATTTATATATACTTAACTCCAGGTACCTACATCTATAGTGGCTGCTACTACAATTAATTTAGACATTTTGCTTTGATTTTGTTGCAGCAATTTGTAAACTTTACAAAGGGTTTTTTCTCTCTCTTTTTTTTAATTGTTCTGGACTTAATAACACTGGAAGTCAGAGATTTTTTTTCAATGGTTACACTAAAATTTAATATTTTATTCAATCTGAACAAGATTGCAATAGGCCTTAAACTGCTCACTGGGCAGAACAGTTGAGATTTGAATATAATGGAATTATTCTCCCAAGATAACCAGTTTCACAAACTTGGTAGAGATAAAACTAATAACAGAGCTTTATACATGGTTTAATGGTTTTTACTAATTTAGGTCAATGGGACCTTGCATATTGGTCTAGGTCAACAAGCTTTGTAAAATTGTCAGAGTTTTATGCCATGAGGTTTTATTTTATTTAACAAGTTTCAAGGCCTTCTGACAATAATATGTTTAAAGGCTTTACTATTTTAAAGACCTTGAATGTTGGTCAAGGTCAACCAGCTTTGCAAACCTTGTAGAGCTGCATGTCATTATGCTTTATATGAAGTTTCAAATTCTTAGACCTTCTGGCTTATAAAAAAAAGATGTTCAATATTGAGTACTTTAGGTCATTGTGACCTTTAATATTGGTCAAGATCAACCAACTTTACAAACTTGAAAGGGCTTAGGCCTGACAACATTCCTTTCAATTTCCATTGTCATGGGTTTACTGGTTTCACTGGTTTTAAAGACCACTTAGCAACAAAAAAGCATATAAAAAGCAACTTTTCTTGAGCAAAAAAAGGTCAATGTCTATTTTACCATTATAAATATTCTTAGCTATAGAAGTGATCATCCCTTGTTTCAATTTGAATCATGGTGCTGCAGTTTTAATAGAGAAGATAAAAATTCTGGCAAGGATATGTGCATACAGACACACTTATCAAATGACTGCTGAGCATATCAAAATGAGCTAAACATACTACATATCTGCTTATCTGCTTATCATATGTTTTTTCTAAAAAATTATACAGATAAACCTTTTTAAAAAATAAAGTATTTAAAATTCAATTTTTGTCCTAATCATCACTCTCTCCCCCCCCTCCCCTTCTAATTATTATATATACTGATAATAGAACAGATGTTAACTTAACCACTTAAATGAAATAAAGAAATTATAAAGCATACACTGTCATATTTTGTACAAATCTACATTACCATGAATACCTAGAAGGCTGTAAATTTCACACATTCAGCAATATAAATTACAAATTACACTTTGCTTTCAGTAGCCTTAACATGCATAAATGTCAAAAATAATCAAATATTCATCATGAAATTGACATCTTTTATTACCTTTGTAAGAATACTATAAAGTAACCAAGAGAAACAATTTTCTAATAATCTAATAAACTCTTTTGATTGCAGCTTGCACATTTAGTGGTCTGAGTGTTACATCTCAAGATTGTGTCTCGGACAATAAATAAATCTTTTATGTACTTTGCGGGAGAGTCTCCTGAAGGTAAATATCAAGTGCGTTTGTCCAAACCTGATTGGTTTATTTTACAGGAAATAAATACCAACAGCAATAACTTTGGTGTTAACTCTCTAATAAAGAAATAGTAAATCAAGATGTTATTTGTAAAAGTCTGGACATTACCGGTATTTATTACACAATGTGTAAAAGAACCATAAACCAGATGGCATAAAGTAAGAGTATACATTTACTGAATTAGCAAAAATTTAACAAAAACGAACAAAACAATATAAAGAAATAAACCAAAACAATTAAATTCAAATAAAAAATTGACAAAATCTTTATAATGAACTATTTATCTTTTAATATGAAAGGGTAAAAACTAATTTTGTTAATGCGTCAAAATTGTTTATATTTTCAAATTATAGAAATTTTCAACTCCAAGAAGGCAATTATATTTTTTATTATATTACAATAGCTACTACTATCAGTCCATAATTGTTTGTCATATACATATTTGGAGAACATAACTCCATATTTAAACAAAATCGTTCATAAATTTTAAAAATTCATGTGAAATTTTACTGACCTAATTGGGAAAAATGACCAGACTTATTCAAAAAGTTTCTTTAATTCTGTGCATATAACAATTTTTAAATTATTTCAATAAGATAACAAATTTACTATGTCCAAAATATCCCTTATGTACCTTCCCAGTTTACCAAATAATATGGTTGTTTTGATTTGAATATTCATGATGATCACCCCTTGAAAAAAACCACCCAATTATTAACTTATGGCTCTTTCCCATATTTTTCTAATTGAAAAAAAAAAAAATCAAAATTTTTTAAACTATATCTATTGCGTCTTTGGAGATCAATTTCTTTTTCATAATTCTTTTAAATTCAACATCCTTTAGTAAGGAAATGTGATTTGCATTTAAATTCATTTGACCTTTATTAACCTTAAAATACCCTGATGTAATCTTGGGTGACGTTTAATTGGATCATTGAAGTTATCAAATTTCAGCTTTTTTCCAAAATCTGCTCTATGTACAGAAAAATTCAGAGGAGATTTTTTAATTTAAAAATAGAAATTGGTTAGGTCAATGTATTTAAATTCAATCTTACTGTTATTTTTATCAGGAAAGTTTTGACTTAAAGAAATATTTAGAAAAAACCAATTATGGTCCAATAGTAACTGTTTAGATTAAAAGCTAACAATCTTTTAAAAAATATCAACTAGATTTGATTGCATATGATGCACATCAAGAAATGTTATGATATCATAAGATTGTTAAAACATATTTGGGAGAATTCAAAATTAAACCAAAATGACCAAAACCAATATCACCATGAAGACATCAGCTAATTATATTATTGCTAAAATGATGAATAATTTATTAAAACTAAGATGTATGGTATCACGAAAAATAAATTTGTCTCCCTCAATTCTCAGATGTACTCTTGATACTCCATTAAATTTCGTCTAAATTCTTTCCATCAATACCTTAATTGAATGAGGTTCTTTTGTTCCTTTGTAGTCCATTTTCAGTGAGCAAAAAATGCAGAAAAATTACAATCTTTGTGCCGCTTTTAATCAAAGAATGCTTTACAAAACTTCAACAATGAAGAAAATAACAATAATTAACATCCCACCACGATATAGTGTGTCGCATCCAATATCAGACAGCTAAAAAATTGTTTCCTCTGAAATTTATTTCTTTAAAACGGATATTTGTCCCATTTTTAATAGTTTATTTCCAGGAAATAGCATAGTTAAAGATAATGGAAGGACATTTTTATTGCTTGGACAAATTGTAGTAATTAAGGCCCTAACGAGATCAATTTCTGAAGAAAAAAAATTTTTGAGGTTACCAATTTTTTCTTAAGTAATATGTTTGTACTATTTTGTTTTTAAAAAAAAAAGTCAATTGATATAAATGATTCTTGACAATAATAAGCGGTTTATTTTGTTTCATTGTTTCATCAATAAAAACACACATATACATGTATTTAAAAGATAATGATAAATATTTTAGCCATTGCACTGCAAATTTATGAGAAAAATTAATAACTTGTTTTGACCAAGATATACAATATATATATATATATATGCATTTTATAATGTCCTCTGAAAAGAGTTGGAAAATGGTGTTTTATGCCCCTTTTTACATACACAATGACAGACGATTGTCAATTATGGGATGGTTGAGGAAATCAAAGTATTTGTTAAAAAAAACTGACTTGAAGCAAGTGAATGGCCAAGCTTTCTCACACTAGGGACTTCCCTGGGTGGGATTTAAATCTAGGATTTTAAACACATGTTTTAGAATGTTTGGTCATCAAGGGCCCTTTAAAAGAATGAGACATGTATGGTAATATTGTTATCATTATCATACACACTGGGCAAAATTTTAATATTAGAGGTTTCTTTTTCAAATCCAGAAAAGACTAATCACACATGATTCTCTTGGTTTATGAAATATTTAATTTAAAGTCAAACACATAGTGTGACTAACAGTGTTTCCGATAACGCAAATTGGTGCATAATTTAGGCATAAAAAACTGGTCTAACCCTTGAGAAAAATGTTAAAAGGGTCACCCTGACACAGCAAAATCAAAAGCTTTACAGTCTTAAAACAATCAAATTAAAAAACTTGGAACAGGTCTATATCACAGGATAAATTGCCAATTGAACTTGTTTATTTATAAATGATATTCTTTTCGGAACATTCAGACTTTTACTTATGGTCTTATGATAAATTGTAGTGCTGCGCAAAATGATGTGCATTAGTATAGTTGTAAAACATGGCAGACTCGCTGTTGAAGTTTGGTTTCAAACGTCAAAAGTTAACTAATGATGCTACACAGCCACCACCACAAGTTAGTCTGCAAATGCTACCCTTTGAAATTTCATTTGACCCTCATAAAAACCTATCAGAGTCATGAAGACTCTCATGCTGAAAAAGTTAAAAAAAAAAAAAAAACAAAACACTGTTTAATATGATAAAAACAAGAATGTTCTAGTCATTTTTACAATCTGAAATTCAGTATGGCTGAGGAAGATTTAAAACAAGAGCACCGCCGAGCGTAGCATTATACGCCCGTGTTATATTGATCGAGTAGTACTATTTACTAGTGTGGCAACACCTTTAGGGGTTTCGCGGGAAAGAATGGAACAATCTAGAGGATTTCTATCAGTAGAGCTCATCCACAGAACTTGCCACTCAAAAGTTTGACACAGACCTAACGGATAAGTGCCAAACCTACCAATAATTTGGTAAAGAATTGGTTACTTTAATATGGGTACGAATTCAAAACGGTACGTTAAATTGTTTTTGGATGATAGCGCCGACTTTAAACAGTTATTGTGGATTTTATGTAAAAGATAGAAAAAATATAAAAATACCGTCTTTTCCGTCAGATCTTAAACATTTTTCGGTCAATGGACGACTTTTTCGTACAATGAACTGTTATTGAACAGGAGTGCGTTAAACGTAATTGTTTTTTGGAAAAATTCATTTTTTGCATGTTTGACCCCAAAATTAAGTATGATACCGATTTTTCCCAAAAATTTCACCAAGTTAGATAGCTAGATCGCATTAGACTCCATAACCTCAGAAATTTTTAGCAAAATCTATCGAGGAGTTTTCAAGGTCCCCAAGATGCAAATATATGCTGCTAAAAAGGAGAAAGTTGTCGCCTTTATCATTTCACATCCAGAGGATGTTCCGAATGAATTCGTCACTAATCCTCTAGATTGTTCCATTCCTTACTGAGAAGTATAAGTACAACTAGGATATATGTATGTAAAAATATATTGCTAAATGGATAGTGGTAGACTGCTATATAATTCATATTCATTTCCAGGAAGGAAGAAGTTTAAAATATAATGTTAGGTCATGGCAGTGTTTTCATGTGTTAAGCATTGCATGCAGGAAGATTTTAGGAAACAAATACATTTTTTGTCTGAAATGTTTTGAGAACCTTTTTTTTAACCAACCTGAAATAATTTATATCTATAAAGCTTAATTATAATTTGAACTGTTGTCGTGATCTGTGCAGTATGATAAAAAGGTGTTTTAAGTTAAAAAAGGGGCATAACTCCTCCAAAAATAATCTGAAAAAGTTGTAATTCGAACTTGCACCAGATAATAACATCGTAAATGTGTATACCAAATTTCATTTGAATCCATAAATAGTTGTAGGCTCTGATGATCGGAAACCACATGGTCATACATACAAAAATTTCTAAGTTAAAAAAGGGGCATAACTCCTTCAAAAATAATCCGAAAAAGTTGTAATTCGAACTTGTACAAGGTATTACCATGGTAAAGCTGTATACCAAATTTCATTTGAATCCATAAATGTTTGTGGTCTCTATTGAACGGAATACAAATTGTTAACAGACGCACGCCCGCCCGCCCGCCCGGACGGACAGCACCGTAACATAATACGTCCCGTCATATGACGGGCGTATAAAAAACAACAAACAAACAAAACAAAACAAAACAGGACTAGAAAATCACATTGGCCTTCCAACTTTAATAAAATAAAATAATAAAATAATGCACATTTCTTTCACTTTCTTTCACTTTCAAAAAAACATCATTTTTAATTGCAAAACAATGTAAAAATGCATTTGTCATTGGAGAGAAAATCTTTTTCAAATCACATACAAATATGACAATATTTAAAAAAAAAACACCATTATCGCAGAGAATTATTTAAATTTGATCTTCATGTTTACTCAGATCATCATGTTCGTGTAATAATACTGAAAAACTAATTCCCACAGCAAATATGCTAACATCAGACCACTAAATTTTACATAATTTCTAATAACATTTCACAATTACAATCTGGATCCATTTACAACTTCATGTGTGCTTACACGAAATTTATTAGCAACAACAAATAGAAATAAATGTAAATTTTTTACACACCTTTCATTAATCGGAAATCAACATAAATTTTTCATATGTCACTTGAAACAAACTGGATCAATTGATTTTCTTCATCTAAGAGATGCATTTCTAATAAAAATAGTGCAAAAAATGTAATTTTTTTATACATCACTTCAACAAAATGGATTTTTTTTTTTCTGCATTGAAGAGAAATCACTATATTTAAATGGAAATAAATGATATAAAATAAATATACATGTTTTTTAAGTTACTCCATGTATAAAATCGATTGATTTCCTGAAACTAAAAATTAGCTTTTAGTCAATCTATGATATAAAATTATTAAATAACCATTATTGTTTTCTTGTCACAATCTTAATGAGCTTCTATCTTAATAAAACAAAACAATCTGAAGTATTTATAGGGCACCTTGTCATGAAACCATTAATCCCATATTACTGTAACACCAAGATCCTATAATTTACTACATTTCTAGAAATACTACCTTATTTCTCGGAAGACTGACACTATGATTTAATTTTTTAATTGTTGTAAGTAACAGAGCTCTACAATTACTTTTGAGAAATTATGCAATAGCAGAAAAATCTTTTAAGAACTTCAATATTGGTCCCACTTAATGCAATTTTTCACCTATTCATAGGGTCAGACCAAGGCTTTAAATAATCATTTAGGATTAATTCAAGAACGCATGAGATGTGCAAGTGTTTATTATGGTCTTCCATATACTAATGGGCACTCAAGACAACTTTTGTTGAGGTGCTAGCTCACCAGGTCAATATGCCACAGACAAGTACACGTACCATTATCTTGGCACTAGGAATTAACCAGCTGCTACTCTGTCTCCTAATGCTGAGCACCAGATGAAGAAGCAGTACCTCAAATTTTAAATTCTTATGCATGACTTGACCACAGTTTGCCCCCCCCCCCCCCCAACTTTCTGCTCTTCTAAAGCATGTAACTAGAGATCAAACTGCCTCAAACTTTGGTTCAAAACACACTTAGACAGTTGCTAATGTTGGAAACTTTTTTTATTTAGCTTGAAAAAAAATTGGTGGTTTTCTATAGGAACTCCAGTTTTCTCCATCCTTCTAAAACTAACTGCTTTGGTATTAATAAAACAAATCTTGAACAGGCCAAGCATAAAACACCATTTTATTCCCTTTATATAAACTTTTTAACAATTATATTACAAGGCCAACAATCATCAATTTCTCTTGTATCATACAAAAGTTATCTTAGCATTAGTAATTGAGCTCTGTGTAATCTTTGACAAAAATCATGATCTGGTAAAAATGTAATTTAACTTTTTGTGACATGTGTAACGAGCTACTCAAAATCACTTAAATAAGTACCATCACTACACCATCACTTCATTAAATCCAACATTGTATGATTCATCTCAAATCACTAGTTGAGATTTTAATCACTATTTGGAAATCTATTTTGTAAATCTTAAAAAAAAAATCAACTACAGGAATTTCCAAATTTCAAAAATTTATCTCAAATAAAATATCAAAAGGTTATTTATGAACTTAACTTTGGTATATGTTTGTACATTAATCCATAAAAATATTATTCTTAATCTTTGATGATGCAATGGTTACTGTGTGAAAAATGTTACAAAGTATCAGAAGTGAGATTAAATCACACTTTGGACCCAATATTTTCATCAATTTGTGTAATAGATCAAATGTGATCTTTTAAAAGTTACAATTTAACCTGGATCAAATGAAATCCCTTCCATAAACTAGAATTTCTCCTGAGAGCCAAATACCCCCACCCCAACCCAACATCTGTGCTTTTGACCTGGCCTCAGTTTTACAATTATTCCTTAACTAAGATTTTCCTTAACTTAAATTTAGCAAAATTTGGCAATCTCTTTTAAAATTACAAATAAACATTTGTGATAAAACTTAATACAGATGTTACAAGCTTGAAATGTCTTCAAAATGACATCCTAAATTCTTTAAAATCTGAATAATTAACCAAATTATTAAGATTTAAAATTTTGCCAGATTTAAGTTAAGGGATATCTTAGGTAAGGCATGATTGTGAAACCGAGGCCTGGACCTTTTACCTTTACACCTAAATGTAATATGCGACAGATTAACTCATGTTGGTTTATATCTGTGCCAAAAATCCAAGGGTTATCAAAGGGACATGATGTACAAAGTTTGCAGAGGGTATAATTAATTAACATATGGTTTCATACTAGGATGTTTAGGATTATTATTTAGACATAATTCAATATTTACCACAACATTCATCAATGGTGTCTTAGTGGAAAAAACTCTTCCTTGGAACTCAGGAACTTTACTTGCCATATAGCTAAAGTATCTGTCTACTGTTACCCTACCACCTCTGTTGCTTAGAAGTTGATTCCAGGTTGTGGATTCCAACCTTATCTTGGTTATACATAAGACTAAAATCTATGATATAGCTTTTTCATCCAAGATCAAATAATCCTCAAAATTATTAAACTTGCTTAAATTGCCCTGAGAATAGTTGAAAACTGAGAACAATGTAAACCATTTCCCTAAAGTAACAAAATATTTGTCAGTTTATATTATCAAATTAAC
Source organism: Tegillarca granosa (assembly GCA_029721355.1). Taxonomy (NCBI): domain Eukaryota; kingdom Metazoa; phylum Mollusca; class Bivalvia; order Arcoida; family Arcidae; genus Tegillarca; species Tegillarca granosa. Next base: position 88,182 of record JARBDR010000123.1, read on the forward strand.
ATTTTAATTCATTTAAAAAAAAGATGATGTGATTACAATGACTTAAATTTTGCAAAAATCATAAAATTTAGCTTGATTCTTTGTTTGCAGGAAAACACAATTGATGCAGCACTGTGTTTGACTAGTCAATGACAGAAAAAAGCAATCATCCAAAATGAATTTTTACTCATCGGTCAGCTGGACATGTGAATAACCAAAATGCCTCTATGGGAGATTAATAACCTAACCAACAAAGAGTCATTTAAAGATTATTGATTGCCTCTGTCATCTTCCCAAAGAGGCTGGCCTGAGAATACAGTGATAAGGCATCAAATATTAAATCAAATCAATAAGAGTTATGAGAACTATATTTCATGGTCCATTTGCACCAAAAAGCTCTATAAAAAAATCAAAAGTAGAACAAAATCTCCATAGAAATTGATTAAAGTTTACTGTAAGAGTGTTCATTACAATTACAGATTTGAGACAGGAGATATATCAATACTCAAATAAGTATAAAATTCTAATAAAATTCATTAAAATAACTTCAGTAAGTCGCCTGCTTAAGATTATTTTCAACAGTAATTAATTACAAAAAATCTCTCTCTCTTTCTCATGTGTGTGTGTGTGTGTGTGTGTGTGTGTGAGGGTAATGGGAAATTAATGCTTCGACCCTTTGCACTTATAATTTGCAAGCACTTTATCAACAGGGTCAGACAGTCTACTGGACCCCTACTACATGCGTAGGCTACTTGCTACTGAATGTTCTTTGATTAACTTATGATCTATAAATATAAGAAGTATGTGACAGGATCTTACAAGGTTAACTATTGTGGATCGCAATCCATTCTTACAGACAAAGAGAGACAAATCTTCAGTGAAATAGCAAAATACTGGAAAATCAAAAGTACAACACGCAAATTACTGGAAAATCAAAATTACATGTACAACACGCAAAATACTGGAAAATCAAAATTACAACACGCAAATTACTGGAAAATCAAAATTACAACACTCACTAAATGGCTACCAATCTCATTTATTTTTGAGGTTGCATTTTTATTTCAAATTCTCTCTCTCTCAAGATGTATGTGTGTGGAGGGGGGATATGTCATTTCAAAACTGTTGCTTCCCATACCTGAGCTGTTTTATATTCTTTATGTGCCTTCTAAATTTACGGTAAATTACATTATGCCACAAAATTGTCACTAAAAATCACGACTGCTACCTTTACGCATTTGCATGCCACTCTTAAGGATTATAATATGATAATCAAACAGAGCTGAAATGCACAGTCATTTCAAACACATTTCTGATACGTCGGAATGACTGCAATATCCTAATATATTCGTAGGTGAACGTATCATCGCATGTATCAAACAATTTGAAACCGATCTGTTGCTACCTAACCCATTGCAAATGCAAAGCTTCCAAATTCATTTTTTGTATACAAAAAATATTAAGTAAATTGAAGATATACTTTTTTAAAAAAAAGAAAACTAAACTGATAAACTGTTACTTACCGTTCATCAATGAAGGTTTCTTTGATCTTTTCGTCATAAAATTCATGCATTAAGTTCAACATCGTACTGTGTAAATCCGCTTTTCACTACGTGCAAATCACTTCCGCTCTCCGACAATCCGACAATATGCAGGTATGCGCAGCAATGAGATGTTTACTTGTGACGAACGCTAAATTACATCGCTTTTTTATGTTTTTTTCCTCCCGTAAATTCGGGACGGGGATTCCTTTTTCACTGAGATAAATAAACGCATAAATTAATGCAAAAAATAAAAGGAACCGGAACTCAATGGCAATACGAGTGAGAGAAACATTTTATTGGTCCATAATTGTTTGTCACATGTTTTTTTTCTAAATATTTCTTTTATTCAAAAATTTCCTCATACAAATAACAGTAAGATTAAATTAAAAACATTGACCTTACCAAAATCTATTTTTAAATTTAAAAACTTCTCTGAATTCTTCTATACGTAGAGCAGATTTTGGAGGTGGGGGGGGGGGGACTTCAATGATCCAATTGGGCCTCACTATGATACATCGGGGTATTTTAAGGTTAATAAAGGTCAAATGAATTAATATGCAAATCACATTTCCTTACTACCTGGTATTGAATGTAAAAGAAATATGAAAAAGAAATTAATGTCTAAAGATGCAATGGATAAAGTTTAAAAACTTTTTTTTCAATTAGAAAAAATGTAGGAAAGAGCCATGAGTTAATGATTGGGTGCTCATTGTTCTTTGGATTTTGCGATTGGTGGTCATCATGAATATTCAAATCATGACATTATATCCTATATGGTAAACTAGGAAGATATTTTGGACATAGTAAATTTGTTATCTGGTTGAAAACATTAAAAAATTGTTATATGCACAGAATTAAAGAATTTTTTTTAATAAGTCTGATTATTTTTCCCAATTATGTCAGTAAATTTTACATGGATTTTTGATAATTTTAAATGATCTTGTTTAAATATGGAATTTTGTTGTCCAAAATTAAATGTATATGACAAACAATTATGGACTGATAGTAATTGCATGGGAGCGCATTCTAGATAATGGCAATGGAACGCAATGCTATTGCATTGTTAAGTTGTTGTTTGTTGAAAATGTTGATGTATAAGATTTTTGTACGAAATGACTGGTTTCAAGCCTTTTCAAAATCAACATTCTGCACATGAAGAAATTTCTTAGGTTTTATTTCGTACGAACTTTTGATGACCAACGGTTGTTTCTTTTCACGCGTAAATCGTGCTTTTTTCTGAATCTTTTAAAATATCATTTTAACATGCATTGTTTAAATAATCTAAAATAAACAATTTTAAAAGAAAATGAACAGGACCTAAAGAGATATCTGACTTTTATACCTTTTGATATTTGAAAGTTAAAATTCATATTTTTGTTTTGAAAATAAAGAGCGCACCAAACATTTTTTTTTAAATTTTGTTTTTAGTTTTTTTCGTTATTCTCTTGATAAAAATTTACATTGTCAAAAATAAAAATCGACTCTATTATGTTCCCTTGATGACCTCATATGCATTTTTGAAAATATTCAACTAAGGTCAACAATTAAAATGCAAATCCCCCTCCTATTGGTCCATATTTTTTATCACATGGATTTTCTAAATATTTCTTATAATTCAAAACTTTTCTCGTAAAAATAACAAAAAGATTAAAAAAAACATTGACCTAACCAAATTATATTTGTAAAGGAAAAAATCTTTTCTGAATTCTTCTATACATAGAACATATTGGGAAAAAAAATTGAAATAATTTGGCTTCACTCGATATTTTCAGGTTAATCAAGGTCAAATGAATCAATATGCAAATCACATTTCCTTACTACATAGTGTTGAATTTGAAAAAAAGACAATAAATTGATGTCCAAAGATGCAATACAAATGGTAAAAAAGTTTTTGGTTTTTTTAATTAAAAATGTAGGAAATAACCGTAAGTTAATAATTGGGTGTTCTTATTCGGATTTTTCATGGGGTGATCATCACGAATATTAAAATCATGACATCATATCTTATATGGTAAACTAGGAGGGTGCATTATAAGGAATATTTTGGACAGAGTTAATTTGTTATCTTGTTGAAAAAAATTAAAAGTTGTTATGTGTACAGAATGAGAGAAACTTTTTGAATAAGTCTGGTCATTTTTCCCCATTAGGTAAGCAAATTTTACTTGATTTTTTTAGAATATTTTTGAATAATTTTGTTTAAATATAGATTTTTTTTCTCCAAATATGTGTAAGACAAAAAAAATATGGACCGATAGATAGTCTTAAGTCTGTAATACGGCGTGAATAATATCAACGCTTTAGAACATCGGACTCATAACAGGTGTTTAAGTTCTTAGGCAACTCATGATATTTGTAAAACGTGAATAAAGAAATACTAGTTTAACCGTTGAATGAATGATTTTTAAGATGCATTAAGATTTTTTTTTTCTAAAATATATTTTATTTTTTAAAAAAATAGATAACATCTAATCACGATCCGTAAGATTCATTTTCTAAAATTTCATTCCTATTAGCTGTAAATAAACGGAATCCTCTAACGGGCTGGCCAATCAATGTTTATCGATGATTATCATGAGCTTGGAGCATGGATGCACAGGGACTCCATGAAACCAGACAAATTGTATTAATTGTCCGTCATTAACCTTACTAATTCACAAATGACAAATTCAATGAAGGTCTGTGTTTAATTTATTGCAAGTTTTGAAAGACCTGGTTTTTTATGACGTAACCATGTTCTAAAATTAGATCCCACATGCTACATCTCGCTGAGAAATTACTGTTATTTCTGTATTTATTCGAGCTTTTATCGTTGAACAAAATGTTACAATGTTCATTAAGAACATTATTAATTAAATCAGCACTGTTTTAATTTTTTTTCCTAGGAAAACTTAATGCAGCTTTAAATTTTATATGTATTTTTCTTTGATAATATTATTGTTTATAAGCACTTTTGTATTTATTTTATGAGAAACAAAATAATAATAATATATCATTTTTGAGTCATGGACAGGTTATTTATATTTTGTAAAATCATAGTTTCCAAACCACTCTTTCTTCCTACGTACTCGATGTCCAGTGACCTTTATCATCATCTTTGGATCACAGCGCTTCTAACCGCCTAGTCTAACTTTGACGGATTCAAGCTAACGTTAGTATGAATAAGTTGTTTTCCCCACTATCCCTGACCTGATAAGGTCTACAGCGCGTGCCTACAGAAGTTGATAATATTTTATGGTATATTATGTTCTATAACATGTGACACGTAAATAAACTAAATAAACCTGTCAACCTGTAAACCTCTAAAGCGCGTGCCTACAGATCACAGTGCCTCGTTTCATCTAGGTTCCAATCTCGCTCGGGGCAGAGCATAATGTCAGAAAGTTTGCCAGTTCGCTTGCCGAAGGTGGTTTTCTCCGTGAACTCCGGTTTCCTCCACCATCTTAAAACTGACCGCCTCGATATAAGTGAAAGAATCTTGACTGGAAAACACTATCCGTCCCCACCCCACTCATGACCTGATGAACTGACCGCCTCGAGATAAGTCAAATATTCTTATCAGTGTGTTAATATTCATTACATGTTTTTCATTCAATTTTAAAGCTGCATTAAGGTTATCAATTTTCTGAATTTTTTTTGATTTTCTAAAAATATATTCTTTTAAAAAAAGATATCTTCTAACCACGATCCGTAACATTCATTTTCTAAAATTTCATTTCTTTTAGCTGTAAATAAACGGAATCCTCTGTCCGGTTGGTCAGAGTTTTACGATGGTAATTATGAGCTTGGAGCATGCGCACGGATCATGTCGGATGTACGGAAAAACCCTAGAACCGAAAGTGAAACATAACAGATTACATTAATTGTCCTTCATTTATATCCGGATGTATTTGAAATGGTGTTTTGTATCCCTTACTAAGTCACAAATGACAAATTCAACGAAGTTCTGTGTTTAATTTATTGTATTTCACCGTTTTGAAAGTTGTGTTTAAATTACCCGGGTTTTTGATGACGTAACCATGTTCTAATATTAGATCCTAAATGCTGCATCTCGCTGGGTAAATATTGTGATTCCTGCATTTATTCGAGCTTTTATCGTTGAACCAAATGTAACATTGTTCATTAGGAACATCATTAGTTAGATTAGTGCCGTTTTAATTTTTTCTTTGGAAAACTTAATGCAGCTTTAAATGTCTTGCAATTGCGATTGCAACTTAAAGGGATACATATTGTTATGCAATATGCATATGTTTTTTTTTTAAAAATTGTCAAAGAAAATATTATATAATTCTGTACATGACAATAAAACAGATTTAATGTCTTTTTGTCATTTACTTAAAATAAATAAATAAATAAACATTTATATATGTTCTATTGAATATGATTCTGTGGTCATTGAGAAGACAGAAAATAGATTACCCTATAAATGTCCCTTACTAATAGTTTATAGGCTTGCGAGAATATCCGTCCGATACTGGATTTACTTCCCGACTTTCAAAATTGAACGTATGAGGACAAGGGCCTAATGAGTGATTGTTTCCGAATTAGGATATTAAGCTGTTTATGATAAAATTTTAACTTGAAGGTTGTTGAAAAACGCTAAGAAATTATTTCATTTTTGATGGTTTCGAACTGGATTCCATAGATCTTGGGGAACATTATACAACTATGTTTAAACTGGATCTTATTCTAAAACAAGTAAAACAAAACTTGATTTTAATTTTAAAAAACTTGCTTATAAAACCCCCAGATAGGCCCCTGTTGATGTATGCTTTTAAAAAATCGTTGAAGCGACCTTTACACATCGTGCAAATTTTCAGGAAATTGTTCTTTTCACAAAACGGAATATTACATATATGGAGTATTTCGCACTTTTTGAAATTATTACCACTTTTTAATTCTGATAATTTTATTCTGTCGGTCAGGTGACAAATGGGTGAGTATACATGTGAACTTGCAGGTTTTGTAAATTAACTAAATGAAATATTATTATATTTTCATATTTCATATTTAACCATAAGGAAATATATACATTTTAGGTACGTATAGCATTCATATTTTATATTATAAAGTAAAGTGAAATATAATGGGCAAAAAAACATATAAAATTTATCTTAAAAAATGTATGACGAAGCTGAAGCAAAGCTTATCATGAAAATCAAAAACCAAAACATCTTACCATGTAAGTTTCCATTGGCGATGTTCATCAAGTTGGAAGCCAAGACATATTCCAATCAAAGCAAGCAAGTAGACCCTTTATAACCTTGTGCAATACAAGCATGCAGCAAACACTTTATCTGCAAACAAGCAGAAGTATGCAAGTCTTCACCAGTTGTATAGAGAACCACGTGAAATGTAAAACAGATTTACATTAAGTAAAAGCAGGCTCCTTATAATTTTGAAATTATTATTATTATTATTATTATTATTATTATTATTAAGCATTCACACCTCATTTTGGTCAAGCTTACAAAACCAATTTTGCTATAAAATTCTGTAAAAAGTTTTTAAAGATATTTATTGATAAAAAATTTAACTACTATCGTGTGTAAAATTTGCTTTTAATTTCCTATTGCAACTTTTAACCCAGATGTAAAAATATTCAAAACCACATTGCTTATAACAAATACTGAAATCGATATCACTAACGAAAATTTGTTTATCTTATTGGTTAGACTATGTAGAACTTGACGTTGTATACGTCACTCACCCGAGATTTGTATCTTTTACCATATATGGTAATCTACCTAACTAGAAATATATGGGTCTTAGATGTTTACACATACTTACAGAAAGTATAACACAAATTTTTTTTTTTGGCAATATTGGCGACGTGATTATCAATGCAAGCAATTAAAAAAAAGTAAATAATACCCATTGCTATATAATGTACATAATTATTAATTTTAAAATAAAGCATGTTTCATTGCTTCCTGTTTACTTCGATATTTATTTCTGTATTTGCAAGAACAGCAGCATGGGATGACGCGAGGCATAGCTGGAAATGTGGGAGATGTAACTATGACAACGATGAACAGTCCATATATTGTAGAACATGTGCAGCATTTAAACAAATACGAGATAAGAAGATCTTAGATGAAGATATTATGTCTAGAAGAGGTAATTGTTGATTATTATAATGTAATTAATAATTATAGTATAATTAATTATTATTACAAATTGTGCACCTTTGCTTCCGGATTTGTTTCTTTATTCATATAAATCAGAATTTTTACAGAACCTTGGCAAATCTGGAGAAAGATTGTCACTTAATCATTCAACTCCACACACACACACACACACACACACACACACACACACACACACATATTTGTCTTTCTGTCTCTAAATAATCCCAGATTTGGAGAATGTGTAAATACCATCTATCCAAGTGAGCTTGAAATAAAAGATACGACAGATTCTTCATGTTCTGCTTCATATTTGGACTTATATCTCAATTATGACAACCACAAAAGGTTACATCTGAAGCTATACGACAAAGGTGATGACTACAATTTTCCTATTGTCAGCCTTCCGTTTCTTTGCAATAATGTCCCTGCTTCTCCTGCGTATGGTATATGTTTCACAGTTAATACGGAATGATAGAGCTTGTTCCCACCACGGGGACTTTCTACAAAGAAGCAAGATACTTACAGTTAAATTGTTGACTCAAAGATATTGCAAGCCTAGACTGATCAAGGCTCTTAAAATGTTTTATGGCCGTCATCACAATATTTTTGTTTAGTATGAAGTCACTGTATCCTGATTTACACTAAATATATCTGACCTGTCATAGATCAATGTTCCTTTCCTTATCAAATTTGACTTTATATGTGCTAGCTAAGGAGGTACTTGCTGCAGAATTTGGAAACGGCAAAAACCATATTATCATTAGCTAAAATAATTATAATTATTATAAGTGTTGGATTGTTTTTTCCTGCATTTTTGTAACATAAATTAAAATGTGTGTGTGTGTGTGTGTGTGTGTGTGTGTGTGTGTGTGTTGAATTTCTTCTTGTATTTATAAAAACATCAGCAAAAATGCACCTGTGTTGAATTTCTTTTTTGTATTTATATTTTCATTTGCCTTGTGAAATTCCCATAGCTGCAAGTTTGAGAGTCGTTGCTTTCATAATTGACAATGGACGACAAAAACTTTCTCACTCCATGTATGAATACATAAAAATGCAATACACAATCCGGAACTACATTACCATAGGTAAACAAACACGACTATCACGTCACGTTTACTTGTATATTCGAAACAAGCTTGAAAAACGCATTTTTACGAAATTTTACTAGAACGGTTCAATGGTTAAAATAAAACAAAAATAAAATCAAAGAAATTAATCAAATAAAATTTTAATAACACATATAGGCACCTGGCTGATATTCACCGTAATATTGACATTTTGAGAAAAAAATTAAATGGTGTTTTTGAAAGAACAGACAAAAACCGGTCGGTCAAAGCCATCAAACCACAAAAAAATTCTTGAACAATCGGATCTTATAAAAATTTCTTCCTACCTTGGCAAAGCTGCTATAACCCCTATTATTTTGAGACAATGTGTAATGGTACAACTTGTCAATTAATTTTGTGCATTTACGATTGATGTTAATTTCAATTGGAATTAGATTTACGCATGTATGTCACATCCTGTGAAAATTGTCCGTTTCACATGCTGTGTTTGTTGATCGGAAAAACTGGAAAAATCAACTACATGCTTTTTAATCGATATAATAGGGATACAATACTATAATACATAGTTTAAATACTAAAAACTCCTTGCTAAACGATATTATTTTCTAAACTTTGAGAGACATTTGCACAGCATCAGACTTAGAGAATAAGTATAATCCTCACTGCTTCTACATTTGAACGGTACCTAGTATGAAGCTCGGCAGATAATGTTAGAGTGAATCTCAACCTAACAATGTCGACATTTCAGAAAAAGAACTCTCAGTAAATCGCTGTCTACGCTCACATATCCGGCGCAGATTCGAAACCCAAATGCTTGGCCATTGAAAATCATCCCTATGCTACAGTTTACTCCGTTTCAGATGCACAAATTTCACTTCCGACATATAGCCAACAAATTTTAACTGCAAACTTCTATACAAATTCTTGCATAATTGACATTGGGCCACACAGGCGCACCTGATTTTCATCCGAAATTTAGTTCACAAATAACACATTTATTTTTGGTATTCAATTTTTTCATTATAATATTTTTTATCCAATATTTTCAAAAATACATTATGTGAGTGAAAAATCGAAAAAAAAACATCAGAATACCTGATAACACTATAATTTTTCAAACCAATTTTATTAATTAATTAGTTATTTTATTTATTTATTTATTTATTTATTTATTTATTTATATCATTGTCATTCAGCTAAGAGGGTTTCTACTTTTCTACGTTTCCAACAGTTCAATTTGTTTTAAATTGGAGTTCTTTTCATTTTTTAAAAATTTTCCAGTAACTTAAAATATAAAAACATAGACCTTTACCGGTATGTGGTTCATGAACTATACAGGTAGATTACATTCATCGAATCTTTATATTATGTGAAATTAACATAATTCTTCACCATTTTGACATGCGACATGTTAATTTTGGACTATTTTGGTCATTCAAAGCCATTTAATTTTTCTAAAATAAACAATAATACAAATGAAAATAAAATTATTTCAACAAAAACGTCTTTTTATCTTTACAATACAGCAAAGAGGAAAACTATTTTCATGGAAAACTGGAAATGTGATAACTGTCAGAAAGTTAACGACTGTCTTGCAACAGAATGTGGAGTTTGTAAAACACCTCGTGGTTTGGCCGAGCAACACAAACGAAGATCCTATTCTAGAGAAATGTTGGAACCTATTCCATCTTGCAGTAAAAGTGGAGAAGGTCTGTTATTATTATTATTATTATTATTATTATTATTATTATTATTATTATTATTGTTATTATTATTCACATTGCGGAGAAGATTAGCTCAAACAAGTCGTAAAATGCGCGTTCAACAATTTCACAGATTCTCAAGATGTATTTCATGTTTCCAAATCAAAATCAAGCATTTAATGTTATTTCAATTTAATGACGAATGTTTATATTTGAATAGTTCGATGGCCTAAGATATTTATCTGCGATTTTAAAAGACACAGTAATCTGGTGGTGTAGTTAAAATATCTAACATGTGACTCGCTGAAACAAAAGGTTCCTGGATTAAATTAAGACTTTAATTCCTGTTTTATTTTTCTTCGACAAAATATTAAAAAAAACAATCACAATCAGAATTTGCGCACAGGTATAAATGCGGGTTCTGAAGTTTAACCCATAGTTAAACACACTCACTTTATTATATATATATCTACTAAGTTAAGGCATTTAGTATCGGTACATGTATTAAGTGCCATCTGTTAATTCTTATAACTAGAACTCAAAGAGTCGGATGTGTCGCCTGACAAAAGATTGCAGTCAACAGTAAAACTGTTAATAAAATCTTTGTTTCACCCCTCCCCCTACTCACACACACACACACACACACACACACACACACACACACACACACACACACACACACACTGCAAAGGACATGCAAACACCGTTTTATTGAAAGAAACATGCATACTAAGTTATGCTCCGGACAAGCAATCAGAGAACTGCGCAAAAATTTCAAACAAAACTTTATATGAAAGGCAATAACTCTATCCAAAATGACCATGTGCAAAAACGAGCAATATATTTGTTAAAGTATTATGTTTATCATGTCAAAATTTGGTAAAGATTACTCAAAAAGTATAAGGGAAATACCTCTAAAATTTCCCAATGTAGATTTATGGTTCTTTAACTCTGCACTTTGTTTCATTGCAAGAAACATGCAAACCAAGTTTGGTGTCGATTGAATTAAAGATGACAAAGTTATGCTCCAGACAAGCAGACAAGGAACGCCGACGCCTTTTCAGGCGACACAAAAACCTGCAATGTATTTCCAAATAGAATTCATTGCAATTGACAAATTGTTCGGCTACATCATACAGGCACACTATGTGTTTCAGCAGCAATATGTAGTTTAAGATGGTGCATTGTAGAGACTGCTGCAATAGGTACAAAGAAAAAAAGTTGTTCTGTAATTTGTTAAGGTATTTTTAAAAAATATCCGTTTAATTTTGATGTGCTATATATGCACATTTCGGAAACTCATCCTTAATCAGCGACACTAGGGACCGAAAAGGTTTTTTAATGTAGAAAAGATAATCCAAACATTTGAAAATACATGAATAAAATTTCGAATAAAACATTTTTATGACTTTTCAATAAATATTAAATTGGGACAATTTTATATTGATTACAGAGATCGATACATGGACATGTCCACATTGTATGATTCGGTATAGGCATGGCAGTCATTGTGAAAAATGTCTTCTTGCCAGAGAACAAGTCGTAGAAAATTTTATACCTGGTAAGATTGGAATAAGTAATGTGCTGCTATAATAGACATTGAATTTGTAAATTATGTATAGCTCATGAATTTAATAAATAGGCACTTCTGATTAAATGATTTTTTAAAAAACATTTGGCTATTAGAAGCCATAAAACTGTCATATGCTACTTTTAAATTTTTCTGAAATAATGCATGTGCATTCAAAAGTAGCATATGACAAAGCTGTAATTTGCATCTTAAAGTGCCATCAAGCGAACATTCTTTTTTAAAAAAAGAGAAAAAAAAATCCTGTTTTCAATTAGATGTACGGACATGGAGCCAAAATTGCTCATTTTAGTGACCAGCTAATACTGTAAAAATACATTAAAATACACAACAACCATAAAACAGCGTACAAGAAAGTAAAAAAGCACATAACAAACGTGTCTTTCAACGAAACTGGTATCTTTAGTACAAAGTGTTTTAAATATCGCTAAGAGTGGTGCTATATAACCTATAGATTATTTACATATTATCGAGAGTTTTACAGAATAAAATATAAATTATTCCGGTTTTTAGAACAATTAACAGATAGCTATAAAACTAGACATTCAAAATAAAGTTAGTATTTCTACACACACATAATTGGGAATTATGACTGGGTGCTTTAGTTTTGTACTTTTCCTTTTTTTCTACTCCTTTTTTTCTTCTTTCTGTTTTCTTTGTATCAACACTGAGTTTTTTTAACTTAACCCATCCCCCAAAATAAATAAATAAATAAAATAACATCATTGAAGCTAAACTTGTTCTTTTCAGAACAATATTTTTGGAAATGTCCATACTGTATGATTCTGTATAGAAACGGTACCCACTGTGCAAATTGTCTTCTTGCCCGAGATCAACTGATTGAAAATTATATACCTGGTAAGTTCATTTGATTTAAAGATCTTAAATCAAATAGCTAAATATGATAAATTTAAAGACAGATTTTTATAGCAAAAATCAAAAATGATAATAATATAAATGAATGAATATCTTTTGTGTCAAATACATGATAGAGAATACTTTACGTATACTTCTATCTTTCAGTCACACTATCAGACTAATATTGACCCGTTGTCTGTGTTTCTATCAGTTTTTCTTCTGTTGGGTGTCATTTAAGTCGGATATTACCCTTGGTGATTAATTTATTATTATTATTAATAATAATATTATTATTATTGGTTTACAGAAAACGAAAGACGGATCATACTAGTTGGAAGAACCGGATGTGGAAAAAGCGCCACCGGAAACACTATACTAAATTCAAATACTTTCGTATCAGACATTTCCAGTTCTTCTATAACTCGACAATGTAAACGTGGTAAAGTTGAAAGATTTGGTAAAATAATCCAAGTAGTTGATACACCTGGATTGTTTGACACAGGTAAGGATTAATAGTGGTTTTTAAACGTGACATTTCTTAAAAATCCAAGAACATGTACCTGACAAACCTGAGTTGTGACACAAGTGGTTTCTAAATAATTTGGTATTCCAAAGAAAGTAGATTTGAAAAAAGCGCCATAATTTTCCCATTGTTAAAACTTCTTGTAAAATGTCTGAATGATGGCTGAATAATGGTTTTCATGGGAGCTTGAATTAAACTAATTACTAAGACGTTGTAAATGTTCATTAAAATTACATCTTATGACTTCATAAATATACCGTTAAAAGTATTTCATCAATTTATGCCAGTTTTCGGTTCACATTTCTTAATTATTCACTGCAAATGACTTCCAACTTAATTCTCTGAAAAAAATTAATTATTGTAAAAATATCAGTTGTGCAAATACAAAATTGGTTGTTCAATGCTACGCTCTTTGTTTTTTAGGCCTTAATGTTTCACAACTCATTCATTAATGATAAATTGGACAAAAACTTTTGCATTTTTACAGTGGTTTATTGACTAAAAAAAAGAATTATGTAATTCAATTTTGGGCATATTTTACAGTGGTTTATTGACTAAAAAAAAGAAATATGTAATTCAATTTTGGGCATATTTTTAAAAACAACAGGTATACATTTCTTTTCATTGTGTTTTTAGTTCAGTTATTGACAATTCTCTATCTGGTTCAATTTATAACCCTCGAATGTATCACACCCCCAAATCCAACCTCATCATACGTAGCAATTTGTCAAATAAGAAAAGAATTTTAAAAGATATACATGTATTTTTTATGTATAAAAGAACCTCCCAAAACACCTTTAATTTTTTAAGAAAGGTCCCAAAAAGCTATATATGGTAGTTTGTTTTGTAATTTTTTATTTTCATCACTGTGTTCCGATTTTGGTGACAATAAAAACCAGGTGTCGGTGGTTAAGTAGTCTTAAATGCATTTCTCAGGTATCGAAGAATATCAAAATAAAAAAAAGACGTGGTTTTGAATCCCACTCTATTAGATCCTAGAGTGAAAGCGTTAGTTCGTTTGCCAATGGTTGATTTTTTTTCTTTGTAATCCGGTTTCCTCCATCATCCAAAGTCTGTAAAAGATCTGAAGCGGAAAAAATCCTTTTCGCCACTTTTATGAACATCTTAGAGTATGTATACAAAAGAGTTTAATAGAGAGGTCTTATAAATTAATCTTGGTAAGACAGAAAGCGATAACAAAGTCATTGCCTCTTATCCGATGTTAACCTAGTCACTTATGAGACACCTTCGTTGAAGAACCTTACTTTGGTAATTTAACCTTTGTCAAGTGCAGTTTTTGTCGTAAAAGGAAGAGTTTAATAGAGAGGTCTTACAAATTAATCTTTGGTAAGACAGAAAGCGATAACAAAGTCATTGCCTCTTATCCGATGTTAACCTAGTCACTTATGAGACACCTTCGTTGAAGAACCTTACTTTGGTAGTTTAACCTTTGTCAAGTGCAGTTTTTGTCGTTAAAGTATAATAACCATGGACAGTGTAAAACTGTTCAGAAGTTTTATTGCCAAAACATTTTAGTAGCAAAATTTTAATTTCAAGGAGAGTCAGAATACATTTTAATTTGTAAATACTTTTTAGATTTTTTTTAGTTTTTTTATAAAACTTTCGTATTAGTAGATTTTATAACATGCTATTTTATTGACCACAGTAAAATTATTCCTTGTTCATTTCCTGTTTTTTTTTTTCATTTACATATTATAAAACTAGACAGTGTGACATTTTTAGACAGGAAATGATAAACGATTGTTTATTTTCCGGAGGAAACTTACATACATCACAGTCATCTGATATCTTGCTCAACAGTATATGTTTATTTCAGGGGTGTTTTGGGGAACAGTCAAAATAAGTTTAGAGATTCATAAAATGACCTGTAAAACTGTTAAACGGGGTCGTCAGGTTTTACGCGTCAATCTTGATTCCTGGGGACAATAATTCTGTTTTAAGACATCTGCGGTTTACTTTTTTTATCTAAGCAAAAAGTACTCATCCAGTTGGTAAAGTAATTGTTCCTGATAAATCACAATTCTTCTTCTGAATGTCTAAATAAAATCGTTACATAAAACAGGTGTATGGTTGATTTATTGTTGTTCCAGTTAACGCATCGAACAGTCCGTTCATGATGACAATGCACTGGACATTTTACATGCCTTTATTCATCCACTTTGCGCATGGAACAGAAACTTATAACAGTGGTCCCAAAATGTATTTGTCTCTTCTTTTCTCCTCTTGTTAAGTATTTTCTGTCATTGACTTGAGTCGTTTCGTGTTCGAGATTTTTCAACTTATTTTATATTACCTTTTTAGTTCAAAATGACGGAGTATGTGAGAATTAACAATGATTTTTTTCCTTACTGCTTTGCCATTTTCCTAAAGTTAAAACGCTGATAAGCATTAAAAGGAGAATTTGTTTGCTATAATTGACTAAATATATACATATAAAACAGGAAAAATACTCAGAGCAATTGAACAAAGAAAACAGTCCGATGGTCACGAATACTAAGACAGAAAGGCAACAACTGGCGTAGTTCGAGTTCACTTTGTGAATGCCAACTTCAAATACTTATTTCGCCTTGGTGTCTAAAGAATGGTCTAAAGTAACACCTCACACCGCCTAGGTCTCTCCATGAGAAAAGTTTCAATTCGCTTGCCGAATGTCAGTGTTTTTCTGGCTACTGCATTTACCACTAGCATTCAAGAATAATTGCCTCGATATAAGCAAGATACAATGAAATTAGCGTATAACACATTAACCCCATTTCGCTTCACTTTTTAATACCTATACTTCAAACTACTTTACTTTAGGTTTGGACAATGAAACCATAACGAAGGAGATCATGAAGTGTGTTGGTATTACAGCACCTGGTCCTCATGCAATTCTTATGGTCATTGCCATTGGCAGATTCACAGAAGAGGAAAAGAATACCGTCCATTTGTTGCAAAAGGCTTTCGGGAAGGGCATTGGTAAACATATGATTGTAATTTTCACTAGAAAAGACGATTTGGATTCGAGAAATAAAAGTCTAGAAGAAATATTGTCCACTGCCCCCAAACATTTATGGGACATTCTCTCTGAATGTGGACATCGGTACATAGCTTGGAACAATAATGGTAGTGGTGAAGAAAAAGAATTTCTAGTTCGCCGATTGCATGATACTATGGAGTCAGTGCTTCAAGAAAATAAAGGGCGTTTTTTCCAAAGTGATATATTCAATGAAACCGAAATGATGCTAGTGAGAAGACAGAAAGAAATTCGTACTAAATATGAAAGCTGTTTAGTTCGTCAGTCAACATTCCGTAAGAAAACGGAAGAATTGCAAAGGAACAAATCAGTTTTTTACAACATGCCCAAAAGTGCGGCGACAAGTGAGTACATGTTAATGGCAGATGTGAAAAGACCTCCACATGCGGAGAACAATGACGATCCTGTATATGTAAAAATGGAATATCCAGGGCCTAAAATGTTAGACAAACAAATGGAATGTGTGGAGGATTTCGAAAGTAGTGTTAGTATAAGTATCTCGAGAGAAACACAGTCCGTGTGGTTTCAAAATTCAAACGTATACGAAGATTATGAACTACGAGAGGTTTTACGAAAGGAGGTTGAAGATGGTAATTCTACATTTTTTGCAAAGTTTTGGCAAAATTTTAAACGTAAACTTTCGACAATGTGTTCATCTTTCTTTGACAAATTTAAGAAAAAGACTCCAACTTTTTGCGATCTCGATGATCATATCTACGATGACTTGCCACCATATCAATCTAAGTTTTGATTTATTATTATACCACCGTTTTAACTTGAGAAGTGTTTGAATTGACAGAAATGAAATCTGGTAATGTTAAATACTATCAATAACTAATTTTAATTTTAGTTCTTGTGAAATAGATTATTCAAAAATTGACCAATGAGAAATTATGGAAGTATTTTTATTTGTTCATAATTGATACGTGAAAACATAATCATTCTAAAAATTATTTTTATTTGTATACTGAAGTCTTCAAGAAAACTTGCTACAGTGACAGAACGATGTCTTGTAACATTTATACACATGACGTTTTTCTTGTGAACATTCGGATTTAATACCATTTTATCAATCTTTTGACCTTTTGGAAAGGTTTGTGAAAAAAATGACACATTGGTACGATTCTGTTGATTGACTAAATGTATATGTAAACATATTTGCCCAACGTGTCACCTGATTTGGAGCTTTATCTGCATTCATGGAAAATCGAACATGAATTCTATTTTATAAATGTTGTTTGTTTAAATTTTTCAATTGTTAGCATTCTCATATTGTTTTAACTTTTATTTCCGTGTGGTAAGTTGTATTTACTGTTTTTTTTATATTGTTAAAAATTCATTAATTAAATAAAAATGTTTCTTTTAATCAAATTCATTTGTTTAAAAAAAACTGGTCAAAATTTATTATTAAAATAACTCTGTGTGTGTGTGTGTGTGTGTGTGTGTGTGTGTTAAAAGTTTAATAATAAAATCAATGTCTCATGTATCAGAAAATAATAATAATGATACTACTACAACTTCTGTTACTACTACTTCCACAAGTAATGATAATAATGATAATAATAATAATAATGATACTACTACAACTTCTACTACTACTACTTCAACTAATAATAATAATAATAATAATGTCAGTCTTACTGATAGTCTTTTATGTTTTACAACGACAAAGGCGTCAGGGATTGTGTATTTTTTTTATCTTAACAAAACAGTAATTAAAGCAATAAACAATAAAACAATAACCTTTCAACTCTAAACTATGTCAGGGAATTCCCGCTTTTATAAGGAAACTTTGTTGCTTATTTACCATATATAGACATTCATTGTAGTGAAATACAATACAGAGGGACCGCTTGACAAGTTCAGATAAATTCCAAAACTTAAGATCCAATGGCAACTGCAGGTATGAATATTTTTGAAATGCTTTCTTATTATCTAATTCAATTTTAATGAAAAGGAAATAGAGGATATTTTTGTTTTTGTTCTTTGCACTATACCGAACAAAACCATAAGGCATATTATAAAGTAAATGGACGGCATTTTATTATAACGTCTGAAATTAAGACTTTTAATTTTGAATTTTCACCGGGATTTGTGAATATGTATTCTAGTATGTACACCAGAGAGCTTTCACAGGATAAAAAGTCTTTCACAAAAAGTGCTTATAAAGTACACAATTAAGTATTAGCAAAAAGTATCTGTCTGAAACTTGATTTAATTTTATTCATGCATATCAATCGAACAGATCCAGCTTCACAATTATTTGTAAACTGAAATTTCCATTTACTTTATAATATGACAATTTAAAATCTGAATAATTTCGTCTTTGATTAAGGTAATTCTTTTCATTATTTTAAATAGTACTATAGGCTTATTAAATCAGCATTCTACTTTGGAAGATGATAGTATTATTTATTTATTTATTTATTTATTTATTTATTTATTTATTTTGAAATTGTCATAATTCTCTAAGTTTAAGTTTAGGAAATTTGTAAGTTAAGAAACGATTGAAAAACAGAGATGAGCACTTTTTTTTTTACAATAAATGTACTTTAACAGTTTCATACAGTTTTTCTCCTTCGATTGAATCGAAATATTTAAGGAATTAACCCTGATTTATGTAAAATTATTATTTAGAAAATTTGCATTTGAAAATTAGCTCATCATACCTGTGCCATATACCATTTTTGAATGTATTTTATGATTAAATTTTAAAAAAACGGCATATGACACATATAAAAAAGGGACCTTAATGCTAACTTAGCATAAAATTGACTATTATATCTTTCACTGTTTTTATAATTATAAGTTTATTTCATAATTCAAGTCATGACACTGATTTTGACTTTGGCTTGATGAAGAAAACAAATGATTCATATACATCAGACATTAATGTCCATATTGTTATTTCTATAAATATCTCCAGAAAGAGCAAAAATAAACAGGTGATAAAGCTGGTCATGAACTGATCCCATTTTAAAGGTCAGTTTATAAAAACATGAAAATTAGAAATTCCCTAGAATAAAAATCTTTACATACATGTATCATTAAGGTTAAAGGTCCTGACCTTTGCTCTTGGCTTCGTGTAGAAAAACAATGCTAAAACATTTGAAATCATGTTCTAAGTTCAATCATTTAAAAAGGAAAAAAAGGAGAAGAAGAAGCAAAATTACATTTTTTTATGAAAACTTTAAAATTTGACAACCAAATTACAAAATCTTTTCATACCATAAAGATATAGCAACAAGAGTCAAGGGTAAGACTTTTGACCTTGGCTCTATATTAAAAACAATGCCGCTTCCCAAGTTCAAAACAAATGGAAATATAAATTGGAATATCATCAAAACCTGAATAGTGATTAAAGTAAACATTTAAGCAGACACAATATGGTAAAAGAGTCTGAAAAGTCGCATGCATGGCCAATACCATGCTGTTTTTAAGTCCGAATCTTTTGTTATAAATTCTAAACGGTTAGTTTTACAGCAAGCTGTTTATAATTAAATTGTTGACTGGGGATATTGCAAGCCAAGGCTAATCGTGGTCCTTAAAAACTTTTATGGCTGTCATCAAAATATTGTTGATAATTATGAAGTCACTGTATCCAATCTTATACTGGATATATTTGATGTCCCATAGTTCATTTTTCGTTTCATTTATAAATTTGATTTTGCTCGTGACGGGTGTAGCTTGCATGACAGGAAGTGCTTACGCTTCTGGAGCATCCGGTCTTACTTCCTTGATTGAAATTCACGTGTGTAACTGAAGCGGTTAGTTTTCAAAGTTTTTACTTTTTGGTGTTAATAATTCAAATTTCTGCATATGAATTTTAAAATTACTTTTGAGTATAAGGGTATGGAAAAACAAGATCGTGTGAGAAGTTTTGTAACTCTATTTAATTAGAATTGTTTGTAGTTTATTTTAATTTTAAAATTTAAAAAAAAAGACTTAAAAGTGTTTATCGCTATTGCTTATATTCGATTCTAGGAGAAATGATAAACTTTTCAATTAAATCATAAAATCAGTAAGTTGTATACGAAAGTTATGACTGAACAATATTTGTTTGTTTGTTTTAATAAGACAAATTAATTCTTCACCGTTAATTAAATTGTACTCAAATTTAGGGAAATATTTCATTTAAAGGATCAATAATTTGAGATAAAACGTATAAGCTAAATCTTACAAATTATAGGCGGAATTGAGGTTAAACATACATGTATATTTTGAGAGCCATTATTGATACTCATAAACTTGAATTATACACGAGCAAAGAATTTATTCCAAATAGTTTTACTTGCGAAAATGAAATCTTTAAATTTCAAATAATTCATAACTAAGATATTTTTATGATAATATTTTTTTAAATTGAAATATATATATATATATATATATATATATATATATGTGTGTGTGTGTGTGTGTGTGTGTGTGTGTGTGTGTGTGTGTGTTATTTACAATATGTTTTTTAAAGCATTTAAAAAAAAGAAAAGTCACACCGATTAGTTTATGTTTATCATTTTCTGTATATTTTCACATTTCTTTTCTCAGTCGTAGTTTTATATTCTGAAAAATGTTCTATTTTACAAGAGTCATAAACTTAATTTTTTTTTATAATCAGTGTCAGGAGTACCTTCTTTAACCAACCGGGACCACTGACATGCGAACGGGCTTATTTCCTTGCAGTAGGAACCGTCCCATTCGAACCTAAGCTTCAGAGGCTGTATTCGTTATTTGCGTTTAGATCCCACCAACAGCTAAGATACCAATTTTTTACGGATAAAGCTAGCATCTATAAAAAAAAAGAATGGCATGCTTAATACAAATTATAGATGGAAACACGAATTATTTGATTATGAATATTTTTTAGTTACAGTACGAAATCCATGTCCTAATTTTTTTAATTTTCAAAAGAAATATTTTACACAATTTTTGACACGACACAAGTACTGAACAAAATATAATTAATCGAACAAATCTAACCAAAGTTATAATAATAATAATAATAATAATAATAATAATAATAATAATAATAAAATGATGATGATTGTGGTGGTGATGACAGTGATGATGATGATCCTTGACGTTAAAATATTACAATTATTTTTACAGCCTTTTTGAAAGTGAAAGTAATTGTTTATCTTCAGGAAACAAAGTTTAAGTATTAAATCAATCAAACACGTTTCCGTCTGAATCATTTAGATAAGAGTTTGGGTTTATTATTTATTTATTTATTTATTTATTTATTTATTTATTTATTTATTCATTATTTTTAAAACTTTCATTTTATTTAATCATTATTAGTGTTTCTTAAATTTATTTTTATTGCCTTTTACGACAGCGGCAGATTTTCTTTTTTGTTTAATGATATACATGTATAAAGATATTATTTCACGATCACATGACTTTCAAACGATAACACCCACCCAACCACTAACATAACAATTCTCTTGGAACGTGTTTTGGTTTTCCAGATCACATGGTTTCAAGTTCATGTATGGTAATTTAAGCTAGAACCTTCCTCTCAAAATGAATATTTCTGTCACAAATCCGTATCAGTTTCACGTGCTTGAAATCAATTTCCTTGTTAAAGATTTAAATATTTCACAACGTAATTGTACGTCATCAATACATGAGTCATTTTATTTAAAACATATATATAAACATGAATAAACAAAACTATAACTGCTAATGAAATATGATTAACTTGTTGTTTTAGAAGAAAGCCAACTATAGGGGTATGTTATAAGAAATAATTTATTATTTGCATTTTAGTGATTAAGAAAATGTTAATTTGTCATCTCAGTTGATAGAATCTAGACAAATAAATAAATATTTTAATAAATAAATAAATAAATAATTAAAGAAAAATTTCAAAGAAAAACTAAATTTTAAAAAAAAGTTTAGAATAAATATAAACTATAACTTTTTTGTTTTTATAATATCTAAAAATTCAAATCATGCATTATTGAACGTTAATACATAGATCATTCCCGATGATGTCAGTTACTTAAAGAGTCGCCCACTTCTGCAGTTATCACGTGACTTTGTATATTTTTCTTGTTTCCATTCATTTACTCGGTTGAAGATAGAGCCAACTGGTACAACAAAAACAACTAATTTATAAATTTATAATTTGTTTCTCCTAAGAAACAAGAGAATAGAATATTATTCTAACAGCTGGTGCTTGTTTTTAGCTGCAAATATTTACAAACAGTAATCAAATTAGGGAAATTAGAGGTAATCCGGATTAACATGTGAATTTCAGAAGACTTAAATTTGTGCTCAAGTTAATATGTTAGCTAGTTACCGAAGTTTGAAATTTCATTAATTTTTAAGAATTGTCTTACAGATTTTTTAAACAGTTTCGTTTAAGAAAAAAAGAAATTTACTTTAAAAATTCCGGTGTGTTAAGATAATTTTTTAACTTTTAGGGATAAATAAATTAAATGAAAAATAATTTTTTACCGATAAAAGGAAAATTTGTTTGAGGATTGAGCAGAACAGCGTTTTAATTCTAAAACTTTTTTGTGAAAGAATTTAGATACTTTAGGGTATTGTTATAATTATTTTGAAATTACTTATTCTAGTGGTGTGTTCTAAACATTGACTACAACATGAATCTACAGTTTTCAGACTCCGAACTTCTACCTTATTTTATTTTCTGAACAGGAGTTCCTGACACAATGGACGAATGGGAATGTGAAAGATGTACATATTCAAATAAAAAACGTCATGTTAAATGTAAGCTGTGTAATTCGCTTAGAGTGGAAAGGCAGTTTTCTAAACAGGATGATTTAGAAACCGATTCAGCTCGGAGAGTGTCCGTTGGCTCTGTTGGGTCAGATGATAGCCATGGATCCCATGGGTCCCAAGGATCACATGGATCTCAAGGATCCCAAGATAGCGACCATAGAGATTTAGGTAAGTGTATTTCGTTCGTTTGTTCTACAAAAAATAACTCAAACACTTTCTGTCTATATGTAGATTGTCATTTTTAATAATTATCAAATTAACAATACAATAATTTTATATAAAAAAAAGATAAATAAATAAATAAATAAAAAAAATCCCGCTGTACCTATCTATAAATTGTCATTTTTAAAGGGTACCTGTAACGATTTTCAATTTTGACATATTTTATTCGTCGTACTTAAATATGACTGTAGCGAAAATTCTATAAAATTCCATTCCATAATAAGGTAGATATCGGTGATTTTCTAATACATCTCTAGAAATCCAAATCAAAAAGGTCGATATCGAGGCTCCCGTGTTGTGACGTCATACCAGTAACATACCTCCACAGAATATTATTTACCAACTACTAAAATAAGTCAAATACGAACTCGTAGTTTCACTTTGCGGTAAAGAGAAAGTTGTAAAATGTGGATTTCAAACCGCTATAACTTTTTATTTTGTCACCAATTTTGACGCGGTTTTCAATATTGTTATATTAAAATAATATTTAAAACAATTGTGATAAAAAAATTTTTGGTTACAGGTACCCTTTAATAATGAACAAATTAACAATACAATAATTTTACCAAAAAAAAAAAAAAAAAAAAAAAAAAAAATCCCGCCTGTACGACATGTAAACATGCTGTAGCGAAAGTGTCTGGCACGTAAATTAACAGAAGCACAATGAATACGAAAAATAAAAAACAAGATTTCAAAAAACTCGTGCATTCCTGACGATATCCAGCACTTAACAATATGCATGCATAATGAAATAAGATATCGAAAAAGATGCAATTATCATAAAGCATTTTTTAAATTTTGTCGTTAAATACGTTCAAAAAAATTTGTAATGTAATATAGCATTTTTTGAATGTTTTTAATGATAAAATTTAAAAAACTGCTTTATCACACAATTGAAAAAAAACATGATAGAAAATAGATGTAAATAGATTGTTGACTTGTAATATGACAGAAAGTTTTGGTTGGACCACATATTGCTTATCACTTTGCTTATGAAGCCAACAACATTCATTTATCTTTGTAGAATGGACATGTCCTGTTTGTTCCTTTAAGAACAATGGTAGATCTGACATTTGTGATCAATGCCTTACACCTGACAATCACGTGACACAGAAAAACAACAGGAAAGT
>JARBDR010000124.1:0-100327 GCA_029721355.1 Tegillarca granosa
TTGACCTAACAATCATTTTGATACGTCATTGAAGGTCATAGAAACTTAAGGTCAAGGTCACAGTTGCAAATGAATACTGAAATGGTTAATTATCTTAAAAACTATAAACATTTTGTATATGCATGTATATTAGAATGTTGTAGGTATTGGCCTAACGATCATTTTGATAGTCATTGAAGGTCACAGGAACTAAGGTCAAGGTCACAGATGCAAACAAAAACTGAAATGGTTAATTATTTCAAAAACTATCAACTTTATGTATATGCATGTATATTAGAATATTGTAGGTATTGGCCTAACAATCATTTTGATATATGAATGAAGGTCATTAGTTCAAAGGTCAATGTCACATTTGAAAACGAATACTTAAATGGTTAAGTATCTTAACATGTATAAACATTTTGTATAGGCATATTAGCGTATTGTAGGTTATGGCCTAACACATTATATATACATTGAAGAAGGATCATGGGTTCAAAGTTCAAAGTCAAAAATTCATATTAATTTTTAAAAATTCTTTTTAATTGATGTGATTGACCATTGAACATCTGCATGAGATATGTTCACAGATTCAGGTGAGCGTCAAGGCCCTATGGGCCTCTTGTTTTAACTAATCCTTTAAAAATCTTCTCAGAAAATGATGGGCCAATAAGAGTCAAATTTGGTCTGCTAGAGCTCTGGGTAATGTAAGCAAGTCAACCCACAAAAATTTAAAGTCCAGATGAAATTCAATGGTAGGTTCATGCATTTGAAGCCATTTGGGATATAAATTTAAAACTTATTGAACATTCTTATATTACCTACAATTTCCTTATAACCTTATAAAGTATTTGTGCAAAAAATAGTGGTTCAACAATCTGAAGTTTGTTGCAATATGCAGAATATGTAATCTGTCATAATTTATCCTTTTGATGATTTTATAACATTTAAGTTTCTTAATCTTAAAGATTAATAATAAATCTATTTTTTTTTTTTTGGTTCATTATGGTCAACCCAATTTCTTATTCAATCTTATCAATATTTTCCTATGAATAAACAAAGGTCTTTTTGTTAATGCCATGATTTACAGATAAAACAGGTACTAGTTACATACCAGTAGCATTATCACAGACCTCAAGTGATACATAGTGATAATAACATAGATCTTGTATCCTTTAATAACAAATACATATACTTCATGCACTATCTACCTGTAAATATCCTTCACCTGTATTCATATTTACCTTTTTACCAATATTAATGCCAAAATTAATGAGTAATAACCAGTTGTTATCTTTTATAATATTTATTGTTTTGCAAATACTTGTATTAATCACTCATTAGTGTCCAAAAATTGAGAGTAAATACTTTTACACTTTAAATGAATTTTAA
Organism: Tegillarca granosa; assembly: GCA_029721355.1. Classification (NCBI taxonomy): domain Eukaryota; kingdom Metazoa; phylum Mollusca; class Bivalvia; order Arcoida; family Arcidae; genus Tegillarca; species Tegillarca granosa. Next base: position 1,372 of record JARBDR010000124.1, read on the forward strand.
AAATGGGCTCTAGTTTAATATCTTTTATTAACCAGTAGTGACCAACAACAATGAAATTTATACAAAACAGTATTGACAAATAACATTAAAATTCAATCGACCAGTAATGACCACTTCGGTTTAATAGTTTTATCCAGCTAATCCTGTGGGCAGGAGTTAACACTTAATTGTTTTCACAACACTGTCCAAAATTTTGAATGATAAAAATGAATTTTTTAGAGTAGGTTAAAATCGTGATTGTCTTGGTTGAGTTTGTTAGTCCCCTGCTGGTAAAACAGGAGGGGACTATAATGTTGTGCTGTGCTGCATATTCAAAGATGATTGCTGTGGATTGGTCATGTGACCAGATTGTGCATTCTGATTGTTCAAGATAAAAATGATGATAAAAATCAAGTTGTAAAGCCACTGTCGGTAATTTGATTAAAAATCAAGTTTTAAAGCCCCTGCCGGTAAAACTGGATGGGACTAAAGTGTTTGTTGTTGTCCGTCTGTCTGTCCATCTGTCTGTCTGATTCAAAGATGATTGCTGTGTCTGTCCAGAGAACTTGTATCCACAACTCCTCCTAAACTACTGAAGGGATTTGATTGAAACTAAACAGAAATGATAAGTTGCTAGTGTTATGATGCATATTCAAAGATGATTGTTGTTGATTGGTCATGTGACCAGATTCTGCATTCTGATTGGTTAAGATAAAAATGTTGATTAAAAATCAAGTTTTAAAGCTAAAAGTTTGAAAGTTGGTATGCAAGTGGAATGTATTTGGGGACATCATAATTCTGTCCGTCTGTCTGTCAGTTGATCTGTCCATTTGTCTGTTCGGAGAACTTGTATCTGCAGCTCCACCTAAACTTCTGAAGAGATTTCATTGAAACTAAGCAGAAATGATTATTAGATAGTGCTGTGTTGCATATTCAAAGATCTGTCCATCTGTCAGTCTGTTCAGAGAAATATTTTATAGTATTAAATGAATATTTGCCTGTATATCATGTTTACACTTTTATTTCACAAGCCAACATAGCCAATATTGAGCATTATTTACATGTTTGGTCTTTTAACTACCCACTTCCACCGGCAGGGGACATGTATTGCTTGCAATACTAACTGTAAGCTTGTTAATCAGAAATTTGTGTTCCTTTCTGACAGAATTGCTGTCCTGAATATGAAAATTTTGGGGTTGAACAAACACAATGTTACTGTCATATTTTGATTAACCATGGTATACAAGATGAAATTTAATTGAAATTATTGCATTCCAGTTGTATCACTTTCTGTAAAGGCAAAGAACTGTTTCAGTGATGCTACTTCCTCCAAAACAGCTAATACACAGATTTTTTTTGAAATTTGCTTTTTGTTTATGTTATTTTTGGTCAAGAATTCAGTTTTAAGTAATTGTATACATATTTTAAACAGAAAGTAAAATATTTTTTGTCATTAACAATAAATACTTTTGCCATGTATATTTTTAATAAGAGTTCCTGTACCACAGATGTTCTGTATAAAGTTGTTTCTGGAAATTTGAAATATAGGGAAATTTTGAGATCAAAATTAACTTAAAACAATGATGATGTTACTTGAATAATGCCAAACAGGAATTCAAGTTATGGCATTTTTCATTTCCCTCAAAGTTGTTACCCTATCTTCTTGAAAAAAGGCGAAGGCTCTTGTCCTGACTCCAGTTTCTTGTAATGTGCCCCAGAAAGACTTGTAATTTGCTACTTAAATTTAAAATTACTGATGCACTTGTTATGTATGTTCAAGTAAGTATTTGTAGGTATTTATGCTCTCATTTCCATATTTAACTTTTAGAATGAAGTTATTTTAAATTGATTACAGATAATGAGACTATTCGTTTATTTTATAAAGATAAATGAATAGAAACTAAAAACAAATTTCATCTGTTTTTAAATTACATAAATGAAATCTTTTGTAAAATTTATTAACCATTTATTTTGATACCTTTAAGGATGAATCTCAGTCAAGCTATTAAACATTATAAATACAAACTTGACTTTTATTTTGAACACATGTGCTAAAGATATGATGTGAGTTTTTAGATTGTTTGTACATGTATTAGGTGTGTGTGTGTGTGTGTGTGTGTGTGTGTGTGTGTGTGTGTGTTTGTTTAAAGTCCACATATAAAAAAGTTACTAATTTGGAAAAAAAATTGTATTTACAGATTGATGAACAGGTAGTTGCTGAATTAAATGCAGAAGATCTGGGAAAATATCTAAAAAGATATGGAGATTGTATTGCTGCAATCACATTTGCAAAGCAGCTAAAAGTATTAGAAGAGAAGCCTTCAAAAAAGATGTCTCTTCGAGAAAAATTATTCCAAAAATTAAAAACAAAAGATCAGAATGATGAACATGTCAGAAGGTCAATACCACAATCAGGAAATTCCAATGCCAAGAGATCAAAGAGGAGTGTAGAAATTGGATGGCTTCACTCATATGGAACAACTTTAAAACAAGTCAGATCCCAAAATGGAGGAGGAACAAGATGTTTAGAAATTCAGAAAAGTGCTACTGTTACTGAAATAATGAAAGAAGCAATAATTCTATTTTTTCCTGATGGAAAATGCAAAAAAGGTAGCAGGGAGGATTTTGACTTCTACCTTGCTAATCAAACAGATACAGGTAAAAAGCTAGAAGAAGATACAACATTAGAGGACATTTATTTGAAAACAAAGAAAAAACTGCTGCGACTTTACTTAGTGTCTGTTACTAAAACCAAGCAAGTAACAGCCATGAATACTGACAATAAGTCATCTGTTGCTGAGATAAGTATTTGTGAGGGTTTAGCAACTGATGGTAAACCAGTGCTAGAAATAAACTGTCCACAAAATTCTCTTTTGCCTTCACCTAGAAGTGAGGGACTGGAAATATGTCCCATCAACATACCTGTTGATATAGGAGGTTCATCAGAAAGTAGGAAACGGGATGAATGTCCTATCAACATACCCATAAACATAGGAAATTCAGTAACACTCTCCAAACGTGTATTGGACATTCCACTCAGTGTCTTCTTAGACACAACACAAAGTGCTTGTTTGGATCAACTGCAGGCTTGTGATGATATGGAACTTAAAAGTATTCACTCATTTAGTTCACAAGATGAATTGTCATTAGTAAATCATGATTCTGCAAGCCTTCAGACATTAAATGAGCATGAAAACATGTATTCAGTTGCTGATGAATCATATGCTGAAAACCCTACTGATGTAAATTTCAGTATCGTTGAGAAAAATAGTGTAACTATCACACTCCATCGTACTTTATTACAAGAAGAAATGTTGCAAAATTTTAAAACAAGGGAAATTATTTACACACCACTTAACTTTCAGTTCATAAATGAATGTGGTCAAGATGCTGACGGGGTTTCTAGGGATGCATATTCAGCTTTTTGGGAATCCTTTTTTCTTAGAAATGCAGATGGAGAGACCTACAGGGTTCCTGTTCTTTCTAAGGATTATGGACAAGAAGAATGGGAGTCTGTTGGTAGAATCATGATAAAAGGTTTCAAAGATCATAAGTATTTTCCCATTACCTTAGCACCTGCTTTTGTAATAGCTCTTGTACATGGGGAAAGTGAGGTTACTCCACAGATATTGAAAGAATCATTCCTTCTTTATATATCACCTTCAGAAAAGGAAGTAGTTGAGGCAGCAATGTCAAATTTTCCTTATGACGAAGATGAGTTGATCTTCTTACTGGAGCGTTTTCAGTGCCACAACATTCCAAAACCTGATGAAATTACCCAAACTTTGTTGCAGATTGCACATAAAACACTTATCCAAGAAGTTAAGTATGTCATAGATGTGATTGGTCATATTGAAGAGGATATGTTGAAAACTTTGTTTCCTGATGTAAAGTCTATTTTTTTATTGTATGAGCAGCTAGAGCCATCTGTCTCCCGTGTGCTGGCACTTTTTAATTGTAACCCTGTGACAACAGAGCAGAATAAATGTCTGGGATATCTTCAGCGTTTTGTTCGTGGAAGGAATAAGAAACAGTTAAAACAGCTTTTACGTTTCCTTACTGGATCAGATATTATTTGTGTTAACAAAATTGATGTTTCATTTATTATTCGCCATGGAAAGGGAAGACTTCCCAGTGTGCATACATGTGGCCCATTACTTGAATTGCCATCCACCTATGTGAGTTATCCTGATTTCAGGTCAGAATGGGAGAGCATCCTTGAAAACAAAGACTGTATGGAAATGAATTCTGTTTAGAAAGTCATTTTAAATTTCTTAGAAAGTTGAACATTAGTTAAAACTTAAAAACCACTTTTTTAAATTTAGTTGTTTAATTGCTTATACAAATATGTTTGGTTCTTTACTTTAATTACACCTGGATTAAAAGCTCATGGCATAATACGGCATGTGAGTGTGTGTGTACATGGTTTTTGCATACATAAGTGTGACATTTTAGACATGAGCAGAATTTTTAACAAACTCACAGATGCAGGTATAGGCCAATGTAATTCAAGTCATTTCATTACAATAGCTAAATAAATCAAAATGTTCAAAAATCTTTAAAAAAAAACATTTTGTCCAAAGGGACAATAATCAGAAACTTTAAAGCTGCATAATGTTATCACCAGACAGGGAACACCTAAGTTTGTTTGAATGTTTGATTTTTATATCATATACAAGTTTCTGGTCTATGTTATTGCTATATCTTATTTAACAAACAATAAGATCACATATTGGTTTTTCTTTTCTTAAAAAAAGTATTAAAACTTAATTGGAAAAATAAAAACTCTTTTATTTATTTAAACCTCTGCATGTTAACTATTAATGAAAGATATTGACCAGGTGAGCATCACATACCTATTGAGCCTGTTATATTGTTTTCATATACAATTTTATCAGAATTCTTTAAATTTAACTACCAGACTGAGGATTTTGCAATGTTTTTATTTTAGTAATCATGATACTTTAATCCAAGGGAGAGATAAGTACTCATACTGTTTATATTGTGATCTTTGTAATTTATATCATCATTGTGTACACGTTTTTTTATAGGTTATAGTGTATCTGTTAATGTCAGAATTTATATGATGTCTTGAATGTTTTGGTTAAAAACATCTGAATTGTTATTTTGCTCATTTTAATAAAGAAATATGAGCTGAAGGCTCTTTGCAATACTTTATCTTTCTCCATGCATTGATCAAATTTAATTAAACTTTGAAATCAAAAGGGACAATCTTAAAAATTTTGCTTAGAATTTTTCCATTGTCAGTTTAATTCAGAATTGGTTATGACATTCATGCATAATCATGAAAAATACCTGTGACTATTATACTTAATGTATAAACTTTATATTTTGTTACTTTCAGCTTTGTTCGGATTATAAGGTTTGACACTAAAACAAGGACAATCAAAGTAGAACGGCCTTATAAAAACTTGTTTTTATTAAAAGTGTGATGTCATATGTTAAATGAATGATCGGTAATTAAATGATATTTCGTTTCCAATATATTTTCTCTTGCATTGACTCCAAGTCACAGTGTTCATTTAAAGTTAATATTTTAAATTATTTTTCCTGTAAAAATGTCTACTTACAAAAACTTTTAAGTATGGCTAGCAAAACTTTTTTATTATGTAATTAATCCTATTTAACAATACTTTAAGTAGGACCCAGTTTTTGTTTTGAAAGGCAATTAGAAAAACTGGACAAAGCCAAAGTTTTAGCAAAACTTTTAAATTTAAATAAAGTCTCTATGACCGTTATAACTGTTTATTCCTATTGAACTGATTAAGATACTGATGCCTCATACACGACTTTTAAAAGCAATTAGTATTATAGGTTTATTAATAGCTTCTAGGCATAAAATACTAAAAAAGTCAATGCTAACATCCAAGGCAATAGTTTTATTAACATTTTTTATCAAACCAGAAAGGTAAATTTTAACTGATATAATTAACTTTAGATAATGAAGTATAATATTGTTTTAGTAAAGTGATCTAACCTTGTTTTAAAACATATAATCCAGGTAAGGATTTTGGGTTTTCTCTGTTGTTTGTTTATCTTGTTATTTTTGTTACCAAGGAATAATTAAAACCATATGTTTTACATTCAATACTCTTGTTTTTATACGCCCGAAGGGACGTATTATGGTATACCCTCCGTCTGTCCGTCCGTCCGTAAACATTTTCCGTCAAAGTTTTCTCCGCTTCTGTCAATGGGAATGATTTGATATTTAGTATGTAGCTTGGTGATTACGAGTTGTACGTTGTAAGAAACTTTTATGTCCATAATGCTACCTCTTCCTAATTGCCGATACTTTGTAACATTTTGTACTATCTTAATTTGCCGTCAGGAGGTAATGTAATAATAAAAGAATAGCAAACAAAGTACTATAAAAACAAAATACCTATATTAAAGTAAATTTAGATTCTGTAGAAGTTCCAGAACAGTAAAGCCAAGTCATTCAAATAACATCGCCAAGAATACAGAAGCCAAAAAATCCAGTCATCAAAACAAAAATCTTATCAAACACACATAAATGTAGATTTATAAATTATTCAGAATGTTATTGAAAAAGTTTTCTAAAAAAAAATCCTTCGGGCTTATCATGCGGCTTTAGCGCAGCCTCTGGTTCTCAACTTTAGTCTTTTCTTGCTTTCTGCAGACAGAAATTACAATGCACATCTACGCGTGTTTTAGCTAATCTGGCAATAGAAAAGTAAAAAAATGTCTGAAACTTGGTAACTTGGAAATGATTAACACATTTTAAGAGCAAGAGGTTGTGGACTTGATTCCCAGAAATCAGATAAAATTGGTCGTTAATTCGCTTCGCGCTAACTGACTGACATGCTGGGAGTCTAAAGACCAGATGGTATGGTTGGTTAGATTAAGTTGGTTAAATGTTGCTTAACGTCGCTGCAGCAATATTTTAGTTATTCGCAACGAGAACTATTTTTATTGATCTTATTCGTGTATGCATGTGAAGTGCGAGTGCATTGTATGGTCTGCCATGTACTAGCGTGCACTCGGGGGCGACTTTAATGTGCTAGCTCACAGATTCGGTACGCCGCAGACAAGCGTATCCCTCCCCCAGTATCATTTACTGATACCAGGTAAGGGAAATTTACTTTGCCACATGTGGTCCGAGCGGAACTCGAACTCTCAGCGGTAAGAGACCCTGATTTTATAGACTGTAGCCTTCTCCATTAGGCCACCGCGGCCTCTGGTATGGTAGGATAACCTACTACATCTATCTTGAATTATCATCCGTGGTATACCTCTGGCGAGCAAATGTCAATCAATACAAGGCGTCTTTTGCATATCTCACCGCACCGATATTGAATATAAATAATGTTTTAGTGATAAACATTTAAAAAACTTGACGTAATTAGTACCATTAATCGATGAAAAAACCGTGTTGACACCGATATATGCGAATTATTTGAGGGATATCTTTTTCACATATAGAATATCACTGCGGTAGCTCAGTCGGTGGAGTGCTCGCTCCGGAAGTGGGTTCGATCCCTGGCCGGGTCTGACCCAAGACTTGAAAGTGGGCAATGGATGTTCTTTCGTCAAGCACTCGGCATAACGAAATAAAAGTCACGGTTCTTTCGGATGGGAACTTAAAATAAAGGAGGTTCTGTGTCACGGTGGGCTTGGCACGATAAAGAACCCTGCTGTATAATTTCATCAGCGCAACGTACAGGCAAAGATTTCTGCACTTTCGCCTATAGCTGGCGACGTCTAGGCATAAGTGAAATATTCTTGACTAGGACGTAAAACACAATTAATCAACTCAACTCTTAACCTAGAAGAATTTATTTTAAAAAAGAAAAAAGTAAAACCTTCATGTTTTATCCATCTATTTCTTTTTCAATTGTTTTAAACGACGGTTATGGCAATAATGAAATGATTTTCTGTCGCAATTCTAGATAAAGATCCAAAGCCTGATAAGGATCTTTTGGAATTAATAAGCTATTCTCAGCGATTATTTGAATACACATATTATAAATGTCCTCGTCACAATGTAACCCACTGCGAAATGTAGCATGTTCCTTACATATTTCTATTTCTTCATCATCAATTTCACATAAATAATTGTCTGTTGAATACAACTCTGGAATTGAATACATTATATTCGGACGACCAGTAGGAACATTCGTATTTCTGGATCGACGAATAAGATGTGAATCCCATACTTTCGCAGTTTCATCTAAATCTGTCTTCAAAAAATAAAAAAAGATAAACGAAAATAATAATTTTAAAAGCAACATGTTTAACTTGCACACTAAGATATTGTCTTACTCTTGCGATCTGAAATTCAAAATGGACAATCGAGATTGTTACAGGAAAAATGTCACTTTTAATAAATAAATCAAGTTAATAATAGTAATGAAATTGCATGCCTTAAACCAGCTTTTAGTGTTAAGCAAAATGTTCAATGTGTGCAATAGAATGGAATTTTGGGTTCTCATCTATACAATTTTAACCCTATTTACCAGCTAGTTCTAACCATTTTAAGATAAGATGGTTGTGAGTAACATTTCATTACGATGATCATATAATTGTTCAACGTGTAAAACTGTTTTAGAAATTTTAGTTTGATTATGTGTAACGTTTTCCCATTGTTTTATAGCCACTCAGGCCCTCTGACGATAATTTGTGTTTAAAGGGAATATAATTTTCCAGTAACAGGGTTAAAAAGTTTTATTTAAATATTATTCAGGTGGAGAACAGATTTCATTTGACACTTGTTTTTTAAATTTTCTGCAAAGCACTTGTATAAACGCAATAATTGCCCTAAAACCGAAACAATTTTGTTATTTATATGGCCAGAGCGTCAACAACAAAAATCATCACAGAAATTTCGGGTCTGGTTATTTTTGAACACAGTTGGCAAATTCAATAGTCGAAGACGAACAAACAGTCTGTTTTATATGGGCGACCAACCTGTTGGTCTAGTGGAAGAGCGACCGCCTACCGAGTGGGAGGTCATTGGTTCGATCCCAGGCAGTATGCACTGAAAGGCGATAAAAACACCCCGTTCTTTGCTTCCTCCTCCGGCGATCGTTACATAACGGAGATAGAAAAAGGACTGGCTTACTCGTCGTCAGAATAAAAGACCGCTCAGAAGTCTGTGTGTGTGTGTAAAAAGCTGAAAAATTAAAAAATTGCTGATGCGACGTTAAACTTTTATAACAAACACAATATATGGAAGGGCATATAGCGCTCTTGATCTAAACGATTACATGCCAGGTCCGCTCTGATCAAGGTTATGCTCCTATTAATTGAAATAGAGACATGTGTATGTTATTTCTACTAACCTGAATTAAACTAAGGAAGGAAAATAATACGAGATTCTTATCTAAAAATCCACCATCAAAATGACCAGCAGCCTTCAATTGGTCAAATAATGCCAGCCAAAATTCTATGCACTCTTTTCGTAAGAATCCCCACCAGTATTCTATACGCTGATTACTTGTACTGCAGCCGTACATAAAACTTTTATCGCCAAAAAAATTGTCGTCCCCATTGCGACGAAAGAAACGCTGGAAAGTGCACACATGTGAATTTTCTGTACCCTTGTCTCCTCTGACAATAATTGGACATCCGCCTAGGGATTGTATTGTTTCCAGAAAGTATCCACCTATCACTTTTGGATCACTGTTGGTGTAATAAGCATTTAACCACATAATTTTACGTGAAAAACCATCCACACATCCGTTAATACAAATCCCAAATGGACGAAGTTTGTCATATGAATCAAGATGCCAAATATAGTTAGGACCTTTTGACATATACTTGCGCCTGCGAAGTCTATGTGCCTTTCTGAGCCTCGACGCTTTCCGGATCTAATACCCTCATTAGTAATCGCACCTCTTCCTTTAAAGCATTTATACCTTTTTCTTTACACTTTTGATACATCCACCGGTAACCATGCAAAACGCCAGATTTACGCTGTTCTTCCATTATAAATTCTAAAACATCCATAATATCGGTAGGGTTTTTATGTCTGTACAATCCTTCCTTGTGCAAAATACGGATTAAATGTCTTTTGCTAAGAGAATACCCATGAATGAATTGCAAAACAAAAACAATCTCATTGTATCGTAAACCTAAATTGAAATAGTACTTAATTTTTCTCCAGTCTGTCTTCCATTTCTAAACCAGTCATAACGATTACTTGTAATTTGAAAGGATCTGTGAAAGTGAACGAAATAATATTTCGAGATAACGAATTGAACGAAATAATATTTCGAAATAACGAAATAGTATTTCGTGGTAACGAAATATTAATTCGAGATAACGAATTATTATTTCGAGGGAACGAAATAATATTTCGAAATAACGAATTATTATTTCGAGGGAACGAAATAATATTTCGAGATAACGAATTATTATTTCGAGGGAACGAAATAATATTTCGAGATAACGAATTATTATTTCGAAATAACGAAATAGTATTTCGAGATAACGAATTATTATTTCGAGATAACGTATTATTATTTCGAGGGAACGAAATAATATTTCGAGATAACGAATTATTATTTCGAGGGAACGAAATAATATTTCGTGGTAACGAATTATTATTTCGAGATAACGAATTATTTTTTCGAAATAACGAAATAGTATTTCGAGGTAACGAATTATTATTTCGAGATAACGAATTATTATTTCGAGGGAACGAAATAATATTTCGAGATAACGAATTATTATTTCGAAATAACGAAATACTATTTGTGGTAACGAATTATTATTTCGAGATAACGAAATAAAAAAATATTTACCATGTCACCTAACGGGCTATGTACGAAATTAATTAAAATTTACAAAAAAAAAAAAAAAAACGAATTCAATAATACATAATTTAATTAAAAATAAATAAATAGATAGATAAATAAAGGATGGATACTTAAATGAATGGATGTGTGGATGGATATATAAATCGATATAGAAAGAAATAAATAAATGGAAAAAAAGAAAAGAATGGGTGGGTGGTTGAATAAATAAATAAATAAATAAATAAAGGATAGTTGGTGAATTGATGGATGGATGGATAAATCAATAAAGAAAAAGAGACAGAAAGAAAAAGAAAAAAAGGAGAGAAGGAAGGAAAGAAAAGAATAGGTGGTTGTTTTAATAAATAAATAAATAAATATAATGAAGTAATGGATAATAAAGCAACATGTTGTTTTGATTTAGTAAATAAATAATTTATTTAAATAAATAAAGGATGAATAAATGATAAAATAAATACATAACGATGGATGGATAGATGGTTGAATGGATGGATGGATAAATAAATAAATAAAGGATAGTCGGTGAATTGATGGATGGATGGATAAATCAATAAAGAAAAAGAGACAGAAAATAAAGAAAAAAGGAGAGAAGGAAGGAAAGAAAAGAATAGGTGGTTGGTTTAATAAATAAAAAATTAAATAAATAAATAAAGAAAGAAAATGAAGAAATGGATAATTAAGCAACGACATGTTTTGATTTAGTAAATAAATAATTTATTTAAATAAATAAAGGATGAATAAATGATAAAATAAATACATAACGATGGATGGATGGTTGAATGGATGGATGGATAAATAAATAAATAAATAAATAAAATTGAATGGATTGTTGGATAAATAAATAATGACATAAATAATGACATGATAGACGGATAGATGAATGAATTGGGGATCAAAGGTTATTTATCTAGCCGAAGTATTTGTTAATTCTGTGCCAGAAGTACTAAAATATTAATTAATATACATATAAGACTGAAGATTATAGGAGTAGTATACCTTGTAAAGATCGGCGGTAATAACCTATTTGTTTGATGGGATAACTTTTAAGTGTTTTATTCATGGATGATTGATTCTCAAACTTTTTATAAATCTGCAGTTTCTCTCGGAAACAAAATACTTCAAGTAAATTCCTAATACAATCAATTAACCATGAATGGCCCGCTATTTTGAACCTAAATACATGGCCATAAAAGGTTTTATTTTTAAATTGGAATAAAATTTAACACAGAAATGGTAATTCGTTCTCGATAATCAGTCCAAACATGTGTACAAGACACAATTTTTAAAATTAATTAAAAAAAAAAAAAAAACACATAAGAATTAAAATAGTAAAAATGCACGACAGGACTGTGAACGCTACATTAATACCCTTCATTTGAACATGTTCAATGTTCAACATACGTTTATTACCATTTCAATTTTTTATATTGAAATTGATAACTTTAAGCGGGTAGGGTAAAAATAAGGATAATGGTAAACCGTCCTGGAACTTGTTGTTTGAAATCTGCATCGAAAGATTCAGGCCCGTGATTTGTAATTATTATTATTTAACAATCGCTTATACATATAAATTTGATAATAATTTGAGGACACTTTTTTTACTTAAAAATAAATCTATAGCTTATAAGCTATTTATAAATTTTATTTCTCCTTACTGCTGTTTCTTTATATCTTTATATTTCGGTATCCATTATACAGATCTCGATCTCTCTACGCCAAGCCTCTCAGCCCCTAGGTCCAAATACCACTCGGGACAGAACCTAGTGCGAGAAAGTTTGTCAGTTCGCTTGCCGAAGGTCGGTGGTTTTCTCCGGGCACTCTGGTTTTCTCCACCAACCCAGAACTGACCGCCTCGAAATAAGTGAAAGAATCTTGACTTGCATCGATGTTATATTATAAATTTATGATGATATGAATTCACTAAATGAAATATCACAAAGATTACATAATGACGACATAAAAATTGTTTGAAAATATTATAGTTTGCGTGCCGCTTGTCGGTGGTTTTCTATGGGCATTTCAGTTTCTTCGATTCCTGTAATAACCCCCCCCCCCCCCCGAGAGAAGTGTATAAACTTATAATTTGACAGGGCATAACCTCTCTCTCTCTCTCTCTCTCTCTCTCTCTCTTATACAACGTAAAAGCTATCCCTGATTAATTCACAATCTTTGCTGTCATAAAAAATCGAGTCTATTTTGCTTCATTCGTTCTTTTTTCTTCCTTATTAGAAAAAGGTTATTCAATATATTTATTTCTAATTTTTTAAATATTTCTATTTGTCTTGAAAAGTATCTGTGTATCCAATATTATTATTCATTTCAATTAAAAACTAAATTAGAATTTTTAATTACAGTAGAAGTGCTCGGGACTGGGCTGGGGACTTCGAGTTATCGGGGTGTTCGAGTTATCGAAGTTGAAGAATGATGTCCACGAATGGTGTCACCTTAATATATGTTTCCGCTATAGAAATCTTGATGTTTTTAAACAGTTACCTGTACTCGAATGTAAAAAAAGTAAAAGATAATTTTTAAAGAAAATATAAGAAATAATTTTTAAAGAATTGATATTGACGGTAAAAGCGTGCGAAACGTGTTATTTTATTTTAAAATCATGATATATACGAACAACAAAATCGGAAATCAGATATATGTACATATTTATCAAAATGCTTAATTTTTACATTCGTTAGACAATACGAACAGAAAGTAAATGAAATTATAAAGCAGTGCAATAAGTTATTTACGATTTTAATGGAGTCGTGAGTACAACTGAGTTAGTCGTTTTAATTAAGCTTGGAGAAGTTATGTCGTTTTAATTAAGCTTGGAGAAGTTAAGTCAAAAGTAATCGACCGCGGCATATTAATTGGTTTCTTTTATTAGAGTAGGGGATTAGCGTGCATGTTAGGCTTAATTGTCCGTGACGGTACTGAATATTAATCCGTTAATTGATACTAATTAATACGGTAGATAACAAGAACTACTCGGTTCATTTTTCTACTATAACGGTAGCCTAATTACCGATATGTGATTTCTCCATTGATCATACATTGTTACAAAAAATTCGAGTTTTTGAAGTTTATTTTAATAGATTTTTAAACTACAGACCAAATTTTTACTTCGAGTTATCGGGGGTATTCGAATTATAGAAGTTTGAGTTATCGAAGTTTTCTAAATATAGTTTATATAGAAAACCGGTCGGGACAAAATAAAGACTTCAAGTTATCCGTGGTATTCGAGATATCGAAGTTTGAGTTATCGAAGTTCTACTGTATAAACAAAGTCAATTTACAAAATAGTCTCAAAAACTTTTTTCTGTATCAAAATTGAATAAAACAATTTCAACATCAGAAATTACTTAGATTAAGATTCTACAAATGCATATTAATGTCAAAATAACTATTTGCTAATTAACTGATTTTGTCAGTCAGATAAATAAGTATATTACAGGTGAGGTTTGACATTCCTGCCTTCCTTTGATATATGAATGATTTATTTTTCTTTGGAATAAAAGATTGATTAATTTATTCTATAAAATTAAAAAAAAATTAAATGAAATATTAAAAATGGAGTAAAGTTACATAATCTTGCATATTTTCTATTCAAAATCTGAGGTTTTTAAGAAATGGTCACATGATCACATTTTCTTAGGTTTATATAAAATATTTGTCCCAGTATATACATCCTACCCCGTAGCCTAATGGATAAGGATGCAGTGCCTGGCAACCAAAGGATAGTGAGTTCCAGCCCCGCTCAGGACAAGTGTTATAGGTAAGATGTAACGCATTGAATTATGATATAATGTGATGTAATTAATGAAAATAATAATGACAAAATAAATGCATAAATAAAGAAATTAAAAAGTAATATAAATAAATAATGAAATATAACTTTTACATGTAAAAAATATACAGGAAAATAAATAAAATATGAATTATAAACTTTTTAAAAATATCATTTTGTATATTTTTATTTAAATAAAAAAAATATTTTTTTTTAAAATAAAAACATTTGAAAATATATAGGGTAGTAAATAAAATATGAATTATAAATGTTTAAAAATATCATTTTTATAATTTTTCTAAATGATTTTTTTTTCATAAATAAAAACAAATATTTTTATTACTTCCTAAATAAATAAAGTAATTAAATAAGCAATAAATATTCATTTCTACCAATAATAATTTTCTGTGCTTAAAGATGGCTTAAAGGTAGCTTAAAGATGGCTTAACATTTCAGTGCCATTAAGCCATCTTTAAGCTTGGCTTAAAGATGGCTTAAAGACATCTTTAAGCAACTTAAAGATAGCTTAAAGATGGCTTAAAGACATATTTAAACCATCTTTAAGCCGCCTTTAAGCTAGCTTAAAAATGATATTTCGTCTTGTGTGCGCATATGTTAACGACGTAAATTTAAATATAAAAAGTAAAAATTATCTTGTTACCATCGAGTTATTATTAAAAGTAACCTTAAAAAGTAAAATCTTTAAGTCGTGAAAGAAAAGGCCTAGAAGCTTGAATCCTTGTATATAGCATTGAATCCTTGTATATAGCATTGGATCCTGTATATAGCATAAGGGTATGAAGCTCTACCAAATTTGTGAAGCAGGTTGATCTTGATCTACTTTCAAGGTAACAGTGACCTTAGGGTGAAATCTTTAAACATCTTGTCA
This sequence comes from Tegillarca granosa, assembly GCA_029721355.1. NCBI lineage: Eukaryota > Metazoa > Mollusca > Bivalvia > Arcoida > Arcidae > Tegillarca > Tegillarca granosa. The sequence continues at coordinate 16,820 of JARBDR010000124.1, forward strand.
TCAAAAAGGCTTAGAAGTTTGGAACCATATAAAGCATCATGAAATAAAGCTGTAGATAAACTTAAGTTTGCAAAGCCTGTTTGACCTCAACCTATATTAAAGGTCATAGTGACCTTAGATCGTAAAATCTTTAAGCATACGTTTCATGAATGAAAAGGCCTTGAAGCTTCAAACTTTATACAAAACATCATTGTATGAAGCTCTACCATGTGTTTGAAGCAGGTTTACCTTGACAAGCATTTTAATACAAAAATTAATTTTTTTGAAAACGAAAGATTTGTGTCTGAGTATTTTTTTAGAATTCTGTAGCCATTTTGTATCCGAATACAAAGTCTACTCATCTGGATGATGAGATGAGTGACTAATCTGAACCCTGTATATGTTATTTGATGGATTTGGTCATAAAACTTTCAAAAGTACAAAAACTCTGGTTTTGTCTCTTAAATTAATAAAAAAAAAAGGAATTTTTCTTTAATGTATTATTGTTTTGTTGCATGTTTATTTCTAAATTGGTTGAATTGCATATAATTTAGGAAAAAAAAGACGATGGAGTGAACAAGACCATGACCTCTGGAAGAGATAAAGTTTTGGTAAAGGCCCTTCCTGGAAGAACTGTTGTTAATATTAGAGCCAAGGTGAACAATTGCATTCTTGGAAAGCAAAATTTTGATGTATAAAATAGATCATCAAGTAATATGCCAAATTGTTATATGCTGATATACAATGTAGATTTATCTGTTGTGAGTAATACAGGCCAGTTTTATTGAAAATTGCTTGTGAAGTATCAGTATTGAGAAAACTCAAATTATTATTAGACAAACATAACCTTTATTAAATTCTCTTTTACTTATTAAATGTTTCTTTGTTGACCACTTTTAACTTTGGTGTTTTCCACCTTAAATATTTATTTGGCACTTTATTACTTTTTGTTGGAAAGGGAACATTTTAATCTTCTCCTCCAAAACCAGTCCGGGGCCTTGATGGCTGAGTGGTCTAAAGTGCACACTTACGGATCACAGCACCTCTCATCGCCTGGGTTCGAATTCCACTCGGGACTGATCCTTGTGTGAGAAAGTTTGTCAGTTCACTTGCCAAAAGTAGGTGGTTTTCTCCAGGCACTCCAGTTTCCTCCACTCTTCCAGAACTGATCGCCTCAAAATAAGTAAAAGAAACTTGACTGGGGCATAAAACACCATTATTCCACTCCACTGAGCATAAAAACGATTACTCCACTCCACTCCTCCAAAACCAGTGGGCCAAATTTAATGAAACTACTTCGTTGCCATCATGCCTGGGTGAAGACCTTTGAGATTTCCACAAATAGAATAATGTCCATTTGGAGCCTCTAAAAGGGGGAAAATAGTGAAAAACTTTAAAAATCTTCGAATCTAAGAATATTGTACGTATTGACATGATGGTTGTTTTGATATATGCTTCAAGGTCATAGATTCAAAGGTCAAGTATATAGCTGCAGAAGACAAGTTAAAATGTTAATTATCTTGAAAACTTAAGTATGGGCATGTATATTGTAGGTATTGATATGACGATCATTTTGATATATGCTTCAAGGTCATAGGTTCAAAGATCAAGGTCATAGCTGCAAAAGATGGCTTAAACTGTTGTCTTAAAAACTATTAATCATTTGTATAGGCATGTATACCAGAATACTGTAGGTATTGATATGATGATCATTTATATATAAAGTTCGAGGTCATATGTTCAAAAGCCAGAGCCATAGCTGCCTAACCATACTGAAATGATTAAAGGTTTGGGAATTATTCATTCAGGTATCTCAGTAGGTAGACTGCTCGCTCCATGATTGAAAAGCCGTAGGTTCGAACCCCGACCGGGTCTGACCCAAGACTTGAAAGCGGGTAGTGACTGTTCTTTTGCCAAGCACGAAATGAAAGTCACGGTTCTTTCGCATGGGAACTTAAAACAAATGAGGTCCCTTATCACAGCAGGTGTGGCACGATAAATTATCCGATATATAATGCGATCAGCACAACGCACTGACAAAATTTCTGCATTTTTGCCCATAAGTGGCAAAGTCTCGATATAAGTCAAATATTCTTGACTGGGACGCAAAACACCATTACTCAACTCAATTCAACTCGAAATTTAGTTACTACATGGATATTAGCTACTTATGAAATGTAACTAAATATTTCTGAAAGTATTTTAGCATCAATTCATTGTATATTGCCAACAATTTTGGACTTATCCTCAGGCGAGAGTTAAGGCCAATGGACCTCTTGTTTATTTGAACAAGTAGTGTTTTCAGTGGTGTACTTCGTGAACTGATTTCTCTGTAAAAAGATTTTATTTTTCAATTAATACACTAGTATCTTTGAAGTTATAACATTTATTAGCTAACCCTGAGCAAATGCTAAAGGTGAGCTATTGTGATGGTAATTTGTCCGCTGCCCGTCATCTGTTGTACGTAAATTTTTAACATTTTAATCTCCACCTCCAAAACTACTGGGTCAAATTTATGGACAAGGACTGGTATGTTTGTTTTATTGATGAAACTTAGTGATAGTCATGCCTGGGTGAAGGCCTTTCAGATTTGCACAAATGAAGGAGTTATGGCCTCTTGGGGTCCCAGAAAGTGGAAAATAGTGAAAATCTTTAAAAATCGTCTCCTATGAACTTACAAGAGATATGACACCTTGTTTCAAATTTCCGAAAATCGTAGCTATGAGGATCAAAATGAGCAAATAGCAATGTACATCAGGGGGAAATTACTAAAATGTGTATATTTGTGAATGTATCTTAAAAACTATTAACTTTTTGTATAGGCATGTATATTAGAAAATTGTATTTATTGATATGACGAAAATTTTGATATATGATTCAAGGTCATACGTTTAAAGGTCAAGGTCATAGGTACATAAGACAACTGAATTGTTAATTATCTTGAAAATTATCGTCTTTTTGTATAGGCATATATATTAGAATATTGTAGGTATTGATATTACAATGATTTTGAAATACAGTTAAAAATCATAGGGTCAAAGGTCAAGGTCATAGCTACATAAGACAACTGAAATTGTTTATTATCTTGAAAACTGTTAACTTTTTTATAGGCAAGTATATTAGAATATTGTAGGTATTTAAATGTTGATCATTATGATATATGATTCAAGGTCAAACATACAAATTCAAGGTCATAGCTGCAGAAGAAGGCTAAACTGTGTTTTATCTTAAAAACTTAACTTTTTGTATAGGCATGTATATTAGAATATTGTAGGTATTGATATGACAGTCATTTTGGTATATGTTTTTAGGTCATACATACAAAGTTCAAGGTCATAGCTGCAGAAAAAGGCTAAAGTTTTGTATTTTCTTAAAAACTGTTAACTTTTTGTATAGGCATGTATTTTAGAATATTGTAGGTATTGATATGACAGTCATTTTGATACATGTTTTAAGTTTTAAGGTCAAACGTTCAAATGTCAAGGCAAAAGCTGCAAAAGAAGACTGAAATTATGTATTATCTTGAAAACTATTAACTCTTTGTATATGTGTATATTAAAATATTGTAAGTATTGATATGACAATCATTTTTAAATTGATGTTTCAAGGTCATACGTTTAAATGTCAAGGTCATAGCTGTAGAAGAAGACTGAAATTGTGAATTATTTTGAAAAATATTGTCTTATTGTATAGTAATGCATATTAGAATATTGAAGATATTGATATTGTGGCTATTTTGATATAGTGTTCAAGGTCAACATCATGGCTGCATAAGCATACTGAAATGGTCAATGGTTTGGAAATTATCCATTGTACTCTAGTTAAATCATGAGTTTAAGCTATTTATAAACAAAATGTGACTAGATATTTCTGATTATTTATTGTGGTATTTCTAAACTGAATGAATTTTGTAAAGTTTTTGTAATTAACTTCTTTGCAAGTTTTTGGACAATTCCTCAGTTGAGCATTAAGGCCCATTGGCCTCTTGTATTTGGTATGTAATGAAGATTTGTAGGGCAAAAGAATTTTGATTTCTTACGATTAGAGGAAATTAGACTTAGATTGCAGGTCACAGACCTGGTGTTCTGTGTTTTGGGGCATCATTTGTGTCTGTTCCTCTTAAACACTTTGGTAGAGTGCTCGCTCCGTAAGTGGAAGGTTGTGGTTTCCAACCCGTGCCGGGTCTGACCCAAGACTTGAAAGTGGGAAGTGACTGTTCCTTCGCCAAGCACTTTCGGATGGAAACTTAAAATAACCGAAGTCCCGTGTCAAGGCAGGCGTGGCACGATAAAAAACTCTGCTATATAATGCCATTAGCGCAACGCACAGGCAAAATTTCTGCACTTTCGCCCAAAGCTGGCGACGTCTCGATATAAGTGAAATATACTTGACTGGGACGTTTAACACCATTACTCAACTCTTAAAAACTAATTTCTAACTAATAAACTTTGGGGGGACCCTTCTCTGTTTTATAATTTTTATGATTTTTTAAATTGATATGTTATATATGGCAAGGCCTCAATTTTTTCCCCATAATTTTGACTACGTAGCTTGCCTATCAGGAGGTGCTTACCTTTCCTGATCACTGGGCCAAACTTCCTTTATGGAACTGCAACTTTATTTTTTTTTTTTTTTGCAAAATTGCCATCATCTACAGATGGTGGCGTTTTGATATGAGTGAATAATTTTGACCAAAATGTAAAACTTGGTAACAATTGATCGTAATCAATACCACTAAATAATCGTCAATATTTGATTATATACCGCCCTTGATGTTCTTCAAAATTCAAAGGATTTGCAACTGAATTTCATTGTACTGATTGAAATGAAACAGCTATTAGGAGACATGGCAAAACGTCGTAATTAAATTAAATTTAACAAGCATATAGTGGTTTTACACCTCTAGACAACATAGTCTTCCCTCCATTTACTGGAGGTTTACGTGTTAAATTTAACATGCATATAGTGGTTTTACCCCTCTAGACAACATAGTCTTCCCTCCATTTACTGAAGGTTTACGTGTTAAATTTAACATGCATATAGTGGTTTTACCCCTCTAGACAACATAGTCTTCCCTCCATTTACTGGAGGTTTACGTGTTAAATTTAACATGCATATAGTGGTTTTACCCCTCTAGACAACATAGTCTTCCCTCCATTTACTGAAGGTTTACGTGTTAAATTTAACATGCATATAGTGGTTTTACCCCTCTAGACAACATAGTCTTCCCTCCATTTACTGGAGGTTTACGTGTTAAATTTAACATGCATATAGTGGTTTTACCCCTCTAGACAACATAGTCTTCCCTCCATTTACTGGAGGTATACGTGTTTAATTTTTACCAGACATTTTGCACAATTTGCGTATTTTCGGACGTCAATTTGGATTATAGATGGGTACTTTTGTATGAATTTGATATGAATAGAAACCAAACAGAAGCATCGACTGTAAAGGAAATAGGGTTGAGATTGTGTGTTTGGGAATTTGAGCATTTCCAACTCTCATGCATCCTATGTGATAAAAGGTAAACTACAGGTCAAATAAAGATTTGTTAGTGAATAAGATGTACTTGAAAGTCAGAACCACAGAAAATACACTGGCTAAAATACAAAAGTTCCTGAAAAAGTATATTTGATGGGAACCAACAATAATATTTTTTCGATATAGCAAGTTTTCTGCTGGTCCTGTTTAATGAAAAGTTAAGTAGTAATTTTAAAATCATTTAGTTCACATTTATAGCACATTGATTAAATTTTAATTATTTTTGGCTAAAGTTTATTGTCGGGAGAAGAACCTTTTTGAAGTAAATCGAAAGTTCAGGTCATATTCATTTAATTGCAATTACATTGAATTCAAAGTATGCTAGGATGCAGTGGCAGCAATTTGCAGTGCATTTTGAATAATTATTAAAGCCTGTGCACTTGTGTGAAAGCAAGTGGGATGCCGCGTGTTCTTTCCCAGACCAGGTCTAACCAATACTTGGAAATGGGTAGTAACTGATAATTTTCCAAACATTGAGGATCAGAAAGTAAAACTTGCGACTTTCAGTGAAACCAAATTGTTATCTCGGTATAGTGTTTTCTAGGTAAGTGATATGTAAAGCGGAGTTGATCCAAATCGAGCCCGTCTTTTGCCAAACCCTCTTTAAAAATAAAATCCGCAAGTATTTCAGACGAGACCCTCTAAACTGAAGATTTGTGTCAAGGTAGGCGTAGCCCAAGAAAAAGGTTCTTTATCACAATGCAACCGGAGGTTTAAACCAAAAAATGCACCTTCGCCTATAGCGGATTAACAATTTTTCCTGGGATTGAATTCCCAGTAATCTTTCCGGTGATATCTTGAAACTTCACCTATTTGGCGACGTCTAGATATTATTTATATATCCTAGAGTGAGAAAAATTAATCTGCAGATAAAAAAATGCACATACATATAATTATACAATTATACTGGTATGCTATAAATAGAAGTCGTTATTAGCATGTGTCATTTGCTTGATAGAAATACAGTCGATTTTGAGTGCCTGTATACTCGGCTGATAGGATTTAGACATGGTACAAAGGCGTAAATTTACTATATATAAACATTTATTTGTCTGTAGGTAATCGGACATGATATAGAAATACCCACAATCTGATATATATTACGCCTCTGGTTTGTGGGACATATACAAAAGGCCCATAACGCAAGGTTTGGTTTGTGGGATATTATATACAAATGTCCCACAATGTCAGCATCCCAACAACGCTTTAATAGCGGAACTTTTTAAAAAGGCCGTACCTTGAAATGAATTATATATATATCAATTCTCCGTATAAATCTGCATACCTTTTGTAAAATTCAACTATCTCTCATGCCAAGATAAAAAGGTCACACAATACACCTACTGGGCAAACTCCCCATAAACCGCCATTAGTGTCTATATATATATATACAATTCTTTCAGTAGGTAAAATAGAAATTTCAAGTACAACCTTTAAACCTTTAAACTTCTACTTTTTGTTTCCTATTCACAACTTGCCAGCCTAACTCACTACTTACTGCAGCGCTAGGAAATTTTTTAGATGATCCCAGAAAATATCTACATGCACGATTTTATATTGCCATAAGTTTCATATTGTGCTTCCAACATCTACTTAAGAAACTCTTTTTTATAACCAAATTATTAATCACCTTAGATAAACATCGCGTGTGGCTATAAAATCTGTCATCTATTTTCAAAATCTCTTTCCTTTCCATGGAATTTATTAGAATTTCTTATATTTTAAGGAATCTTCTTACAGATGACAATGAAAGTCATATATGTCGTGTTTTTTCTAATTCTTCCGTTAGTCATCACAGTGTTGCCTCTGAAAGGCGTAAAAAAATAAATATTTGTATTTCAAACTTGTCGGAGTTCTTTCGCACATTGTCTTTTGTTCATAGTCGTCGTATTTCAATAGATGATGACCGCCTGGTTGACTAAGTGGTAGAGCGTCCGCCTTGAGAGCGGGAGGTTGTGGGTTCGAAGGCCGGTCGAATTAAACACAAGACTTCCAAATCTGATAAACTCCTCGGCATTGGGTGGAGGGGGGGGGGGGGGGCAGAGTATCGACTGCTTCATTCAGTGACAGAAAAATGCAACTGGGTTAGTGGAATTGCTTTTCTGTGGTATACTTCTTGGGTGAGCTAGCATCTTACATAATAGTCCCCCTGGGTGCGCGCTAGTTTACAACAGAATATAATACACACTTGCACATTTCAGTCATATCCAAACGACGTTCTTGGATTATAAGGGATTTATAACCTTTGTCTTGTCGCGAATAGCTACAAAATTGCTGATGTGACGTTAAACAATATTAAAACAGACAATTTGTTCTCAAAAACAATCAATTAAATTGCCATCTTTACTTCTATAGAAATAGAAATGCCATAAACTTAATTCTAGGCAATACAAAATGGCATTATCAACACACTTATACTAGTGGAAAAGTATCTCACCAGCATCTTATTCGTTCAAGATGTCTAACTCCTACCATATATCCCATGCCTAAAACGGAATAAAAATGAAAGAAAATGAAACAGAGTTTTTTTCTGTTTTTATTACTAGATGGTGACTGGCACTTGTAAGTTTCTCACTTTCCCTAGAATTTTAAAATAATGGCATCGTTACATGGTCAGGTTTTGCAATCATCATGGATGCGTTGGATTCATGATTTTCCTGTATGAAAGATTAAAAAAACTACCGTTGGAAATCAATGGCAAATCATCTGGATCCATTACTAGCGTTGAAACACACCTTTCTTTTGCAACGGAATGCTTTGCAGAAGGAAACAGATTTAAGTTTTAAATAAATTTCAAAAATTAAGACGGCTGAAAATTTTGCTAAATGGTTAATTTTAGAAATAATGCTAAGGTGAAATTATATTGTCTTCTGTATTGTGTTATGATCAGGCATATTTTCATGATATGCCATATTAACCGATAGTTGTATACATGTGCATAAGAATTATCAAATGCTTCTGTATATCTATTGCAATCAACCACAAAAAGGATGTCATATAAAAGAAATGTATTTTGAATTCTTTTCTTTCAAAACATTGGATATTTAGATATAACATTAGTTGCAGCAGACTGGCTTCATATATGTCTTAAAACTAGCAGTGGGATGGTTTTTAAGTGAGCCCAGGTAAATTAGGCCGAGATTGCTCTGTCGTCGAATAAATTTTAATATTTGGATATTGTCAATTCGACGGCAGAGCGCTATTTTCTTATTTTGCCAGCAACATTAATTGTCGATATCAGACGTTTTAGAGTAGCCATCGACTGCATACTTTCCAGATTACTTGCCGTAACTGTCCTTAGTTGGAAAACATCAATAAGTTATCCTGGATCTGGATTTTTAACGTGATTTCAGTCGTTTAAATCACTTCAGGTTGTAAATCTCGGATCTTACTACCGCCATATTGTTTTGAAATACGCAAGTCGATTCTCATTGGCTATTCCATATATGGAATGTAAGGTCGAATCGGGTCATTCCATATATGGTATTACTTACTACAAACTGTTTTCATTCATTTTCTCTGGGAAGAAAGCTTCATTACCTTTCCATTACTGTTTAAAAAACTTCCATTTTATTATGTACAAGAGTGAAATTTATTTTTCACAGAAGTTAAACGTGTCAAATAAAGTTGTCAAAATAAAATGGATCTGATTTTATTATTTTTTATTGTCATTATTGAGACATATATTACACGGATTGGCAAGTACAGCATTTTACAGAAGGGAGCCTGTAAATTCTCGCGGCGGTAAAAAAAATCTCGCGTGATCTGAAGAAAGTACCCATCGGCCATATTGAAAAATTTCGACTTTCCGATAAAACTTGATAAAAAAATGTTTTGACAGCAATCAAGCTAAGTATTCTTTAAATTCATTGACATTGAAAATAAGGATATCGATCTACGATTATAGGATTGTAATCTTATAAGTTTTAAGCAGATAAACGGGGTATAATTTCAATAAATTTTTCACCAACAGAAAGAAAAAAAAAACAAAAAAAAAAAAAAAAAAACCGGGAGAAAAATTAAAAATCTAACATTCCCTCGGGTAAAGTTTATGAACTCGTAGTTTACGACAGTTTTATTGCCATATTACATATTTTTAAATTCTGCAGACTTTTTTCGGTGCAAATTTATTTGTTTTATTAAAACAGAGTAACCACAAGTAAGAAAACACGGTTTTTAATATTGATATTTTTGGTCAGGAAAATGGCGGACCGGAGTTGGGAATCATTGAAAAAAATCGAACATTCCCTCGGGTAAAGTTTATGGACTCGTAGTTCACGACAGTTTCATAGTCATATTACATAATTTTAAAATCTGCAGACTTTTATCTGTGCAAACTTATTGTTTTATTAAAATAGAAAAACCACAAGTAAGAAAAATAACGTTTTTAAAATTGGTAATTTCGGTAGGAAAATGACTGTAGTTGTGAATAATTGAAAAAAATTGAACATTCCCTCGGGTATAGTTTATGGACTCGTAGTTCACGACAGTTTCATAGTCATATTACATTTTTTTAAATTCTGCAGACTTTTTTCGGTGCAAACTTAATTGTTTTATTAAAATAGATTAACCACAAGTAAGAAAAAACGGTTTTTTAAATTGATAATTATGGTCAGGAAAATGGCGGACCGTAGTTGTGAATATATTGAAAAAATTGAACATTCCCTCGGGTAAAGTTTATGGACTCGTAGTTTACGACAGTTTCATAGTCATATTACATATTTTTAAATTCTGGAGACTTTTTTCGGTGCAAATTTATTTGTTTTATTAAAAAAGAAAAACCACAAGTAAAAAAAACGTTTGGAACAAGAATCGTCTATCTTTGCTTTTTTTGACACAAGGGGTCTGTTTTCATCATCAACTTTACGTTTTGATGGACTTTTTTTTAGCTACGACCAATCCGTCATTACTGCAATTAAAATCAGGATCGTTAATGTCTTCATAACCGGTTTCAAAATCGGTATAATCTTTCAGTAAAAAGTCCAAATCTATATCATCGTCTCAGGAAAGAAAGTCCGATTTCGACATCTTGTATTGATACTGAGACGGAACATAATGATCTCTGCATACCTTTCAACGTAAAAAGTCGTCGTCTATAACCGAATGACTGGCGACAAAAAAAAACTTAAATTCTCACCATTTAGATCTTAATAAACTTGATATACAATATATTATTGCAATCAAAACAATAATCCACCGACACCTCACAGGTCAATCCAATCCCGAATATACCTAAGTGAATTGGCTTCCCTGGCGACGCGCAGACTCCGTTGTGATTTCACCCGGATCTTAAAGATGTAGGTAGCTAATTTGCATATGAATAGCCGCCGCGTGACGATCAATAGAGTGGGCCGAGTTGCCAATCTCTGTAATATATGTCTCTGATTGTAAGAAATCTAATTTTGATTTAAAAAGGATAATTTTTTTTTTGCAATATTTCAGAGATGTTTGTTTGTTAACACTGTGATTAATAAATATATATTTATTCATGGTAATTATTTAGCATTTTTTCAAATATTTATATTCTAAATGTAGTTTAATTTGAATTGTCAGATTACCAAACTGTTGAATTTGTACTCTTTTACTATTTAAGACTTCCAGTTATTAATATTATACAATAGTTGGAATTTATTTAAAACATGAGAAATAGATGTCAAATAATAAAAAGAAAATAAAACATCTTTTGCAATTTATTCTATGATTGGTGGTTTTCCTCTTAGTGTTATAAATGTGTGTGAAAATTATATTCAAAATAATCAAATTTACCAACTGAAGTTAAATTTAACTGAAGTGTAATCAAATCAAAACTGAAATTCTACATATCAAATGTATAAGTTTGTTTAAAATCATTATTATTTTCAGACTTGGATACTATTTTTAGCTCACCTGAGCTGAAAGCTCAGATGAGCTATTGCTATCCATCTCCGTCTGTCGTGCGTCGTCCGTCGTGCGTCGTGCGTAAACTTTTTACATTTTAATCTTCTCCAAAACCACCAGGCCAAATTTAATGAAACTTGGTAACCATCATGCCTGGGTGAAGCCCTTTCAGATTTGCACAAATGAAGGAGTTATGTCCCCTTGGGGCCCAACAAGGGGGGAAATAGTAAAAAACTTTAAAAATCTTCTCCTCTGAATCTACAAGAGATATACCTTAGTTATTTCATTTAAAACATCCTTAGGTCATCTATTTTCAGATTTGCACAAATGATAGCCATGGGGCCCAAAATGGGGAAATTGTAAGGCACTGAGTGGGGAAATTGCTAGAAATGATATATTTGTCACTATATCTTCAAAACTATCAACTTTTTGTATAGGCATGTATATTAGAATATTGTAGGTATTGACATGACAATCATTTTAATGTATGGTTCAAGGTCATATGTTGAAAGTTCAAGGTCACAGCTGCAAAAGAAGACTTAAATTGCCAATTATCTTGAAAACTATTAACTTTTTGTATAGGCATGTATAATAGAATATTGTAGGTATTGCATCAACGATCATTTTGATATAAGGTTCAAGTTCAAATGTTGAAAGGTCAAGGTCACAGCTGCAGAAGAAGACTTAAATTGCTAATAATCTAGAAAACTAACTTTTTGTAAAGGCATGTATATTAGACTATTGTAGGTATTGAAATGAGAAACATTTTGATATATGGTTCAAGGTCATATGTTGAAAGGTCAAGGTCACAGATGCAAAAGAAAACTTAAATTGCTAATTATCTTGAAAACTATTAACTTTTTGTATAGGCATGTATATTGGACTATTGTAGGTATTGACATGATGATCATTTTGATATATGGTTCAAGGTCATATGTTGAAAGATCAAGGTCACAGCTGCAAAAGAAGACTTAAATTGCTTATTATCTTGAAAACTATTACTTTTTTGTATAGGCATGTATATTAGAATATTGTAGGCATTGCAACAACGATCATTTTGATATACGGTTCAAGGTCATAAGTTGAAAGGTCAAGGTCACAGCTGCAACAAAAGACTTAAATTGCTTATTATCTTGAAAACTATTAACTTTTTATATTGGCATGTATATTCGACTATTGTAGGTATTGACATGACGATCATTTTGATATATGGTTTAAGGTCATATGTTGAAAGGTCAAGGTCACAGCTGCAAAAGAAGACTTAAATTGCTAATTTTCTTGAAATCTATTACTTTTTGGTATGGGCATGTATATTTGAATATTGTAGGTATTGCAACAACGATCATTTTGATATATGGTTCAAGGTCATATGTTGAAAGGTCAAGGTCACAGATGCAAAAGAAGACTTAAATTGCTAATTATCTTGAAAACTATTAACTTTTCGTATACGCATGTATATTGGACTATTGTAGGTATTGACATGATGATCATTTTGATATCTGGTTCAAGGTCATATATTGAAAGGTCAAGGTCACAGATGCAAAAGAAGACTTAAATTGCTAATTATCTTGAAAACTATTAACTTTTTATATAGGCATCTATATTCGACTATTGTAGGTATTGCAACAACGATCATATTGATATATGGTTCAAGGTCATATGTTGAAAGGTCAAGGTCCCAGCTGCAACAGAAGACTTAAATTGTTAATTATCTTGAAAACTAACAACTTTTTGTTTAGGCATGTATTTTCAACTATTGTAGGTATTGACATGACGATCATTTTGATATATGGTTTAAGGTCATATGTTGAAAGTTCAAGGTCACAGCTGCAAAAGAAGACTGAACTTGCTAATTATCTTGAAAACTATTAACTTTTTGTAAAGGCATATATAGTAAAATATTGTAGGTTTTGCAACAACGATCATTTTGATATATGGTTCAAGGTCATATGTTGAAAGGTCAAGGTCACAACTGCAAAAGAAGACTTAAATTGCCAATTATCTTGAAAACTGTTAACTTTTTGTATAGGCATGTATAATAGAATATTGTAGGTATTGCATCAACGATCATTTTGATATATGGTTCAAGTTCAAATGTTGAAAGGTCAAAGTCACAGCTGCAGAAGAAGGCTTAAATTGCTAATAATCTAGAAAACTAACTTTTTGTATAGGCATGTATATTAGACTATTGTAGGTATTGAAATGAGAAACATTTTGATATATGGTTCAAGGTCATATGTTGAAAGGTCAAGGTCACAGATGCAAAAGAAGACTTAAATTGCTAATTATCTTGAAAACTATTAACTTTTCGTATAGGCATGTATATTGGACTATTGTAGGTATTGACATGATGATCATTTTGATATCTGGTTCAAGGTCATATATTGAAAGGTCAAGGTCACAGATGCAAAAGAAGACTTAAATTGCTAATTATCTTGAAAACTATTAACTTTTTTTATAGGCATCTATATTCGACTATTGTAGGTATTGCAACAACGATCATATTGATATATGGTTCAAGGTCATATGTTGAAAGGTCAAGGTCACAGCTGCAACAGAAGATTTAAATTGTTAATTATCTTGAAAACTAACAACTTTTTGTATAGGCATGTATATTGGACTATTGTAGGTATTGACATGACGATCATTTTGATATATGGTTTAAGGTCATATGTTGAAAGTTCAAGGTCACAGCTGCAAAAGAAGACTGAACTTGCTAATTATCTTGAAAACTATTAACTTTTTGTAAAGGCATATATAGTAGAATATTGTAGGTTTTGCAACAACGCTCATTTTGATATATGGTTCAAGGTCATATATTGAAAGGTCAAGGTCACAGCTGCAACAGAAGACTTAAATTGCTAATTATCTTGAAAACTATTAACTTTTTATATAGGCATGTATATAAGAATATTGTAGGTATTGAAATGAGAAACATTTTGATATGTGGTTCAAGGTCATATATTGAAAGGTCAAGGTCATAGATGCAAAAGAAGACTTAAATTGCTAATTATCTTGAAAACTATCAACTTTTTGTATAGGCATGTATTTTCAACTATTGTAGGTATTGACATGGCGATCATTTTGATATATGGTTCAAGGTCATATAGTGAAAGGTCAATGTCACAGCTGCAACAGAAGACTTAAATTGCTAATTATCTTGAAAACTATCAACTTTTTGTATAGGCATGTATTTTCAACTATTGTAGGTATTGACATGACGATCATTTTGATATATGGTTTAAGGTCATATGTTGAAAGGTCACGGTCACAGCTGCAAAAGAAGACTTAAATTGCTAATTATCTTGAAAACTATTAACTTTTTGTATAGGCATATATAGTAGAATATTGTAGGTTTTGCAACAACGGTCATTTTGATATATGGTTCAAGGTCATATATTGAAAGGTCAAGGTCACAGCTGCAAAAGAATACTTAAATTGTTAATTATCTTGAAAACTATCAACTTTTTGTAAAGGCATGTATATTGGACTATTGTAGGTATTGACATGATGATCATTTTGATATATGGTTCAAGGTCATATCAACATAGGAATACTAAAATTATTAATTATCTTGAAAGCTATTATTTTCATGCATAGGCATGTATATTAGAATATTGTAGGTATTGACATGACAATCATATATGGTTTGAAGTCATATGTTCAAAGTCAAGAACATAGCTGCATAATTATACTGAAATTGATTAATGATTGCACTACAGTTACTTCATGCATATTTTATAAGGTACTTATAAATGAAAAGTTAGTGGATATATTTCTGATTAAGTTTTGTGGGAGTTCTTAACTTGAGAAAACTTTTAAAGTTTCTGTACTTAATATATTGTCTATTGCACTTTGCAAACAATATTAGACATATCTTCAGGTAAGCGTTAAGGCCCATGGGCCTCTTGTTTAACTTTTTTTTACATTGCAGGTAATTAATGAATTTTTCATTGAAATTGATTTAATTTTTCATCTGGTTTGAAAAGAATTTTGAAATAGTTGAAGTTTATCACTTGTATATTGTCTTTTCTTAGACAAATTATTTATTTCTTGTTTATTCCAACTAATGTGTTATTTTCTCCTTGTATTTTATATATCTATTGTTTTGCTTTACAATATTACAATGATATTCTATCTATTATGACATTTAACTCAGCATCTCTCTATCTCCTGGTCACTCTCTGATATTGTAGTTTCTTAATATATGCCCTGAATATATAGATCTTGCACAATTCACTACACTGTGTACTAGATATATTGACAAGGAATGCTGACCAGTTCTGAGTCTCAAGGCTTGTTACATAACATACACCTGCACAATGGACTTTGACCCCTGATTATACATGTAGATATCTACTTTTGAGAAAGGAATTTTATCTCAATATGTTTAAATTTTATTATTGATAATTATTATTTACACATTTTTTTGATATATATATTTTTAATTTTTTAATAATTAGGCACACTAGACTTTACATAGGTTCTTTGTAAGTAAAAAAAATGATAATTTTTAAAGAATTTTTTTTTTCATTTTCATCCATCAATTTGCCTGTTGTTATTTTTCATTTTTTTCTGGTAATATGATTTTTAAAATATATTTGAAAAGTTTCAAAGATTTTTTATTTAAAACTTTGTGACTTTTTCTTGCATTTTCATTTCTTTTTATGATTTTTTTTACATAGGTTTTTTGTAAGTAAAAAAAAAATTGATTATTTTTAAAGAATTTTTTTTTATTTTCATTCATCAATTTGCCTGTTGTTATTTTCTTTTTCTGGTAATATGATTTTTAAATAATATTTGAAAAGTTTCAAATATTTTTTATATATAACTTTGTGACTTTTTCTTGCATTTTCTTTCCTTTTTATGAATGTTTTTTTTTTTTTTTATAAAATGTCAGTTTTTTCGTAAGTTAACTTTTTAAATCATTCTTATAATATTTTTGATTACTTGTTGAAGTTATGTTAGCTTAGTGAAAATTTCTATTAAAATGAACGCTAGTGGTTGTGTTCATTGTGGGAAAGACTTTATAAAACAAAAACATAAAAAGCATTATGAAAGGAGAAGTTTGGGGAACACATTTAGAGTGCATAAGATGGACAAAAAAAATTAATGTGTTGAAGGAGGAATTTAAAATTGCAATTACTCCATCATCATTAACTGCAAGATTTTTATGTGAGGAATGCATAAAGTTAATATTCAAATTTCAAAGTCCAAGAAATGTGCAAGAGAGGCAGAATGGAAAATAAAAGACACCATTGATCCAACAGGCTACATTGCCTTAAACATGGAAAAGAACAAACCAGCAAAGAAAACACTGACACCTGTAAAAACACTCAGGATCATTAAGAAACGTAAGGTCTCTGGATCACCCTTAAAGGTTTGTAACTGTTCAACTACAATTATTTTAGTTTTCAGAAATAGTTTTTTCCAAGGATGAATGAAAAGTATGAAACTTTTTACATTACCAACCAAACACACTTTGAAAATAAAATTCATTAATTTGGGAAAGAAGACATGCACATATATGTACTGCAGATTTTCTCTGTCTTTTGGTATGGTTATCCTTATTTTAAACCGTCACAATCCATATGGTATATGTGCAATAAATTCATTCATTCATTCATTCATTCACTCATACATTCTACTTGTATATTAATAACTGTGAAAAGTAGCTTTTAGACAAATTTCTACTTTCATAAGCTATATCATTGGTTTTCTCATATTCATATAAACTACACATAAATGGATATAAAAGATACCAGTACTTTGAATCAGTATACATTCTTGCATAAAAATATAAGGTATATGGAAATTGCAAAAGGTTAGAAATGATCACCGTAGCAAATTAAGAAATATTTTTCTTTTTATCAGAAAACAGTGACACTTAGTCAAACCACAATTGTGCCTACCCAGAGAAGTTCCAAAGGGAAGAAGGTAAGTATTTGGATGTGCATCTATTCTTTGGTCAAACAACATGGTAGATATATTTTTATGTGACAGAATTTACATTTTTGGTACTAAATAGGAAAAGGTAATTACACTGATGTTGCTACTGTCATATCAAAGTCTCTTACTTGTGTGTGTGTGTGTGACATGCTGTTTCAGTTAACTAGCACCATAAAACTGATCAATGGCTGGGTTATTACAAACAGTTCATTATTTTTGCCTACACTCACACACTTGTTCTTTGGAAATGAATTGATTTGCATGTACAAACTAACAGAGAGAGGGAGAGAGTCAAATATGTTAGGGGGATGACATAGAAAAATGTGATTTGTGTGATGCCAACATTCACACTTATAAGGAATTGTGTACATAGGCTAGCACAATATATAATAACTTCATTTTTTTATGTATTTGTTAAGTGACACCTTGTTTCATCATTATTCTTAAGATATCAGTTGAAAATGAAGTTGACAGAGCTGTAAAGTATATAAAGAGCAGGCGTTATGAGACTGGTATGGAAATTCTCCTGAAGAACAGAACTGGGGCTAAAAAAGCTTTCACACATATCATACAAAAAGAAGTGAGAAAGGAAATGTTCAAATTGTTGAATAATAAATCATCAGGCGTGAGATGTGAAGGCACTCTTTCACAGATAAAAATTTTTAACTGGAATAATATATTTCAAGAACTTAAAACTGAATGCCCAATGTTAACATCCACACTGGTAGCAGCCACAACATCTGAAAGAACTGAAAAAAACCTTGGGCCTTAGATATAAGCCAGCTGTCTCTGCAATTTCAACAGTAGGAAACATTCCAGCCATTTTAGCCTACAAAGGAAAACCATACACATATAAACTAATGCAGCGAATGAACTCAATACAAATGTGGCTGTCTGAATGTAAAAGAGAGGTATGTATGATATTTGATTTCTACGTTAAGTCTGATATCATCAATCAGATAGAACTTGTAGACTTTATTTCAAATCATAAATGAGGGGGTGGGGATCCCTTATTTCCACTGCCCTCCCCCTGACTTTTTCTTCCCTCCCCTGGCACATTCCCTTACTCTGACTCCTGCTTCTTTCCCCTCTTGACTACCGCTTCCCTTTCATCAAACCCCGGTTTCCTATTACTCCCAGGCTCCCTCCCCCTGTCCACATGATGACAAATGCACAAAAATGATAATAAATATAAATGTCATGCAATTATAAAATATATCAATGTGCAAACAGAAATAACAGGAAAAATTGCAATTTAAACGCCCTTTTTTATATTTATTTCCCAATAAAGGCATTTGGACGATTTAACCATTTAGCTTGGTGTATGGGAATGAAAGGAACAAGAAGTATCATTGACAAGATTAGGGTCAACTTTGATAAAAAAGTAAAAATATGGAAAGAGAATGTGTCAGACAAGATGCTGATGGGGTATATTGACATCAATGGCTTGGACAAAGGGGATATTGACACCAATGGATCCAGTTCAGAAAGTATTCCATATAGAGATAGTTCGGATGAATCATCTGATTCGAAACAACCAAAAGTTGCCAAAGATGCCACACTGCAATTCCAAGGTAAATCTTCAGATATGTAGAGTCAACCTGCATTAAAACCACATCTATATAAAGCGCAGTTTTATAGTTCCTTTTCTTAATTATTGTAATTGAACCTGTATATAAGGACATTCGCTCATAAAGGACATTTTTTCTTTCTCCCCTTGTTGACCTTTATATACAGATTTTACTGTATATCATGCAAAATCTACATACAATATTGATAAAATTTGTAGCTGTGAGCTAGCACTGAAAAAATAAAGGCTTGGCTATTAGTAGATGAAATACATTGTATATAAAACTGTTCATGATAAGATAAATGTAATAGAATGGTGAATAGCTAAAATGGCTGAAGTGATTTTATAGTAATGTTACACAGCAACATGTAGATTTAATTATTATTGACATGTAAAGAATTAATAGAATTGCTTTATTTACAGATAAATGCGGATTTTCTATTTGCTTTGATAATGTCAATCAAAAAGTTACTGTGCGTCACCAAAGAAAAGATAGAAAGAACAAGATGTTCAATATGGTACAAGCTTATTGTGCAAAAGATAGAGTACCAACTCTTCATCTTGATGACATAGCCTTCTCCTGATGTGGTAGAGCACCTTCCAATGGAAAAGTTTATGCCCTCTGCAGATGACGAAGAAAAACTAAAAGGAGAAATGTTAGTTACAATAGAGAGAATACTTGTTCAGACTGTCCCAGCATTTAAGCCGGTTTATGGCGGAGTAAACTGGCACACCAATACTCAAGGAAGATGTCAAGGAAGAGTGAAATGGTGAGAAAAAATATTTTTTTCTTCAGGACACACAGCCTAACACACACACACAAACACACACACACACTATGTGCAGTACAAACTTGGTATTGTTTTGCCCATTTCCATGAATTAAACACAATGTGTTTCTGTGCACAGATTGTCAACACATTTTTCCAAGAAAAAGTGGGGATTATGTATTATTGTCCATCTGTCTTTCTGTCCACATCTACGAGTATTCCTTCATAATTCTTCTTACACCTTAATGGCTAATGTATTAAGTATTAGGTATGTGCATTGGACTTTGCAGATGTGCAGAGTGGTCTCAATAAGGACCCATAGGAGTTAAATCATGTTTCTTTAAAAACATATAAAAAGAGATACATAATAGGTAGCAAATTAAACTTGGTACTTGTTATATGATTTCTCTAAACACATAACAAAAATATGTAAAACATAAAGATTTTTAATTTTGTTCTTTTCATACCTTTTAGGTGTCAAAAGGAGCCAAAACGAATTATGCTCAGCATAATGTGGATGCATTATATTTGTTGGCATCAATTTACATGGTTTTTGTGGCTATAATCTATGTAAAAAATTTATGACACAACCAATAGAAAATCTATTATTTGCAGACATGTTAGTGATTATTAAAAACTAATTTAAAGCCCACAATATTTGGTCATTTCCACAAAAACGGGTGCTAATGAAAATAAATCCATGCAACATTGAGTCAAACACTAAATTTTTTTGAAAAATTAAAATGAGTAATATTCATTTCATAACAGTATACCAGCAAATTTTAAATCACAAGGGTTTTAAAGGATGAAATTGGGGTCAAAATGGAATTTCTTTTAAACAAAGTGATATGACATATCATTTCAAATGCAAGTTTATCATAAGTGATTGCAACTGTATTATGTTATGACTGTTTAAGATTGATTCCTATCACACCTGTAGTAACATTTTTTAATGCAATATTATGATACTCTTTTATTGTGATTTGCCGTGAAATATGTGTCTTATAGTTGTTTGTATTTTTTCAAGGTGCCCCTTGGTGTGCTGGATAAACATGAATCTAATTGCTGATATGGTGGATATATTGGATGAATACATGAAATATATTCCTATGCATCCAAATGGCTTACCAGTTAAGATTCCTTTGCATGCAGATGGGTTAAGTTGTGAGAGAACAAATGATGCACAGAATGCCAGAATAAATGGTACAACAGCCTGGTCACAGCTACAGGGTTTTCAGTCCAACATACAAGAATGGCACAAACGTTGTATACTTTATCAGGTTTGGAAATTATGTCACACTCAAAGTTGATAATGCAATTAGAAGTAATTTTCATTATCGAATACAATGCTTTTATACATTCTGTGTCAATTTAACTATATTCACCATAGTGTTTAAGGTGCCATGGTGATCCAGTGGATTAAATGATTGTGTCTAATCAATGTGTGGGACTATGTTGGCCAAGTGGTCTAAAACACCAGTTTATGAATCAATGTCTCCCACCTCTGAGGTTGCAAATTAAAGTCCCAGCATCATAATTACTTCATGTGGAAAGTTTGTCTGTTTACTTCTGAGTGTTTGATAGAATTCTCCCCACACTCTGCTTTTCTCCAACTTTTCCAAACTGACTATCTCTGTATAAGTGAAATAATCTTGAGTGGGATGTAAAACGCCTGTATCCTAAACTAACCTAACTTCATATGGCCCTAGCTGAGTTTGATCCCCAGCTGGTCAGTTGAGAAATATGATGTTACTTATCATTGTTCCTTACTGATCTGCTCTGACTTAGTATAATGTGTTAATGTTGGGTTTGTATGTCCATCTGTAGTTTGCTGCTTTAGGGAGCTAGCACTTTAGCACTGGCTAATGGCAGGGCTAGAACAAGTAGATTATATCTTGGGTAGTCACATGAAATCATAAACTTGTCTTGTCAAAAATAACTGAAGGCTTATTGTTGTGCTACAATGTAAATGGAAAAACTGACTTCCCATGTGTATTGACATAAAAATGTTTTCAGAAAAAGTTTTAAACCTGAGTTTAATTTCCATAAGACATCAAACAATTTTAAATCCTTTTATTACATTTTATATTTTTACTTTATTTTTCAATGTACTTAAAACACAATATTATACCAATATATGAGAAGGTTCAAATATATCTTTCTTAGTGACACTTTTAAAAACACATTAACGTACAGCATGAGACAGTAATTAGCACTCTACACAAACTTTGTTTTCCACCACATAATACTGTATATGAAAATATTTTACACAAAATATATGTACATAAAGAAGGATTAAATTAATTGTCCCAATTTTTTTAGGACACAATGATGACCTTTACAGTGGTAAGAGCTCTCGTGACAGAGGAACTTTATTTCAACTGAAACATTATTTTGGTCACCGAAATCTCACAGGAAATGTAACAGAGTCCTTCAGTTATGTTGACGAGTTCCTATCCTTTGTAACAATGGGGTATGTAACCCTGGCAGCCATGCATTTCATGTACCTTGAAAACTTGGACCAAATACCAGTTGACTTTCCTCAGACATTAGATGGAAAATTAACATTACTGAAAAGTATATTAAAGTCTATTCTTGACATGATTTTCATTTCATGTCAGACCCTTGTAAAAGGAATCATGCATGTCTCTGCTAATGCGGAAGATAAAGAATACAAGTATTGTCAATGTAAAATAGAAAAAGCAGGTGAAATGATGATATTCTGTGACAACAGAAAATGTCCAAATGGTCAATGGTTTCATATGGAATGTGTAAATGATGAAGAAGATGAAGTTCCTGAAGATGCGTGGTTTTGTTCTAGACAGTGTAAAACAGCAAAAACAAGTACGAGCAAAAGAAAGAAAACAGTTTCAAGTTGACTGATGGATGGCAGGAGAGTATGCAAGGGCTGTAATATGGAGAGGTCTAAATCATCTGGTTAGGAAAGATGCTAAGAAAGATGGAAATGGGGAAAGGATGATTATGCACTGGAGATTTGACCTCCTTGAATTTTATAATAAATCCTACCCGAAGTATTTCATATTTTGTTTTAGGATACTGGCAAACTAAATGGTTCAGCTTCAGAAAGGTTGAAACAAACACTGATTTGGAACAGAACTGTAAATTCAAAGGGTTGAAAAGGGAATAACATCCCAATGGACCTGCAGATGGAATTCTTTAACAGAGAATACAAAGGTAAGTATTAACAAGTCAAACTTTACATCTTAGATTTAATTTCCTACAGTTAAGTCACTGCATTTATCTTCCATAAGAAAGTCTTTAAAATTCTGTTATTTTCTATATGTAGACTCATGTAGCACATTGCATTCTTTAAAAATATACTCCCCATCCTAGAAACTAATTAGCAATTTCCAATTAAAATGCTAAAATGTACTTAACAATATGTATTTGTGTCTCTATTTTACAATATAGTTTAGATAAAGCCTAGAATCGACTAAGTTTAAGTACAATCAAACCTGCGTTAAAGTCAATCTCTATATAAAGGTCACCTAAAGGTCAGTCTTGTAATGTACCATTTCTTACTGAATTATTGAAATTGAACCTTTATATAAAGGCCATTTTTTCTTTCTTACTTTGGTAACCTTTATTTACAGGTAATCCAAAAAATTATATTACATTTAGAGAGGAAATGCTAGCATTATTCTTATGTATTCATTTTCTGTATCTTTTTCTCTTTGTGCCTTTGAATTTCTTCTACTAAACATATTTTATCTTCACAGAGAGCGTTAAAGATGCAGCGGGGCAGCTTACAGAAGCAACCATTGCCAGACATAGCCAGATGGTAAGTGTAGGGAAGGCACTGACATTTGTTTATGATCAAAATGTGGCATCAAGACCAAGTCACACAAGATCTTCAGGGAAGGTTGACAGAGATAAAGACATAAGGGAAATGATTGAACTACTACATCCTGATGATTTGTTTTCAGTGAAGCCAGGACGCTGTCATAACACTTTTGAAATTTGAAATAAATGAGAAAGTCATTAAAAAAGCATTTAAAGCTAGGCTAAAAAAACATGTAAATTTATGGCAGACAGAAGGAGAATCATACTATCCAACAGAGAACATCTGACTTAGTATATGAAAAGACTTGTTAATTTTTTTTGGAATGGTGATGTCAATTTGAAAACTTGAAGATAGGACCTGGCCCTGGTTTCATAATCATACACAAAGTTGTACAACTGAAATTTAGGATTTAATATGAAGGATTTTCATTCAAATAAACAGTTATTTTTCTGAAAAAAATGTATATTAAAGCTATTAGTAATATTGAAAATGGAATGAAAATGTCAGATGTGAGAGTTATTCTGAAACTGGTGTGTTTAAATACATAAATCATTAGAATAAGATAACAGTCAAATACATATAAATGACATGAAATGGTTTAATTCTGTTTGATCACAAGTAAAATTCCCTACAATTATTGGATTTTGCTTTACATCTACAAATTTTCCAACACACACAACAACAAGAACAAAACTGACATCTACAAATATTTTCACATAATTGGTCACACTCTGACTTAGACTTCAAAACATCTAGTTGATCCTTTTTCATTCCCTTTAGAAAGAAGCATGACAGAATGGTGAGCCTTAAGCATTTCCCACCTTCTGGACACGACTTGAGGACCTGATCTTCACACTTAGTTATACTTCGTTGATATGCATAGCAAACCGCATATCCCTCTCTTCCATCCCTCGAACATCGTCCAGTCTCTTGCCAGTAGGACAAAGAAGATGACGGCAGTCCCCAGTGAATTATAAAGTCAATGTTGGGTATATTCACCCCCATGCTAAATGCAACTGTGCAAATAAGAATTCTTAGGGCACTGTTTTCACGAATGTTTCAAGGATTCTTGCTTTGCTCTCCTCATCTGCGTTTGCATGGAACATTTCTATCAGTCTTTTTTTAGGTTTTTTTTCTCCATCAAATGCATCATTCCCAAGCATAATGCACAACCAAAGATAAATTTCAAAGCATGTGTTATGCTCCTCACATATATAATAGATTTCTTACTCCTTACATCATTAGACTTGAGCATCTCAACTAACCATGTTAATTCTTCTTTGAAATTATCTTTGACTTTCACCATATCCATAAATATATTAGGCCTACAATAAGACAAAGTATGAAAATTTAAGCATCATAATTTTTTTTAATGGAGTTAAGACACCCGTACATGATTTTGTGTATGGTAGTTAATGGAAAAGTATCATTTATTAATTACTTAAAATTTTCTATGTTAGTATTGGGTTTTTAACAACATAAACTTTATAAATAAGACAGTATTGGGCTGGCTATAACATTTTAAACAAATTTTGTTCATTTAAATTAGCTGATTGACATTAGAAAACTTTAAAGGAAAGTTTTTGAATTCTAAGGGATTCAGAGGGTAAAATTTGATCTATATCACCATATAATTGAATATTGGCCATTCTTTCAATGTGTGGATTTAAATATGATCTGTCGTTCATGTCTGCCTATAGTAACTTCAGTTAAACATATTAAAAGATATTGATGAAAGTAAGCTGGTCATGATGTAGGCAAACTCGCACAAGAAATGAATGATGAATGAGGATGAAATTGTGAAAATATGCATAAATACAGCATCGTGATCATGATAAATATTATTACCATTCAGGTATACTTGCTATAATGTTTGTTTTATGATCCAGACTCAAAACATCATAGATGTCATCTTGAATTTTGGAAGTGGCAGTTGCTGTAAGTATCAGAGTTGGAGCTGTTATGTAACTCTGTATCTCTGACACTCTTCTGTAAGGTGGGCGAAAGTCTAGTCCCCTAAAATTATCAAATAGATACACTATAAATTAAGATATACTTATGTTAAGTTACTGAAAATATGTTTCCAATTGTAACATCTTGTTAGATTTGTTTATGTAAAGGCCTTTGAAAATTGTACGTGAATTTTTTAATGACTTTTGTGTTCATTAAGTAGATCAACTACATAGAATATTAATTCTTTATAAATATTATTATTTGATTGACTAATTAATATCATGCATGATTAATCAAGATATATGGTCAACTTTCATGAAATAGCAAGAAAATACATGTATTTTTTTCATATCATAAAAAAGTTATTTAATTTTGATTCGAATATGGTGTTTTTTCAATTTGGTCAACAAGACACCATAGTTATTGACTAAAAATTAGAAAATTGTTTAATATCAACTGATATTACCAAGATGAAATGCAGTAAGTTTCGTCATAAACCTGAAGGCATATGCTGTCTCGATACTGTTTTATAAGACGTGTCCATCTTGGAAGAAGAATAGCCTCAGGTGATGCTAGAACAACTGTGATATTTTCCTTGATACCTTCCAAAAATAAAAGGAAAAATTAAAAATTATTAATTGTGGTAAATTAACTTATAACAGTGTTTTATCATTTACTGTAATATGAAATTCAAGCATGACAAAATACAAAAAGAGAATTATGTTTATGCTACACTGACTAATGTATAATGGTTACAGGCAATTTAATGTGCAGAAATCCTAACCACCATATAATTTTACATAAATCCAAATTTATATACTACAGAACTCATTGTTAAGAAATAAATTCTAAAATCATTTGTAAAACTGTATAGTGTTTTAATTTTCCATTAATAATTGCAATTGTACAACTACCTGTTAAATCAGATGAACCACCAATTATTGCCATAGCTGGAACATTAAGTGCATTCATAAATGCAAGCTGATCTTGAATATAGGCCTTGAATGGAGATATAACAAGTGTTATGTGTTTTTTGTCTGGAAACAGCTAAAGTATAAAAATGGAAAAAAATAAAATAAAAACTTTTTGTATCAGTGAATGCTTTAAAAACAAAAAGGAATAACTAAAATGTGGAATTAAGAACTTATTAAATGAAAGATCACTTCAAAAACATAAATAGATAAATTGTATTTATAGGATTAGATATATATATATATATATATATATATATATATAACAAACATACCAGTCCTGTCCATATCACAATCCTAATATATATATATATATATATATATATATATATATATATATATATATATATATATATATATATTTATGAATAAATAAATAAATATATATATATATATATATATATATTTATGAATAAATAAATAAATATATATATATATATATATATATATATATATTTATGAATAAATAAATAAAATTAAGAACTTTTCATTTGGAGATTACTCCTAAAGAGCAGAAATAAATAAATATATAAATGAATAAATAAATTTAAAAAATTGTGAAATAATAGTTTGTTTTTTTTTTCAAATGCTACGTCAAATTCAAAAAATCAATACATGATATTGGGAACTAATCATTTCAAAGATCACTCACAAAGAACAATAAATAATTTTTAGATAAATAGATGAATAAAAAAAAATTGTGAAACAAAATGAAATTATTTCAGAGATTACTTCAAAAACATTAATAAATAAATAAATAGATAATTAATACAATGTGAGAATAAGGGTGTAGAGAAAATATGCAAAATAAAAAATGAAATTAATGTGCTTGAAAAGATATCATTTCATCTGAACATTTTGATAATTCAAACTTTTTCTTTTAATAAAATAATGAAATCAATTTTAAGTTAAGCTACAATTAAAATTAAAGACATTTACTTACCTTGTGAATTATCTGTGATGGAAGAATAAAGCAAACACTTTTCCCAAATCCTGTCTTCAGCAAACAAAACACGTCATTCTTACTTATTACATTTTGAATTACTTTAACCTGTTCTTCTTTCAGAGAGAAATAAAAATTATGAACATGTTCAATTTGTTCATAAATTTGCTCCACAGTTTCTAGGCTTACACTCATTATTGACCACAAGCACACAAAAATTAGAAATTGCAGAAAGTGAAAAAAAATGAGATGAGGATCTACAATTCTACTTGTATGAAGAAAAAATGGAATGTTACAATAAACATTTTAGGTGTTGCTATAGAGACCTGTCAAGTTAACCCCATGTGCTAAGATAATTATAACACTGAGAGGAAAACCACCGATCATAGAATAAATTGCAAAAGATGTTTTATTTTCTTAGACTTAAACCACCAATCATAGAATAAATTGCAAAAGATGTTTTATTTTCTTTTTATTATTTGACATCTATTTCTCATGTTTTAAATAAATTTCACTATTGTATAATATTAATAACTGGAAGTCATAAATAGTAAAAGAGTATAAATTCAACAGTTTGGTAATCTGACAATTCAAATTAAACTACATATAGAATATAAATATTTGAAAAAATGCTAAATAATTACCATGGATAAAAATATATTTTTTATTCACAGTGTTAACAAACAAACAGCTCTGAAATATTTCAAAAAAATTATCCTTTTTAAATCAAAATTAGATTTCTTACAATAATGACAATAAAAAAATAATAAAATCAGATCCATTTTATTTTGACAACTTTATTTGACACGTCTTACTTCTGTGTAAAAATAAATTTCACTCTTGTACATAATAAAATGGAAGTTTTTAAAACAGTAATGGAAAGGTAATGAAGCTTTCTTCCCAGAGAAAATGAATCGAAAACAGTTTGTAGTAAGTAATACCATATATGGAATGACCCGATTCGACCTTACACTCCATATATGGAATGGCCAATGAGAATCGACTTGCGTATTTCAAAACAATATGGCGGTAGTAAGATCCGAGATTTACAACCTGAAGTGATTTAAACGACTGAAATCACGTTAAAAATCCAGATCCAGGATTACGTATTGATGGTTTCCAACTAAGGACATTTACGGTAAGTGATCTGGAAAGTATGCAGTCGATGGCTACTCTAAAACGTCTGATATCGACGATTAATGTTGGAGCAAAAAGTGACGGCATTGTGCTCCATGTTTAAAAGGAAATAGCGCTCTGCCGTCGAATTGACAATATCCAAATATTAAAATTTATTCGACGGCAGAGCAATCTCGGCCTAAGGTTGATGGGTTTTAAAGTGGGAGTGCCTGCTTTTTTTTATCAAATGTATGCCTGTGTAAACGGTTAACTTGCTTTCAGAATTAATGATAAAAAGTTCAAGCTTAAGTTTTAATTTTATGAAGATTGGGTTGACAGTGGTAAGTCACTGCGTACAATGATTTTCAAGTTGCACTGATTACTCTTGCTTGCTTCCAAAGTAAAGAGTTGTTGGTTCAAACCTCACCTACAACTGTACAGGTCTTACATAAAATTTGAGAATGCTACCTTGTCTAGTACATGGCTTTTAAGACGTCAGAGTATAAATACTTGTTTATCAATGATATTATAAACCGACTTGTTTGAATACACGAGCTTTGTTAATGTTCCGTACAAAAAGATAATGAGCAAAATCTACTAAAAAGCAGACTATAACAGGTACTAGCACATTTCACACAAACACGAATATGTTTTCATATAAATCTTTACCAATAGCTGAAAAACTGCTGATGCTACATCAGTTAACATCTCCATTCTTATCTAAGTTTTTGACTTGTAACCAGTGGGAATTTTGGGATAGTAGAGGAAACTGGACTTTCCAAAGAAACATAATGACAAAAGTTTGGGACTACACTATCAAACTTTTTCAAACTAGGTCCTTCAAAAGAGGGATTTAAGTCTAAAATAAGCAGTCAAATGTGCTTTGATCTAAAAAGCTGGCGTTTTCCACAGAAAGATGTAGAATTAATGGTATTTAAGAGCATTTATTTTTCCTTTCGCATACGTTTGCATGATGTAAGTACGTTAATTCCGTTACTTACAAACTGACAAGTCACAAGATACTAATAATATGCCGGTTACGATAAACAGTTGAAGCTGTTCACAGTAGACATTATAAATATCAATTCAATGTAGTACCAGGTAGTTTCAGTAAAATGCTGCAGGGCAAATAAAAAAGGGCCAGAAATTTCTAGAAACTGTTTATCTTTACCCAAAGGATCATGAAGTTTTTCAACATTACCGTAGATAACATCCCATTATTTAACATGTATCTTTTTACACTGTTGAAACAAATGAAACTTGAAAAATAGGGCGTACTGATGCATTCTTACCTTGTCTCAGCATTTCTTATCATGTTTTTGCTATATTGAAATAAACATGCGGATTAATTCCACTGAATTAAAAACCACCTCTAATTGATGTATCGATGTTTTTGCGTTCGAGTTGAAGACTCACATGTCCTAACTTGACCCTCGCCAAGAGGTCATGCACCATTAATGAAAGAAATATAGGTAAATATGACTTAGTTTTATCATTAAATTTTAAAGAAAAGATTTTAAAATTAAAAGACACATGTGTAAATATTATATTGGCTACATTATATATTTTTTCTATAAAAGATACATTTATGGTTTAATCAAACTAGAATGAATAATAAGAGAAAATATTTTTTAAAAACAGAAGGATATCAGTCACTTAAGGTATTAAATTTCATTATCATAACTTATCTTGAAACGGTAAAAAAGTATCAAAACAAATAACCTGACTTTTTCGGATTTTTGGATTTTACACAGTATTAGGATAGACTGTTCTTTATGTTACTGTTTATTTTATCAGTGGATTTTATGAAGTACAGAATACTGTCCAATGTTGATGAGTCTGCATTTTTTTTATACATGAACCGTCTAATATGTTTTGTTTTTGCCTTCATAATAACGTTGCTTTGTAAAGCTCTACAATCTTTTCATGCAATAAAAAGTTTATTAACAACATGTGCAGACAAATTCGAGTTTATTCTGCATAGATTGTGCCTGATTATATGCTTTTTTATTTCCAGATGAAGATAGTTCTGTTTTTATGGTCAGCAAGTTCACTATTTTCCTCTATATCATTATGACTTACACTTGAGGTAAATTGTGATCGATGAAAAATAGATTATCCTCCTTCAGTATTGCTCTGTTATAAAAAAAAGATTTTACTAGGTTCAGAAGCGTTTCGTCAAAGAACTTGAATATAAATAAGAGGTTAATCCTACAATTTGTCATCATTTGTTTGTAACGGGAGTTATTTCGCTTTGCTGCAACACTTGTCGTCTGCTAACCAGAAAACTTGAATCAAAGAAGCCTATTTTTGTTATGTTTGTTATGATAGTTGAACCATGTGTAATGGATAAATCGATGAATGTTGATGTAATTCAAGAAAATCTTCCGGTGATCTTTTAACTTATCATAACAAATCTTTGTTGCCTCTGGTTTTTACTTTTTGTTTTGATCCATTTTTTTTTTGTTTTCCAGCTATTTTTATTTATAATGAAAGATATTACATTCTTCTTTAAATCTATAATAAATATCAAAAAATAGAATTTCCTAAAGCTTGTCTGTAAAGGCTCACAAAAATTGTCCCGATCCCCTTAGTTTCTGTCCTTTTTAGCTATTTTGGAACAATTTTGATCAATGTTAAGCTTCAGTGCAAAATATATATATATATATATATATATATATATATATATATATATATATATATATATATATATATATATATATCGACAAAAGAATTCGGCAAGCAAAAGTACGATTTTCGAAAAGTTACCAGTGTGGCATGATTTAAAATAACAAAAACTAAGCAGACTATTAATCTGTCTATGACATTCTTTGGCTAAAACCCTTTATATGCCCTTAAATTCTGGACAAGGCGTGTTTTCATCTTATAATGTTTTACGGTTACTTTAACTGATTATTTTAATATGGTTTTAAATTAAACTCATGAAATGAATTAATACATTCATTTACTTACAATTGTCGGTTTGAGTAATCAAAATAGTCCCCGTTCTCTAGAAACGGGCCTTTCTTTTCCAAGCCTTTGGCTAAAAAGCCAATATATTTCCCTAAAAACGTGCACAATTCTGAAGTAGTTTTTATTTTAAAGCTATCCCATACCCCAATGTTTTATCAGGTTTAGGTGCGTTTTTGCCTAATAGTAAAATAAAATTATAATTTATAATACCGGTAAAAATGAAGCAAAAAGGAAAATAAAAGTAATAGTATACTTATATTTTACCTTATCAAGCATATATTTAATTTTTATTGAGGTGTTGAAAAATTGTCCCCACCCCATAAATGTTAAATGATGATATTGATAATCTGTATGAAAAGTTTACACTGGAAAAATCCGACTATTTACGATAGCAGAGCCACATTAAACAGATGCCGACTTGAGCAAGTTTTGACCGCTGTATTTACAACAAAGAGGTCGTGCGTTTGTATTAAACACAAGAACTTAGCGTTGATGACAAATAAACTATTAAAACTGAATTTGGGAAAAGCGATGATGTCGCTAACAAGTTTTACGAAGATCACGCAGATTAACAGCTTAGGGACATTATTGACAACTTTGACACACAAAATATCACTTATAGTCACTGGAAACGTCTAGATATCGGGAATAGTAAAAAAAGTCAACCTGATCGATGTTACGACATTAAAAGATGAATTTAAGACTGAGGTGATAAAACAAGCAGATATGTTCCGGGAACACAAATACTTAGTTAAAAACCAGTATACAGAAATTTGACATCTGAAAGAGAAATTGCCTCCCGGCAACGTCATTGCACAACTTGACTCTTTAGAGAACAATACATGCACCTCTTACGATGAAGTACAATCCACAGATTATAAAACAGATGCTGACAAGCTGTTTCACAAGTCTTTTACAGTTATAAAGGGGCGTTAAAATTAGCAAATTTAAAATTAAAATGAATCATGTGTCTTAGCTTCACTGGGTTGGTCATTCTGATGAAAATAAACTCTTTTTAGCAGCAATGATCATTAAAATATTCGGCGACACGGGTTGATATTTTAAGGATGTTATAATATAGTTATCACGGTGTGTAACACAATACTTCTTTTGTGTTTTAGTGTTTCCTAATTGCCTGCACACTTATGTACTTATCCCCATAGACAATTACAATAAACGGCTTTATTAATATACAAGTACTTAGAAGATACAAAGCCTCTTAAAATATCTCAATGTTCATTTGTTTTGTGTTTCAGCTTACCGAGTTGGCTAGAGCGCGCCCAAAATGATTACTTAGCTACGCTTAGGTTCGAACTCTGAAACATCGTCTACCTTCTAGCTTTGTGTGGACCTAGTTATCTCTATAAATAATTTTGAAACATACCACAATGTTTATTTACTGTTAGAGTCACTGTGCTTGTGATACTGAATAATGCATAGTTGTCTTAAAAAAAAAACCAATACACTCGGATAAATTTCGGTGTTTCACTTATTTGAGTCTAGTCGAAACGGGAATTTGATACGCAAATCCTCTTTTATACTATTAAATACATACTTCTGAAAGAAAATAAACTTGAGATTTGATTTCCTTCTTAAATAAAAGTTACAATTTTGTTTTAAAACTAATTAAAGTTTTACAAAATTAATCAAAATAAAATATGCTTTGCACAAGATGAAAACTCGTTCGATGAACTAAAATTTGAATAGATGTGTATTTGAACCGTCTTCGAATTTCTATTTTATTTTTTGCTAAATAAATTTATGACATGTTATGAATCCTATATTCAATGATATAGCTTTAACCATGGGGAGTTTTTGACATGTTATGAAATCTTATTTTCAATGATATAGCTTTAAGTATTGGGGGAGTTTTTGACATGTTTATGAAATCCTATTTCAATGATATAGCTTTAAGTATTGGGGAGTTTTGGACATGCTATGAAATCCTATTTTCAATGATATAGCTTTAAGTATTGGGGGAGTTTATGACATGTTATGAAATCCTATTTTCAATGATATAGCTTTAAGTATTGGCGGAGTTTTTGACATGTTATGAAATCCTATTTTCAATGATATAGCTTTAAGTATTGGGGAGTTTTTGACATGTTAAATCCTATTCAGATATAGCTTTAAGTATTGGGGAGTTTTTGACATGTTATGAAATCCTATATTCAATGATATAGCTTTAAGTATTGGGGAGTTTTGACATGTTATGAAATCCTATTTTCAATGATATAGCTTTAAGTATTGGGGAGTTTTGACATGTTATGAAATCCTTATTCAATGATATAGCTTTAAGTATTGGGGAGTTTTTGACATGTTATGAAATCCTATATTCAATGATATAGCTTTAAGTATTGGGGAGTTTTGACATGTTATGAAATCTATATTCAATGATAAGCTTTAAGTATTGGGGAGTTTATGACATGTTATGAAATCCTATTTCAATGATATAGCTTAAGTATTGGGGAGTTTTGACATGTTATGAAATCTATTTTCAATGATATAGCTTTAAGTATTGGGAGTTTTACATGTTATGAAATCCTATTTTCAATGATATAGCTTTAAGTATTGGGGAGTTTTGACATGTTATTCAAGAGATTAGCTTTAAGTTGGGATTTTGAACATGTTATGAAATCCTATATTCAATGATAAAGCTTTAAGTATTGGGGGAGTTTATGACATGTTATGAAATCCTATTTTCAATGATATAGCTTTAAGCATGGGGAGTTTATGACATGTTATGAAATCCTATTTTTCAATGATATAGCTTTAAGTATTGGGGAGTTTATGACATGTTATGAAATCCTATTTTCAATGATATAAGCTTTAAGTATTGGGGAGTTTATGACATGTTATGAAATCCTATTTTCAATGATATAGCTTTAAGTATTGGGGAGTTTATGACATGTTTATGAAATCCTATTTTCAATGATATAGCTTTAAGTATTGGGGAGTTTATGACATGTTATGAAATCCTATTTTCAAATGATATAGCTTTAAGTAATTGGGGAGTTTATGACATGTTATGAAATCTTATTCCAATGATTATAGCTTTAATTATTGGGGAGTTTATGACATGTTATGAAATCCTATATTCAATGATAAAGCTTTAAGTATTGGGGAGTTTATGACATGTTATGAAATCCTATTTTCAATGATATAGCTTTAAGTATTGGGGAGTTTATGACATGTTATGAAATCCTATTTTCAATGATAAAGCTTTAAGTATTGGGGAGTTTATGACATGTTATGAAATCCTATATTCAATGATAAAGCTTTAAGTATTGGGGAGTTTTTGACATGTTATGAAATCCTATATTCAATGATATAGCTTTAAGCATTGGGGAGTTTTTGACATGTTATGAAATCTTATTTTCAATGATATAGCTTTAAGTATTGGGGAATTTATGACATGTTATGAAATCCTATTTCAATGATATAGCTTTAAGTATTTGGGAGTTTTTGACATGTTATGAAATCCTATTTTCAATGATATAGCTTTAAGTATTGGGGAGTTTTTTGACATGTTATGAAATCCTATATTCAATGATAAAGCTTTAGGTATTGGGGAGTTTATGACATGTTATGAAATCCTATTTTCAATGATATAGCTTTAAGTATTGGGGAGTTTATGACATGTTATGAAATCCTATTTTCAATGATATAGCTTTAAGTATTGGGGAGTTTATGACATGTTATGAAATCCTATTTTCAATGATATAGCTTTAAGTATTGGGGAGTTTTTGACATGTTATGAAATCCTATTTTCAATGATATAGCTTTAAGTATTGGGGAGTTTATGACATGTTATGAAATCCTATTTTCAATGATATAGCTTTAAGTATTTGGGAGTTTATGACATGTTATGAAATCCTATTTTCAATGATATAGCTTTAAGTATTGGGGAGTTTATGACATGTTATGAAATCCTATTTTCAATGATATAGCTTTAAGTATTGGGGAGTTTATGACATGTTATGAAATCTTATTTTCAATGATATAGCTTTAATTATTGGGGAGTTTATGACATGTTATGAAAACCTATATTCAATGATATAGCTTTAAGCATTGGGGAGTTTTTGACATGTTATGAAATCTTATTTTCAATGATATAGCTTTAAGTATTGGGGAATTTATGACATGTTATGAAATCCTATTTTCAATGATATAGCTTTAAGTATTGGGGAGTTTTTGACATGTTATGAAATCCTATTTTCAATGATATAGCTTTAAGTATTGGGGAGTTTTTGACATGTTATGAAATCCTATATTCAATGATAAAGCTTTAAGTATTGGGGAGTTTATGACATGTTATGAAATCCTATTTTCAATGATATAGCTTTAAGTATTGGGGAGTTTATGACATGTTATGAAATCCTATTTTCAATGATATAGCTTTAAGTATTGGGGAGTTTATGACATGTTATGAAATCCTATTTTTAATGATATAGCTTTAAGTATTGGGGAGTTTTTGACATGTTATGAAATCCTATATTCAATGATAAAGCTTTTATTATTGGGGAGTTTTTGACATGTTATGAAATCCTATATTCAATGATAAAGCTTTAAGTATTGGGGAGTTTATGACATGTTATGAAATCCTATTTTCAATGATATAGCTTTAAGTATTGGGGAGTTTATGACATGTTATGAAATCCTATTTTCAATGATATAGCTTTAAGTATTGGGGAGTTTATGACATGTTATGAAATCCTATTTTCAATGATATAGCTTTAAGTATTGGGGAGTTTATGACATGTTATGAAATCCTATTTTCAATGATATAGCTTTAAGTATTGGGGGGTTTATGACATGTTATGAAATCCTATTTTCAATGATATAGCTTTAAGTATTGGGGAGTTTATGACATGTTATGAAATCCTATATTCAATGATATAGCTTTAAGCATTGGGGAGTTTATGACATGTTATGAAATCCTATATTCAATGATATAGCTTTAAGCATTGGGGAGTACGCCGACGACGTGTTTTTCTTTGATACATTAAAAAATAAAAAAGCGAAAGATTGAAGAAATATGTTCAACATTTTTTCGTTTGTAGTCTGTCAGAGCTGGTAGAGGAAGCTGGAGTACCTTGTGGTAAAATAAAACTCTGGTATTAGAATCTAATCTGAATGTGATTCCTACCCAGGCTGTGACCACCTGATCACTTAGACTTCAAAATAATTTCTTTACTATATATGTCATTTGAGAATGGGGGTCTTCTTGTTACATGTAATATAAATGAATGTTTCACAAAATGATAATAAACCTTTAAAACAAATTGGTACATAGTATACAAGATACAATTATGTTTCAGTTTTATCAATTTTGTTAAGTCTCCACCAACGAAATTGTTTTTGTACTGTTTCTTCTTTTTCCGCCTTTTTAAGCACAAATTTTGTCCGACACTTTCCTTAAAAATGAAAAGTCATATCAACTTTAAACTTTCTGCAAATAACTAGCATCATCTAAAGATCTATAGGGATGACTTCAGAATTTTTATTAGTTTTTTTTTTGTTTTTTTTTTTTTTTTTTTTTTTTTTTTTTTTTTTGCAATTTACAAAAAAAGCTATTTTTATCAGATTTGCCCCCAACCACCCAACAACATATTTCTCCGTTATAACTTGACATATCATGTTAACACTGGACTGGTACATATTATAACAAATTATATAGTGGTGGGAGACTTGTTGCCAGGTGTACCTGCACAATGACAGACTTGTTGCCAGGTGTACCTGCACAATGACAGACTTGTTGCCTGGTGTGCCTGCACAATGACAGACTTGTTGCCAATTGTGCCTGCACAATGACAGACTTGTTGCCAGGTGTGCCTGCACAATGACAGACTTGTTGCCAGGTGTGCCTGCACAATGACAGACTTGTTGGCAGGTGTACCTGCACAATGACAGACTTGTTGCCAGGTGTGCCTGCACAATGACAGACTTGTTGGCAGGTGTGCCTGCACAATGACAGACTTGTTGCCAATTGTGCCTGCACAATGACAGACTTGTTGCCAGGTGTACCTGCACAATGACAGACTTGTTGCCAGGTGTGCCTGCACAATGACAGACTTGTTGGCAGGTGTGCCTGCACACTGACAGACTTGTTGCCAATTGTGCCTGCACAATGACAGACTTGTTGCCAGGTGTACCTGCACAATGACAGACTTGTTGCCAGACTTGTTGCCAGGTGTACCTGCACAATGACAGACTTGTTGCCAGGTGTACCTGCACAATGACAGACTTGTTGCCAGGTGTACCTGCACAATGACAGACTTGTTGCCAGGTGTACCTGCACAATGACAGACTTGTTGCCAGGGTTGCCTGCACAATGACAGACTTGTTGCCAGGTGTACCTGCACAATGACAGACTTGTTGCCAGGTGTACCTGCACAATGACAGACTTGTTGCCTGGTGTGCCTGCACAATGACAGTGTATAGTTATATTTAATAATGTGATACTCTAACTGTATGATATTATAAATATAACTGTTAACATTAGCCTGAGGTTTAAAGTTGAGAATGGAGTTTAATAGCCCAATTGACATTCTTTCACATATATCCTGGTGGCCAGTAATAATGGGATGATGGAGGAAACCAGAGTACCCAGAGAAAACTACAACAAATTATTATTGTTATATAGCAATATTTGTTTCATGTATAGTGAATGAGTAATGATGTTTAACGTCCCAGTCAAGAATATTTCACTTATATCGAAACGTCGCCAGCTATAGGCGAAAGTGTATAATTTTTGCCTGTGCGTTGCGCTGATGGCATTTTACAGCAGGGTCCTTTATCGTGCTACTCCTACCGTCACTCGGGACCTCGTTTATTTTAAGCTCCCATCCGAAAGAACCGTGACTTCCATTTCGTAATGCCAAGTGTTTGGTAAACAGTCACTACCCACTTTCAGGTCTTAGGTCAGACCAGGTCGGGGTTCGAACCCACGATCTCCCACTTATGGAGCGAGCACTCTACCACGTTTCACATATAAATAAAATAAAACGATAAATTCAAAGGTATTAGCGTGCAATATATATATATATAGCACACCTGCAATCCCGGTCATTTTGTCCCGGGGCCTGTATCCACTGCGACACAATACATCAAGTACAATACTGTCCAAAATTGATATCCAAGTCATATAACATTTTATATCAAAATAATTTGCATTTTTCTAAAACCCTTGCATGCAACGAATTTTTTCATTCAATAATAATTGTTATTTTGTTTCAAAATGGCAGTTCTTTGTAAGGTAGGTCAATAACCACACCTAAAAACAGAAAAAGTTCGATCTAAAAATATATATATATATTATCAGTCCTACAGTTTTATATGATAAATAAGCCTTATTGATCTACAAAAAAAATCTTTTAATATGATCAGTCTTTCCAAGGCTTGATCTATGATGATGAAATACACCTGATAACAGTCAACAAGTCTTTTGACGGGTACTTGGTGCAGTTGTTTGCAGTTATTGTTTTTACGTCGCATCAGTGGTAAATTTTACAGCTTTCTTCGACAAAGGCAAGTTTTATTATATCTAAAGAATAATTTTGGAAACAATTCGTGAATTGTCATGTCTGCCTTTACTAGGTGCATTTTAACGTACTAGCGCACAGATTTACTACACCGCAGACCAGCAAAAATCTCCCCAAGTCGCATTATCTCGTCATCTGTTATTTTCTCATTATGAAGAGCACAGGAAAGATTTTTCTAAAATAAAAATGTTTTATGCATGACCCGACCGGGATTCGTAACCATGTTTCCCTTTTTTAAGAAGAAGAACCTGTATGTGTAGCGGTTGTTGTAAACGAGAAAAAAGATATTGTTGTTGGTCCAGAAATCAATGAATTGCGGTTCAAACTATATCTGTGTATGTCAACGTTAAATATATAACAAACTTTACATTTTTAGCTCAACTATCTAAAGCCAGCTGAGCTTATGGCATGGCAAAGCGTGCGTGCGTGCGTGCGTAAACTTTGGTCTTCTCCTCTGAAACCACTCGGCCAATTGGAACCAAATTTGGTGTGGAAGGTCCCTACCTCGGCCTGACTAAAGTTTGTACCAGACAACCCCGCCCGACATCCAAGATGGCCGCCGTTACTATAAATAGAAAAAACACAAATATGGCCATTGTGGATTCCTTTTTCCACTAATTAAGCTCAAATTTGAAATGTAGAAAGTAAATAGTGGGGGATTCAACCTATATAACGGGTTTTTGTGAGAAATTTTTCATTGACCCAATTTTCACTAATTATGCAAATTAGGTGTAATATTTAGCGAAATCTTTGCAAATCTTCTCCTCTGAAACCAATGGGCGAATTGGAACGAAATTTTGTGTGGTTGATCCCTACCTCGGCCTGACTAAAGTTTGTACCAGACAACCCCGCCTGACATCAAAGATGGCCGCCGTTACTATAAATAGAAAAAACACAAAAATGGCCATTGTGGATCCATTTTTCCACCAATTAAGCTCAAATTTGAAATGTAGAAAGTATATCATGGGGGATTTAACATATTTAACGGGTTTTTGTGAGAAATTTTTCATTGACCCAATTTTCAAGAATTATTCAAATTAGGTGTAATATAAAGCGAAATCTTTGAAAGTCTTCTTCTCTGAAACCAATGGGCCAATTGGAACGAAATTTTGTTTGGTTGATCCCTACCTCGGCCTGACTAAAGTTTGCACCAGGCAACCCCGCCTGACATCCAAGATGGCCGCTCATACTATAAATAGAAAATACACAAAAATGGCCATTGTGGATCCATTTGTCTTTTTTCGTTGACCCAATTTTCACTAATTATGCAAATAAGGTGCAATATTTTGTGAAGTCTTTGAAAATCTTCTCCTCTGGAACCACTGGGCCAATTGGAATGAAATTTTGTGTGGAAGGTCCATACGTCGACCTGACTAAAGTTTGTAACAGGCAACCCTGACATCCAAGATGGCCGCTGTTACTATAAATAAAAAATACACAAAAATGGCCATTGTGGATCCATTTTTCCACCGATTTAGCTCAAATTTGAAATGAAGAAAGTATATTGTGGGGGATTAAACATATGTAACGGGTTTTTCCAAGTCTTTTCGTTTTCGTTGACCCAATTTTCACAAATTATGCAAATTAGGCGCAATATTTTGTGAAATGAAGTAAAAATCTTCTTCTCTGAAACCACTGGACCAATTGGAATGAAATTTTGTGTGGGAGGTCCCTACGTCGGCCTGACTTAAGTTTGTACCATGCAACCCCGCCTGACATCCAAGATGGCCACCGTAACTTAAAATAGAAAAAAATAAAAATGGCCATTGGGATCCTTTTTTCCGTCGATTGAGCTCAAATTTTAAATATAGAAAGTGTACTGTGTGGGATTCAAAATATATAACGGGTCTTTTCTGAGAAAATTTTTATTGACCTAATTTTCAAGAAATATGCAAATTAGGTGTAATATTTAGTAAATATCTTTTCCTCTAAAACCACTGGGCGAATTGGAACCAAATTTCGTGTGGAAGGTTCCTACATCAGCATGAAAAAAGTTTTTACCAGTCCAAGATGCCCGTTGTTACTAGATATAAAAAAATAGCCATTGTTGATCCATTTTAAGCTCAACTTGCTAAACCCAGCTGAGCTTATGGCATGGCGAAAGTTTGTCAGTTAACTTGCTGCTTGGTCGTGGTTTTCTCCGATACTCCAGTGTCCTCCACCATTTCCAAAACTGACAGTCTCCGTATAAGTGAAATATTCTTGAGTTAAATGTTAAACAGCATTACAAACAAAAACAAACATTGTCTTACATATGCAGCCAGTTGAGCATCACAGGCACTATTCGGCCTCTTGTTTATTTACTATTTGTTTTTGACAAAAATGAAAACAGATAAAAATAAATGATAGTACTTTTCAGCAGTCTCATCGTTAACAGTTTATTGAATAAAAATCAAGCTGTTAAATATGTAACAAGAGATAGGTGACTATGTACACAACATACTGAGACATCAAGGATGGTTAATTTATTTGTACATGTCTAGGGATATATGTTATTATTAATGAGATACTCCCGAAGTTTTGCTACACCTATATTGTGTAATTCTCAGAAATGGAGAAGCTTAACTGTTCTTCACTCGAGCAATTAAAAATCTGTAATTAAGACAATTCTCGATCTTGATGATTTTTCTTTATATTTCAACTAAACATTATATAGCGGCCATCTATCGATATGTACATTATTATTGAAGCCTTTTATATCATTCATATTGGATGGAGGAGGAAACAGGATTCCCCGGAGAAGATCGCCAACTTCGGCAAGTGAACGGACATTTTTCATACTAGGATCAGCTCGGGCTGGATTCAAATTTAGGCAATGAGAGGTGCTGTGATCAGCAAGCGCTTCCTATAGACAACTCCGCCGCCGAGGCCCTATTGCATTAACAAGAGTTGGCCCTTTGTTTTCTAGGTGAAATCAGCGAAGTAGGACAAAATATAGACATTGTTCATTGTCAAAAGCCTCATCGTATAATTAGAAAAAAGTTAGAGAAATCTAAAAAGACTCAATCGTCAGATAACAAAAATATTTACGTGTACAAGTCATCGAATCTCTCGGAAGATTAATCTAATAAACTACTGCTGAACTGACAGTCCCTTATCAGCTACATAGATATCTCACTCCTAACTAGCTCTATCTCGGTAGTTTTTATTTTTATTTCCAAAATCCTTTTTGTCACCCAGCGCCTCGAGCTTCTTTAATTTTCCGATCCCTTAAAAGACTTTGGACTGCTCAGTCTCTTGTAAGCCTTTTCGGACCCCTGGCTTTGCGATCTCACATTGAGGCTGCAACAGTTAAGTCATGGCTGCAGTTACTATTTAATGTATATTGTTATATTTTAGAGGCAATCTCACGAGGTTATTCAAATCAGAATCAATTTCACAAAACCTTTTTTTATTATAAATGTATTTTATTGTACTAAATGTTGTGTTCTCTACCTTCTATTTTGTGACCTTTTTTTTAAGTAGTTTTACTTTATCAAAGTTCATAAATTCAACATACATAGATGCTCTATTTAGTAACAATGTATTATTGTAAGGCTTAGTATAAAACACTTATATTGTTAATTGGACACTAATTTTTA
Organism: Tegillarca granosa; assembly: GCA_029721355.1. Taxonomy (NCBI): domain Eukaryota; kingdom Metazoa; phylum Mollusca; class Bivalvia; order Arcoida; family Arcidae; genus Tegillarca; species Tegillarca granosa. Next base: position 59,391 of record JARBDR010000124.1, read on the forward strand.
GCCGAGATAAAAGACTTCGTTTCATCACAGATATACTTATTTACAAAATATAAGTAGTTTTACCTTTAAAGTACAAACTTCACCATCCGTAGTTGAAGAGTAATACTTATTAACGCTTTATTTAACGAATACTGTATTTTCATATGTTGGAATAGATTGAACGGTATATTATACTACAGCCAAGACTCGTTTACATATATCGAAGCGGTTAGTTTCGGATTGTGGAGGAAACCGGCGTGTCTGAATAAAACCGTCGATCTTCAGCGAGCGAATTGACAAACGTTTCACATATGGATATAGCCAAGCGAGATTCAAACTAGGCGATGAGAGGCACTGTGGATGAACCACACGACCACACTCCGAGGCCCTTTCTACAATGGTGTAAAAAAAATTATGCTTCTTGTAAAAATTATGCAATCTTTACTACAATTCGGGGACTTCGGTGTCTTAATCTGTAGAGGCATCATAAAGGGATAAAACAACGATAACACAATTATAGTTTTATTTTATCGACTATTAAAATACGAAAGAATAAAATTTAATGGACTTATACAAAATGATAAAAACTACTAAAGGTAAATAAATAAATAAAATTATAATTTATGAATTTGAAAAAAAAACTCGCTACATTTCAATAAATGTGTCAAACAGCAACGTCATTGTCATCCATTCGTACACAACACAATATAAGTTTCATCCATTCGTACACAACACAATATAAGTTTTCATTTATATTTCTTTAATTTAACTTTGTTCCCCTATTTAAGTTACACCATTACGGTAGTTCAGTAAATAGAGCGTCGTATGTGGGAGATCCAGGTTCAAACCCCGGCCGGGTTGTAAATAGGTAGTGACTGTTCTTTCGCCATGCACTCGGTATTTAGAAATGAAAGTCACGGGGTCCTTCGAAGGAGACCTTAAAACCGATGCCGCGTGTCATGGCAAGCGTGGCACGTTAAAAAACCCTCTATACACATTGCCGTTAGCGTACTATAATAGTCAAAATTTCTGTATATTCGCTGGTGACATCACGATATAAGTAAAATATTCTTAACTGGGAAGTGAAATATTATTTAAACAAATCAAATCAACCCAATTAAGCCTATCAATACAAAACCGATATTGAACTTCGGGTCACGGTGGCCAAGTGGTAAATTCACTTTAACTTAAAGCCTCTCGAATCTGTGGGTTCGACCCCGGTCTCTTAAAGGTAATATACAACTACTTTGAGATTAGCGGTACAGTGGTCTGCAGTGCTCTAAAATGAAATAGCAGATCACAGTGTTTTTGTCTTTTTAACCAGTGGTTGAGTGTAATCGAATCCCTAACGGGATTTGTCAATGCGATCGTCTTTGGTTATAAGTTTCTTGACTGTGTCAAATCAAATGGATTTCAGCTATCAGGTTTTTTTAAAATCTTGTATAAACAGTTGAAAACCTTGCTTGTTAAAATGAAATATGAGGATATTAGTAACACATTCATAAGCCAGATAAGCTAAACGTTATAAAAAATTAACCGCCCTCCATGTCAAAAGATGTACATGTATAAATATATGATATATGTGTCTGTCAGATAGAAATTATCGGCAATCATAAAATCACTTTAACGTGAGACTGAAGGTCAGTTTTATACACAGCAACAGCGTCTGTGTTTTAAAATTTAAATGAAAAAGTATGTGGCAGGGAATTTGTAGATTTTATCTCTGAAATGTGCTGTAACATCATGACATGATCTCAGACTGTTTTTATTAAGTGAATATGCCTGCTAGAAAATCCCAGAGCTTTCTTAACATGTCCCGAGTCCTCTGTGGTCGAATGGGCCAAAAGCGCGCTTACAGATCACAGTGCCTCTCGCCGATTAGGTTCGAATATCGGGCTGTTCCTAATACAAGAAAATTTGTCAGTATATTTGTCGAATGTCGATTTTTTTTTCAGGCGCTCCGGTTTTCTTCACCATCTCAGAACTGATCGCTTCGATAGTTAGATACTTTCCTGACCGGGGACTAAAACATGGCTAATCAAATAAAATCTAACCACATATTTATAAACTTAAGCACATAGATATAAAAATTCTATTTTGTAGTATGCAAACTACCATTGTTTATAAAAAATATCGATTTTTGATTTTTTTCTTTTCTTTTCTTTTCTTTTTTTTTTTTTTGGATTATTTTAAAAATTACACATGACCTTTTCTTCAATGACTTTTGTTTTGTACTCTCCATGCACATCTGAAATTTGATTGAAAAAAAATTATAAATAACAGAAAAATTTAAACCTTTTGCAAAAAAAAAAAAAAAAAAAAAAAAAAAAAAAAATAGATTGTAGTTGGTTAATTTATGCAAAGGAAAGTCCTTTTTTTAATAATGATACACATTTAACATAACTTCTAATACCAGTATCTAAGGTAGATTTTGCAAACTTCTAAGTAGTTTGTGAAATAGCAATTCACGGCATCAAAAGGAATGGTGCATATTTCATCATATACGGAAACATCACAGTCCCTCCTCCCGTATAATTAAAGGAGCAATATCAGCTACTTGATAACGATATAACATATATATATATATAACACCGGGGGATAAACACAGGCAGTACAACTCATAAAATCATGGAGGGGTACAGCTTCTTAATATTCCTCCTCTGTGTCGGATTTAGTAAGAGAAATGTGGAGTCTCTGCCTGCTGATTTATCACACTCAGAGAGCACATATACCAATATTTATAATCTAATGAATTCAAAAATGAGACTTTTAGAACGAAGAATGGATTTAGATTTTAAACTTTTAAAAACTTCGCTCAGGGAAGAAATCCGAAATGGCAGACGGTGCACCTCAGGGTCTAGTTCCGAAGAGGGAGGTTCAATATCAGACTTAAAATTTCAAATTGAAACTATGCATATCGATATACGACAAATGGCTAAGACTCAGTTAATTTTTGAAGAAGAGATGAAAATCATGTTAAATAATCGAACATTTGCTATTCAGGATCAAATGTCATCGATCAGTTCGACCATAATGGACATCTCCGAACAATTCATGACAATGTCTCAAAATCTTATGGATTTACACATTAAAGTAGACATACTAGCAGGAGGTACCCCACCACCAACTACAGGTAAATCATCTCTCTCTCTCTCTCTCTCTCTCTCTCACACACACACACACACACACACACACACACACGTAAAAGAAGAAATTTCGGAAAATGTAAAATTAAATTAAAGTAAGTTTATTATACCGTATCATTTCTTCATACATGTACTGGCTGTTGATGTGGCAAGGCAATCTCTCTCTCTCTCTCTCTCTCTCTCTCTCTCTCTCTCTCTCTCTCTCTCTCATCACTTCAGTATAGAGTGGCCTAATTGTACTAAACAGTTGATGTCCATTGGATACACTGATGCAGACAAACATGTGGTTCGTATTATTGCATGATTGACGACCGGACAAGGGTCATTATGGGTCCGTGCCAACTGACCAAATACTAAACTAATTGGCACGTGTGGAGTTAGATAGTATCCGACAAATATTTCACCTTTTAAGTAAGTTTAATCAGGTTTTATCACTATTTTGAAAAATCTAAAATCACAATAAAAACAGAACATCTCATCTTTTCAAAGCGAAGTTATATTAAAAAAACCAAAGAGTAATTTTTGGTCAAAGAGAATGAATGAATGAATGAACGAATGAAATATTATTATTTCAAGTCATATTAGCGTTATTGTTTATATTCGGAAGAAGAGAATGTGAAAAACCCAGAAAGTATCAGTAAAACATGTAACTAGTGGTAATTAAATATAATATTATAAAACTTACGCTCAACTGATAAGAAGCAGTAGTATCACAGATAAGCTGTAAATAAAACACTAACAATGTATAGAAACAGAGAACAAGTTTATTTCTCGAAGGAAAGTTAGAATTCATTGTTCACTAACACAGCAGAAACGATTTTGCATCGATCATGTTAGTCAAGATAGACGGGATGTATGAATTAAAATATCAAATGGAACCTTATAAAATACATCCCAAAATACAATGCGATATAACGTTATTGTCAGGACAATATTGTAATGTGTCTGTGAGTTGAAGGAATTGTCAGGACAATATTGTAATGTCTCTGTGAGGTGACGGAATTGTCAGGACAATATTGTAATGTCTCTGTGAGGTGACGGAATTGTCAGGACAATATTGTAATGTCTCTGTGAGGTGACGGAATTGTCAGGACAATATTGTAACATCTCTGTGAGGTGACGGAATTGTCAGGACAATATTGTAATGTCTCTGTGAGGTGACGGAATTGTCAGGACAATATTGTAATGTCTCTGTGAGGTGACGGAATTGTCAGGACAATATTGTAATGTCTCTGTGAGGTGACGGAATTGTCAGGACAATATTGTAATGTCTCTGTGAGGTGACGGAATTGTCAGGACAATATTGTAATGTCTCTGTTAGGTGACGGAATTGTCAGGACAATATTGTAACATCTCTGTGAGGTGACGGAATTGTCAGGAAAATATTGTAACATCTCTGTGAGGTGACGTTATTGTCAGGACAATATTGTAATGTGTCTTTGAGGTGTCGGAGGTGACGGAATTGTCAGGACAATATTGTAATGTCTCTGTGAGGTGACGGAATTGTCAGGACAATATTGTAATGTGTCTGTGAGGTGACGGAATTGTCAGGACAATATTGTAATGTCTCTGTTAGGTGACGGAGGTGACGGAATTGTCAGGACAATATTGTAATGTCTCTGTGAGGTGACGGAATTGTCAGGACAATATTGTAAAGTGTCTGTGAGGTGACGGAATTGTCAGGACAATATTGTGATGTCTCTGTTAGGTGACGGAGGTGACGGAATTGTCAGGACAATATTGTAATGTGTCTGTGAGGTGACGGAATTGTCAGGACAATATTGTAATGTCTCTGTGAGGTGACGGAATTGTCAGGACAATATTGTAATGTGTCTGTGAGGTGACGGAATTGTCAGGACAATATTGTAATGTCTCTGTGAGGTGACGGAATTGTCAGGACAATATTGTAATGTATCTGTGAGGTGACAGAATTGTCAGGACAATATTGTAATGTCTCTGTGAGGTGACGGAATTGTCAGGACAATATTGTTATGTCTCTGTGAGGTGACGGAATTGTCAGGACAATATTGTAACATCTCTGTGAGGTGACAGAATTGTCAGGACAATATTGTAATGTCTCTGTTAGGTGACGGAATTGTCAGGACAATATTGTAATGTGTCTGTGAGGTGACGGAATTTTCAGGACAATATTGTAATGTCTCTGTGAGGTGACGTTATTGTCAGGACAATATTGTCATGTCTCTGTTAGGTGACGGAATTGTCAGGATAATATTGTAATGTGTCTGTGAGGTGACGGAATTGTCAGGACAATATTGTAATGTCTCTGTGAGGTGACGGAATTGTCAGGACAATATTGTAATGTCTTTGTGAGGTGACAGAATTGTCAGGACAATATTGTAATGTCTCTGTGAGGTGACGTTATTGTCAGGACAATATTGTAATGTCTCTGTTAGGTGACGGAATTCTCAGGACAATATTGTAATGTCTCTGTGAGGTGACGGAATTGTCAGGACAATATTGTAACATCTCTGTGAGGTGACGGAATTGTCAGGACAATATTGTAACATCTCTGTGAGGTGACGGAATTGTCAGGACAATATTGTAATGTCTCTGTGAGGTGACGGAATTGTCAGGACAATATTGTAATGTCTCTGTTAGGTGACGGAATTGTCAGGACAATATTGTAACATCTCTGTGAGGTGACGGAATTGTCAGGACAATATTGTAACATCTCTGTGAGGTGACGTTATTGTCAGGACAATATTGTAATGTGTCTTTGAGGTGTCGGAGGTGACGGAATTGTCAGGACAATATTGTAATGTCTCTGTGAGGTGACGGAATTGTCAGGACAATATTGTAATGTGTCTGTGAGGTGACGGAATTGTCAGGACAATATTGTAATGTCTCTGTTAGGTGACGGAGGTGACGGAATTGTCAGGGCAATATTGTAATGTCTCTGTGAGGTGACGGAATTGTCAGGACAATATTGTAAAGTGTCTGTGAGGTGACGGAATTGTCAGGACAATATTGTGATGTCTCTGTTAGGTGACGGAGGTGACGGAATTGTCAGGACAATATTGTAATGTGTCTGTGAGGTGACGGAATTGTCAGGACAATATTGTAATGTCTCTGTGAGGTGACGGAATTGTCAGGACAATATTGTAATGTGTCTGTGAGGTGACGGAATTGTCAGGACAATATTGTAATGTCTCTGTGAGGTGACGGAATTGTCAGGACAATATTGTAATGTATCTGTGAGGTGACAGAATTGTCAGGACAATATTGTAATGTCTCTGTGAGGTGACGGAATTGTCAGGACAATATTGTTATGTCTCTGTGAGGTGACGGAATTGTCAGGACAATATTGTAACATCTCTGTGAGGTGACAGAATTGTCAGGACAATATTGTAATGTCTCTGTTAGGTGACGGAATTGTCAGGACAATATTGTAATGTGTCTGTGAGGTGACGGAATTTTCAGGACAATATTGTAATGTCTCTGTGAGGTGACGTTATTGTCAGGACAATATTGTCATGTCTCTGTTAGGTGACGGAATTGTCAGGATAATATTGTAATGTGTCTGTGAGGTGACGGAATTGTCAGGACAATATTGTAATGTCTCTGTGAGGTGACGGAATTGTCAGGACAATATTGTAATGTCTTTGTGAGGTGACAGAATTGTCAGGACAATATTGTAATGTCTCTGTGAGGTGACGTTATTGTCAGGACAATATTGTAATGTCTCTGTTAGGTGACGGAATTCTCAGGACAATATTGTAATGTCTCTGTGAGGTGACGGAATTGTCAGGACAATATTGTAATGTCTCTGTGAGGTGACGTTATTGTCAGGACAATATTGTAATGTCTCTGTTAGGTGACGGAATTGTCAGGACAATATTGTAATGTCTCTGTGAGGTGACGGAATTGTCAGGACAATATTGTAATGTCTCTGTTAGGTGACGGAATTGTCAGGACAATATTGTAATATCTCTGTGAGGTGACGGAATTGTCAAGACAATATTGTAATGTCTCTGTGAGGTGACGGAATTGTAAGGACAATATTGTAACATCTCTGTGTGGTGACAGAATTGTCAGGACAATATTGTTATGTCTCTGTGAGGTGACGGAATTGTCAGGACAATATTGTAATGTCTCTGTGAGGTGACAGAATTGTCAGGACAATATTGTAATGTCTCTGTGAGGTGACGGAATTGTCAGGACAATATTGTAATGTGTCTGTGAGGTGACGGAATTGTCAAGACAATATTGTAACATCTCTGTGAGGTGACAGAATTGTCAGGACAATATTGTAATGTGTCTGTGAGGTGACGGAATTGTCAGGACAATATTGTAATGTCTCTGTGAGGTGACGGAATTGTCAGGACAATATTGTAATGTGTCTGTGAGGTGACGGAATTGTCAGGACAATATTGTAACATCTCTGTGAGGTGACGGAATTGTCAGGACAATATTGTAATGTGTCTGTGAGGTGACGGAATTGTCAGGACAATATTGTAATGTCTCTGTGAGGTGACGGAATTGTCAGGACAATATTGTAATGTCTCTGTGAGGTGACGGAATTGTCAGGACAATATTGTAATGTCTCTGTGAGGTGACGGAATTGTCAGGACAATATTGTTATGTGTCTGTGAGGTGACGGAATTGTCAGGACAATATTGTAATGTCTCTGTGAGGTGACGGAATTTTCAGGACAATATTGTTATGTCTCTGTGAGGTGACGGAATTGTCAGGACAATATTGTAATGTCTCTGTGAGGTGACGTTATTGTCAGGACAATATTGTAATGTCTCTGTGAGGTGACGGAATTGTCAGGACAATATTGTTATGTGTCTGTGAGGTGACGGAATAGTCAGGACAATATTGTAATGTCTCTGTGAGGTGACGGAATTGTCAGGACAATATTGTAATGTGTCTGTGAGGTGACGGAATTGTCAGGACAATATTGTAACATCTCTGTGAGGTGACGGAATTGTCAGGACAATATTGTAATGTGTCTGTGAGGTGACGGAATTGTCAGGACAATATTGTAATGTGTCTGTGAGGTGACGGAATTGTCAGGACAATATTGTAATGTGTCTGTGAGGTGACAGAATTGTCAGGACAATATTGTAATGTCTCTGTGAGGTGACGGAATTGTCAGGACAATATTGTAATGTCTCTGTGAGGTGACGGAATTGTCAGGACAATATTTTAATGTGTCTGTGAGGTGACAGAATTGTCAGGACAATATTGTAATGTCTCTGTGAGGTGACGGAATTGTCAGGACAATATTGTAATGTCTCTGTGAGGTGACGGAATTGTCAGGACAATATTGTAATGTCTCTGTGAGGTGACGGAATTGTCAAGGCAATATTGTAATGTCTCTGTGAGGTGACGGAATTGTCAGGACAATATTGTAATGTGTCTGTGAGGTGACGGAATTGTCAGGACAATATTGTAATGTCTCTGTGAGGTGACGTTATTGTCAGGACAATATTGTAATGTCTCTGTGAGGTGACGGAATTGTCAGGACAATATTGTAATGTCTCTGTGAGGTGACGGAATTGTCTGGACAATATTGTAATGTCTCTGTGAGGTGACGTTATTGTCAGGACAATATTGTAATGTCTCTGTGAGGTGACGGAATTGTCAGGACAATATTGTAATGTCTCTGTGAGGTGACGGAATTGTCAGGACAATATTGTAACATCTCTGTGAGGTGACGGAATTGTAAGGACAATATTGTAATGTCTCTGTGAGGTGACGGAATTGTCAGGACAATATTGTAACATCTCTGTGAGGTGACGGAATTGTAAGGACAATATTGTAACATCTCTGTGAGGTGACGGAATTGTAAGGACAATATTGTAACATCTCTGTGAGGTGACGGAATTGTAAGGACAATATTGTAACATCTCTGTGAGGTGACGGAATTGTCAGGACAATATTGTAACATCTCTGTGAGGTGACGGAATTGTAAGGACAATATTGTAACATCTCTGTGAGGTGACGGAATTGTCAGGACAATATTGTAACATCTCTGTGAGGTGACGGAATTGTCAGGACAATATTGTAACATCTCTGTGAGGTGACGGAATTCTCAGGACAATATTGTAATGGGTCTGTGAGGTGACGGAATTGTCAGGACAATATTGTAATGTCTCTGTGAGGTGACGGAATTGTCAGGACAATATTGTAACATCTCTGTGAGGTGACGGAATTGTCAGGACAATATTGTAATGTCTCTGTGAGGTGACGGAATTGTAAGGACAATATTGTAATGTTTCTGTGAGGTGACGGAATTGTCAGGACAATATTGTATCATCTCTGTGAGGTGACGGAATTGTAAGGACAATATTGTAATGTTTCTGTGAGGTGACGGAATTGTCAGGACAATATTGTAACATCTCTGTGAGGTGACGGAATTGTAAGGACAATATTGTAATGTGTCTGTGAGGTGACGGAATTGTCAGGACAATATTGTAACATCTCTGTGAGGTGACGGAATTGTCAGGACAATATTGTAACATCTCTGTGAGGTGACGGAATTGTAAGGACAATATTGTAATGTCTCTGTGAGGTGACGGAATTGTCAGGACAATATTGTAACATCTCTGTGAGGTGACGGAATTGTCAGGACAATATTGTAATGTTTCTGTGAGGTGACGGAATTGTCAGGACAATATTGTAACATCTCTGTGAGGTGACGGAATTGTAAGGACAATATTGTAATGTCTCTGTTAGGTGACGGAATTGTCAGGACAATATTGTAATGTCTCTGTGAGGTGACGGAATTCTCAGGACAATAAAAAACAAAGACCGGGGCGTGTTTCACGTACGTTTCCAAGTTCATTCTTAAGCTTGTTACTAAGTTTGAACTTAGGAAAGAGTTAGGGAATGCATAAGTTTAATCAGTCGGTTTCACAAACGTGTCCTATGCCTGTCCTAAGTTAGTAAAAACTTAGGAAAAAATTACCGGAACACCTCGTACATTTATATAAAAATTTCAGTAAATAATATGTAAAATAAAATGAAATATATTCTTTAAATACATGAAACGGAGTTTACATATATCATATATGACAACAATTACAGTGTATTGTAAATTCTTTAAAACCTTCATTTTTATTTTTTTCCTATCATTTTATTAACATTTTAATTGCTTTTACGAATAACGGAATAAAGTATTACTCAATTCTCATTGGCTACTCATACACACCTTGACGTTTTCACATTGGATTATAAAGCATGCTTATATTCAAATTATTTTCATCGTGCATTTATATATATAGGGGTGTGGAATGGTATGATATATACACAAATATTAGATCATGGATAAATCTAAAAGATCGCGCACGCGCATGAGAGAGAGAGAGAGAGAGAGAGAGAGAGAGAGAGAGAGAGAGAGAGAGAGAGAGAGAGAGAGAGAGAGAGAGAGAGGGTTGGGAGTTCCGGTCATTTAATTTTATTTTCTTATATCATGTTAAAAAGTAGTTGAATAAATTTTAGTCCGTTGATTTTACTATTTCATTTTGTCAGCCAATAGACAATCTTATCTTTACTAAAAGATTGCGTCACATGCAATATTCATTACATACAAATTGATATTCAAATTAAATTTTTAATTAAATTTACACTTAGACATTTTATAGTGTATGGCCAATACGTTTAACATGATCAAGTAAGATTTTTAATTTTTCTACCAGCTACAGTACTTCACATTCGTTAAATTAAAATAACTGAGTAATTTCAGGAATTTAACAAGAGTTTAGTGCTAGTAAGTCCGAGATTAGGTGGTTTTTAAGACTTAAATAATAAAGTTACTTTTCTTCTTTTCTAGTTGTTGGGTTTAATACAGGTGTCATTAAAATGGTCTCAGATGTTATCCACTGCCGCCTTGCAACCGACCTCGATTAATTTGTCTATGTTATCAAGCGGGTTGTTTCTATCGGTAAAAACGCTCTCGTCGAAACTGTCGTCGTCGTAGCATATAAATATTGGCAGCCGCCATGTCTTGTTCTTTCCTAAGTCAGCTATTTACCTGTCTTAAACTTAGGAAAAGTTAGGAACATTCCTAGATTTAGGACGCTTTCGTGAAACGGACTTAGGACAATTTTTGTTCCAAAGTGATACTTAGGAATGAACTTTTTTCTAAGTATGCTTTGTGAAACGCGCCCGAGGCTTCCAAAGGTTCTGCCGAATGTTGTATCGTCTTCAAAAGCATTTTTTGTTTGAATACGCACTCTTGTTTTATGCGATGAAGTTACGTTTAATTTTGAAATACGGTTACAATAGTTGTTGGTAAATGTTACAATATTTATATTTAGCTAAATGTGTTTCAGTATTGCACCAATTTACCTAAAGCTTTATATTGACTGCATAGTAATAGCGCTCTGTCAAATTTTATTGCGAAATCATTTTGGGTATAGACTGAAGCCGTCGTGAATTATGCAATTTGTTATCTGATAAGCATTTCTATAAAAATTTCGCGGGTATTTTTTTAATAGTTAAAATATTTAAGTATTGATTTTAAGTTACAGCTGGGGTATACGATTTATTTTCCAAATAGAAACTTTGATTTTAATTGAATCAGTTGCACTTAAAGTGTCAATGACGAATGACTGATATATGTAGATCAGACATTTTGATTGGCCGGACGTAGTTTGTCAAATCATTGCGAAATAATTTCTTTGTACTCTGGTTTCCAGAATTTCCAACACAAACTACGAAGTTGTTTTCTGTAACCAAGCAATGAATGATTCTGATTTTCTATGGTCCGGTTCCCTAAGTTTCTGCTGATTGTAGAAGTATTTATCTTTGAAGATATTTCTATATTTGATAAAATCTGGCTTTCAAAACATTTTTTGTATATGTTGCAATATGTATTTACTTGCAATAAACGTGATTCGGTGTTGCATCATTAAAAATGTCAGGTTAAAATAGACCGTATGATTATAGTAGCTTTAGTGTACCTTGCGAAATTTTGTTTTGCAAAGTCTGATGACATCGTTAATAGTGCAGTTTGTATTTTTTTAAATAAGCATAATTAGGATAAAAAGTTTCTCGGTTATATTTTCTTGAAAGTTAAAATGCGTTAAAATAACAACGAGTTAATTTTATTTTATAGTAGGATTTTTATATCCCAAATAAAAACTTTGACTCGGAATTTAATAAAGACAGCTGCATTTCAAGTGTAAATGACGAATAACTAATCCTTTCAGGTCAGACACTTTGATTGGCTGCTCATTGCGAAATAATTTCTTTGAAGAAAATGTGTTATTACGAAATTTACTCTTAAAATCCGTTTAGGAAATAGCGGGATTTCCAACACAAACTACGAAGTTGTTATCAATAATCAGGTGAATATCAAATTTATCTTAATAGCAAAGATCTGGATTCCAAAGTTACTGGCGAATGTTGCAATATTTATCTTAAAATGTTTTGTGCATTCGCAATTTGAATGAAATAAAACTTTTCTAACATACATTATTCGTGTAAAAATAAAGCAGTTTCTAAATGCACGTGTTTCAAGTACACGTATACTCATATAAATCGATCTTATAATAATTTTTTGTTTCTCGACTCTTAATATACACGCTTACGGATCACTGTGCTTCTAACCGCCTAGGGGGCCTTGGTGGCCGAGTGGTTTCAAGCGCGTGCCTACAGATCACGGTGCCTCTAACCGCCTAGGGGGCCTTGGTGGCCGAGTGGTTTCAAGCGCGTGCCTACAGATCACGGTGCCTCTAACCGCCTAGGGGGCCTTAGTGGCCGAGTGGTCTAAAGCGTGTGCTTACAGATCACATTGCCTCTAACTGCCTAGGGGGCTTCGGTGGCCGAGTGGTCTAAAGCACGTGCTTACAAATCACATTGCCTCTAACCGCCTAGGGGCCTCGGTGGCCGAGTGGCCTAAAGCGCGTGCCTACAGATCACTGTGCCTCTAACCGTCTAGGGGGCTTTGTGGCCGAGTGGTCTAAAGCGTGTGCTTACAGATTACATTGCCTCTAACCGCCTAGGGAGACTTGGTGGCCGAGTGGCCTTAAGCGCGTGCCAACAGATCATATTGCCTCTAACCGTCTAGGGGGCTTGGTGGCCGAGTGGCCTAAAGCGCGTGCCTACAGATCACTGTGCCTCTAACCGTCTAGGGGGCTTGGTGGCCGAGTGGTCTAAAGCTCGTACCTACAGATCACTGTGCCTCTTACTGTCTAGGGAGCTTGGTGGCCGAGTGGTCTTAAGGTCGTACCTACAGATCACTGTGCCTCTAACCGTCTAGGGGATCTCGGTGGCCGAGTGGCCTAAAGCGCGTGCCTACAGATCACTGTGCCTCTAACCGTCTAGGGGGTCTGGTGGCCGAGTGGTCTAAAGCTCGTACCTACAGATCACTGGGCCTCTAACCGTCTAGGGGGCTTTGTGGCCGAGTGGTCTAAAGCGTGTGCTTACAGATTACATTGCCTCTAACCGCCTGTGCCTCTTACTGTCTAGGGAGCTTGGTGGCCGAGTGGTCTTAAGGTCGTACCTACAGATCACTGTGCCTCTAACCGTCTAGGGGATCTCGGTGGCCGAGTGGCCTAAAGCGCGTGCTTACAAATCACATTGCCTCTAACCGCCTAGGGGCCTCGGTGGCCGAGTGGCCTAAAGCGCGTGCCTACAGATCACTGGGCCTCTAACCGTCTAGGGGGCTTTGTGGCCGAGTGGTCTAAAGCGTGTGCTTACAGATTACATTGCCTCTAACCGCCTAGGGGGACTTGGTGGCCGAGTGGCCTTAAGCGCGTGCCAACAGATCATATTGCCTCTAACCGTCTAGGGGGCTTGGTGGCCGAGTGGCCCAAAGCGCGTGCCTACAGATCACTGTGCCTCTAACCGTCTAGGGGGCTTGGTGGCCGAGTGGTCTAAAGCTCGTACCTACAGATCACTGTGCCTCTTACTGTCTAGGGGGCTTGGTGGCCGAGTGGTCTTAAGCTCGTACCTACAGATCACTGTGCCTCTAACCGTCTAGGGGATCTCGGTGGCCGAGTGGCCTAAAGCGCGTGCCTACAGATCACTGTGCCTCTAACCGTCTAGGGGGCTTGGTGGCCGAGTGGTCTAAAGCTCGTACCTACAGATCACTGTGCCTCTAACTGTCTAGGGGGCTTGGTGGCCGAGTGGTCTTAAGCTCGTACCTACAGATCACTGTGCCTCTAACCGTCTAGGGGGCTTGGTGGCCGAGTGGTCTTAAGCTCGTACCTACAGATCACTGTGCCTCTAACCGTCTAGGGGATCTCGGTGGCCAAGTGGTCTAAAGCGCGTGCCTACAGATCACTGTGCCTCTAACCGTCTAGGGGGCTTGGTGGCCGAGTGGTCTAAAGCGTGTGCCTACAGATTACTGTGCCTCTAACTGTCTAGGGGGCTTGGTGGCCGAGTGGTCTAAAGCGCGTGCCTACAGATCACTGTGCCTCTAACCGTCTAGGGGGCTTGATAACCGAGTAGTCTAAAGCGCGTGCCTACAGATCACTTTGCCTCTTACCGCCTAGCGGTCTTGATAACCGAGTGGTCTAAAGCGCGTGCCTACCGATCACTGTGCCTCTTACCGCCTAGCGGTCTCGGTGGCCGAGTGGTCTAAAGCGCGTGCCTACAGACCACTGTGCCTCTTACCGCCTAGCGGTCTTGGTGGCCGAGTGGTCTAAAGCGCGTGCCTACAGATCACTGTGCCTCTTTCCACCTGGGTTTAAATCCTTAGAGTGAAAAGGTCTGTCAATATGATTGCCAAAGAATGGTGGTTTTATCGAGGAACACCGGTTTCCTCCACAGGAACTGACCGCCTTAAAATATAAACCATAGGATTTTAACTAGATCGTTAAACTTCATTTGTCCACTTTACTCGTAGCGTTGATCGCGAAATAAATTATCAATCACGATCTTTTAGCAATATCAGTGAACATAAAATTTTGAACTTTCTTTGAAAATAAATTTGTTTAATAGAATATATTTGATATCCCCCATTGTTTGCAAAACCTATTTGTGATCCTCCTGCTTTTTATCAGTTAATCAAAAGCTTTAAAATTTTCTTTTGTATTTTGTAGTTTTAAGTCAATTTAATGATTAATTGTATCTCCTGTCTTTTATAATAAAAGCTGCAGTTATGTTGATGCGGCTTTAAAGAATAGTTCCCTCACTGCAGTGCTAAATGTTGTTCTTTTCCAATTCAGTATAAGCGGAGCAAGTACAATTAGTTATATTAAAGTGACATGTTCAAATTTTTAAATGTTTTTTTTTTTTTTTTTTTTTTTTTAGAAAAGTTGATAATTTAGCATATGATAAAGGTTATACAAGCTTTGTAAGTTCGACATTTGTATTTCAGAATTGTTATTCTTTCCAAATTGATTGGAAAGCAAAACGACGGAAAAAATTTTTTTAGTTTTTTGGGTAGTAAACTTTGTTTTCTTTCTTTTCTTGTTTTTTACGTTACATTGTTTGTGAATTTCCTTGGTGACGGTAAATATTTCTTCGGACACTCCACCATTTTAAACCCGAGTTGAACAAAATTTGATTTGAAATAGACACCACATTGCTCCCCTTGTATACGATTACGGCACAACAACGTGTAAATTACTCATATTTTAAAATATATTATAGAATAAAAATATATAATGTGATTGATAAGGGTTCCTAAAATAGAATTTATAGCCATTTTGACGCTTTTTATCATTCATTTGTATATCATTGCAAGACCCGATCGTAAAAACGCTTTAAAATCTTTAACCTAAAGAAACACACATGTTCTAAATGTGTAACATAAATCAATTTCACAGTTGTTTGAGTAACACCAACAATTATCATGTATTACTACATGTGGAAATGTAGATCTATCAACACACTGGTACGATGTACTGTCTGTAAATTTAATTACATATCCTTTTTGGGCTAGGTTTATCGCCTCGGTGGTTCAGTATTAGAGTGTCCTCTTCGAGACCAGGAGACCGGGGGTTATATAACCTCGGCCGGGTCATATATAAGCTTTAAAAAAATTGAGATATTGCTTTGCCGGTTCTACTCTTGAAGGGACAGAGTCTCAATTGCATAGTTTCCCGGTTTTCAGGATAATGTGAACGGTGTGTTTGTCTGTGGCATACAGACATGGTGAGCTAGTACCTTGAAATGTGACCTTAAGTGTTCTAGTACAAGACAGATCTTAAAAAACACATACTTGCACAAACAGGAACTTGTTCTTAAAGCTGCATTAATTTTTTCAATTTTCTGGATTTTATTTTGATTTCCTAAATATATTTTTTTTAAATAGGTAACTTCTAATCACGATCCGTGTGATTCATTTTCTAAAATTCCATTCCTTTTAGCTGTAAACAAACGGAATCCTCTAACCGGTTGGTCAATGTTTATGGATGATTAAATTATGAGCCGGGAGCATGCGCATGGATGTACGGAAAAACCCATGAATCGAAGGTGAAACATGACAAATTGCATTAAATGTTCGTCATTAATATCCAGATGTATTTGAAATAGTGTTATGTATCCCTTACTAAGTCACAAATGACAAATTCTCACGAATTTTTGTGTTTAAATTATCGTATTTCACCGTTTTGAAAGTTGTGTTTAAATGACCCGGTTTTTTCATGACGTAACCATGTTCTAATATTAGATCCCACATGCTACATCTCGCTGGGAAATTATTGTTGTTTCTGTATTTATTCGAGCTTTTATCGTTGGACCAAATGTAACATTGTTCATTAGGAACATTATTAATTAGATTAGCACCGTTTTAATTTTTTCTTTGGAAAACTTATTGCAGCTTTAAATTATCCTTATATATTTATAACCCTCCTCTCGTAGCGAATAGCTGAAAAAATACTGATGCGACGTTAAATAGCAGTAATCAATAATCCAATCTCCTAGCAGTGGCCAATTGATTAAGGGTCTCAAACTCAAGGCGACTCACCTCTGTTTGTTCATTCTCGGTGAGAAAGGATCTGGCTCGGTACCATTAAAAAGAACTGAGTGGCCTGCTATTTTTATCTGCTACATTACGGGCGAAAGTACTAAATCCCTAGTGATCGCCATATGTTCACACTAGTTAAATGCAGTTCAGAAACACTTACACACTTTGACACTCACGCAAGACAGCAACATCACATTGTTTATTTTGGTTAAACTATTATGATATTTTAAACATTTAACTACGGATATATCATTTTATATGTAAAGAAAATGATAAAAGTTTTGCGTAAAATAAAAATAAAAATAAAACAATATACTGTATATAAATGATAATAAACATAAGAAATATTCATTGTGAAAATTTTATGGTTCTTAAAAAATGTATGATTTTCTGATATTTTTTTTCAATTTTGCAAAAAAATGTGTTATCCATTTAATATGAATGCAGTTACCGCTTACTCTGCGGGATTTCATTGAAAAATGGTTCAGCAGTCGTTGCACTTTTACACTTTCTCATAATTGAGATAACTGATAGAAAGATTAAAAATGAGACCACTTTAACCTTCAAAGAAACTTACAACAGCTGTTAATCATATGGTTAAAGTCCCATTTAACTTTGATTGACATGACCCAAATAATTTGTCGCTGTAACATAACATCTTTGACCTCGGTAGGCCAGCCAGGTCTTTATTGTATAACTTTTCGTTAAACAAATTGTACAACTTTACACAATCAGGTAAACAAACTTTGTATCATGTAGCATCACTTGTCTTCTAAGCCTTCAAACATGTCCATCTGCTGTGCGTTCTATTCCGGGCGACAGGGTTTTCTTAAACGTAAAATT
This sequence comes from Tegillarca granosa, assembly GCA_029721355.1. Taxonomy (NCBI): domain Eukaryota; kingdom Metazoa; phylum Mollusca; class Bivalvia; order Arcoida; family Arcidae; genus Tegillarca; species Tegillarca granosa. The sequence goes on from JARBDR010000124.1 coordinate 77,250, forward strand.
TTACCGGTTAGCTCGGTATACCAATTAATGAATTAAATGTCAGTGGTTTTTATTTGCGACATTGTGGGTGAGTGTACTAGCACTTGTAGGTCGTCAGAAGTGTTAACTTCTATTAAACCTGATCTAAACTCATTCTTTAAAATAATTAGAAAATTGTGTCTAAGAATTTTAAAAAAAATTGGTGATGTGACAAAAATTATTCAACAAAGACAATAGATCTAGCAATGGGAGCCCCCCCCCCCCCCCCCCCTTCTAAAAAACTGCTACTCGTACAAATATCTCTTATCTCTGGTAAATTTAAGATTACAATTAAACAAGGTTTAAAAGTCTCCCAATGGAACTGTTAAAAATAGCCTTGGTTACTAAATTCCTCTTCGTTCTGCTTCATTATCCGTAATAAAACTATAAAACACGTGGTGTTCAGCAATCAGGAAGTTATTTATGTCCAACTGTATGAACACGTGAATGAAGGAATAGCGCAATAGCTTCTTCCGTCCAATTGAAAAGCGTTTCTCTTATAAGAAGCTGCAACAGAGATGGTGGAGGTAATCAGGGTAAACCAACTACTTTCGTACAAAGGGATTTATTGTATTTTAAGCAAAAGGGAAATGTAGAAGCTTGGATTGGATTAATGGTGTTTTACGCCCCAGCCAAGATTCTTTCACTTATACCAAGACTATCAATTCAGTGTGTTAAATAACAACAAAGACCTTCGGCAAGCAAACTGGCAAACACTTTTCACAATAGGACCTGTCCGAGTGGAATTAGAAACAAGACGATGAAAGTAGGATCGTCTGTTAATTACGGATAGTGTGTTAATTATGGATCTCGTGTTAATTACGGACCACGTATTAATTGTGGACAGTGTGTTGATTATGGATCGTGTGTTAATTGTTAGATCACGTGTTAATTATAGACCGCGTGTTATATATGGACCGTTATGAATAATTATGAATTACATGTTCGTTATGTACTTGTGTTTGTTAAGGATTACACGTACATGTTGCTACTAATACTTATTATAGGTGGTCACTAAGTACTGGTTTGAAAAAAAAACTGGTAAAACACTTTTCGTCTTTGTACGTAAAGAAATCTCGGATAAACTTAAACACTTTAAGTGGATTATCTAACAGATGGTAACCAATAAATAGTGTGAGAAAATGTAAATTACACGCGAGAATTCTAAAAAATGACATTTTGAAAAAGTATATATAATAAAATCGAGACAAGGCGTTTGGTATTGGACTTTGGACTGGGTATTGTAATTCGGAATTTAATTCAAAAACTAGAAGCTTACAATTTATATTTTGAATTTTGTATTGAACTTTTAACTTATAATATGAACATTATTTAAACAGAATCTGGCGATAGACTTGACATCAGTCAGGAGTTCACGTTAAGGTCCAAATTTGAGTGTCAATCCAGGTTTTACAGTATATCAGTTTCAGATGATCTTTAAATATTTTTAAGTAAAACTAAATTCTACTTGGCACCAAAACTAATCAGAATTTTGTCAGTTAAAGATAAACAGAAATTAAAACATCTGTTAGTTCTGTAATATATGTAATATGTAATATCATTTTCTTATTTGAAAATTAAGTTTTAACAACTGTTGTTCTTCATATAGAGCATTTTGTTATTATAGATTTTATTTTATCTCTGTGTTTAAGAACTATGTGTTATACGATTTTTTCGGGTTTCACCTCAGATTACAGACTATTTATGTCACAACTCAGTAAAGTTTTAACTTTTTCTAAACATAAGTGTGTTTGCCTGCAACGTTTAACCTTCATTTAACGTAATCGTTTACGATTTTCTATAACTTTTACTTTCGATTTTATAACGTTTACCAATACATCTACTACAACTACTGCTACTGATGCTGCTGCTGCTGCTACTGATAATAATAATAATAATAATAATAATAATAATAATAATAATAATAAAGATAATGATGATGGTAATAAATAAATAAATAAATTAATAAATAAATTAATTAATTAAAATAAATGAAATAAAATAAATAAATTAAATAAATAAAAATAAACCGGGCAAAAGCCGTGTCAGAGTTAAAATGTTCACAAAACAGAAATAACTTTAACCGACATCAAACTATATCTATCACAAATCGGCGAATGTCGAAATCTTTTTCAACTTTGGTTGCGTAAATATTAATATTTTTATAATTGTAGACGGGCAGATAGTAGGATATATTGCTCTGCATTTTATACAATCAACATACCATCTGAAAGGCTTTAATTCTGGTTATCTACACTCAAGTGATATATACATATTTATAAAAACGAGGTGCCATTATCAGACTGTATATATTTCAGAAACTTATGTATTTTTATCAGACAGTTTCTAAAGTCAGCATAAAAATGATATACAGAGATATTCCACATATATTCATTATACACAAATTCGTATAAATATATATATATATATATCAAGGCGTGCTTCTTTATCGTGTTTACAAGAAACACAACTTTCTATTTAAACATTTTAATTACATTTGTCAAAAATCAAGACCTTAAAAAACTTAGACATGACCATCATTATTGCTTTAAATTAATGAAATATATAAAATATGTAATAAATGTCTGTCCTGTTAAAGAATTTTGGCACGCGTTCTTTAACTGATGTAGTTTGATGACTCAGCAATACAACTTCTCCACTCCAATCGGAAATCTTAAAAAATAGATAATGTGGAAATAGATGTGATATTTCTACGATATTTGTCAGCGAAAGTTTAAATTTTCATAATATGGCTAAATACCCGACATTAAAAATATAATATTTATGTATGAACATGAACACATTTCAACCGTCTTATTGTCTGTCAATCCGCCGTGAATTTACACGTCGTACGTCAACCCGACGTCTGTCACTCCGTCGGGTTTTTACACGTCGTATGTCAACTTGTATCTCAACCCGACGTCTGTCAATCCGCCTTGCGTCTGTCACTTCGAAGTATGTCCTCTGGACGTGTGTCAACCTGCCACTTTAAGCCTCTGAGAATTTCGTAATTGTTACTTTTGTTACAATCATGTTAAGTAGCGAACTCGGTGATGTCATATATATTATATATATATATAATTCATTAATTTTTTTTTTCACGCGTTTTATATGTTCACACCAAGCTGTAACTGGGGATTCAAGTTAAATGTGTTGAATATTTTTTCCTTATAAAAACTTAATACAATCTTAGCCATCAAACACCATAGAGTTAACATTGTATTAAAAAGTTCTGAAGTAGAAACGGCCCTTGATCCTTTTAACTAAACGTTAGTTGAGGGTCATCAAAGTACTTATTTAAGTACCATGTAAGTACTTGTTTGAACAAGTTATTTCAAATTACTTGTAAAAGTTTTAGGATAAATTATGTCCTAGTTTTTCTTCCTCTATATACATGTATGTGTTACAAAAATAGGACAAAAATCAATTATGTTATACACACGTGAAATACATGCAGTAAGGTGAAATGACAATATTAGTCCTAACTGTTATCTCCAGAATTATTATATGTGCAATAAGAAAGGGAATTGTTATAATAATAATAATAATAATAATAATAATAATAATATTTTTACTGTTTATTATTATTATCCTTTTTAATCCTGTCTGTTTTTTTATGTTGTTCAGAGTTTACTCATTAATTTACAATACTTTCACAAAGATGGCGGTTAGACTAGTTACAAAGTCAGTAAATATCGTTAACGTTTCAGGATATTAAAGGGACTGACTAGATGGTGATACTAAATAACAATGAATTCGTGGTCTTTAAAAAGTTTGGGTTTCTTCGACAACCGAGAGGTCGAAAGCAGGGTGCTAACAGATTACAGCATCTCTTATAAATACCCTAAGTTAGAAACCTGACCGAAATGATTCTAGTGGGAAGAATTTTGTAAGTGTGCTTTTATCCGGGCACTCATGTTTCATTCTGTTTTTATAATCCATTAACTGATCGTCTCGAAATATGTATAGCAATCTCTGATTTTTTGCTTTCAGTTTTACCCGTTGAAGGAATGGTAAGATTAGCTGATGGTGAACGTCCGTCGGAGGGACGAGTTGAAATCTATCATGACGGAGAATGGGGTACAGTGTGTGATGACAACTGGGACGAAAACGAGGCTATCGTAGTTTGCTATAAACTAGGTTACCGGTGGGTATAATGTACTAAATTCATTAACTAAAAAGGGGAAAATCTGCTTTAAAAATAAAACTGAAAATTTTGGTGATTTCAGCTTACCTGAATTAAAAAAAATTTCGATGAATAATCAATTGTACATTAACTAAATACCCAATTTCAAGAGCACACAAAAATGTTCTTACTTACTGATTTGTCTTCGTTGTATTTCTTTTAATAGATTATTACAAAAAGCATGTGTATGTTCCTTTTTTACTTCATAATATTAACAATTGTGCATTCAGGATCACCTTTGTAATAATTTTCCGATCCCCGCTGATTTTACTTTTAAACGATTTTGAGGTTGTTGCAGTTATCGATTAGCTAGAACATTTGTTTTTTTGTTTTGTCTCCTGTCACGTGTAACTAATTCTTGTGACTTAGTCTGCTTCTTTAAAACATTTGTTGATTGTGCACCTCTAGATGTTTTCCAGGTTGTTGTAGTTTCTATTTTAAGGCTTTCAGTTATTAGTTTGTTGTGGTCCTTTATATGTTTTTCAGGTTGCTGGAGTTCCAATGTTTTTTTATGTCTTTCAAGATGTTTTCTAGTTTGCTAAAGTTTTTGTATTGAGGCTTTTGAACATCTGTTTATTGTGCAACTAAAGATATTTGCAAAGTTGCTGTAACTCGATATTAAAGCTTTTGAATACCCGTTAATTGTTGTGCTCTTTCAGAAATTTGAAAGATAGCTAGAGTTCCTGTTTCGAGGCTTCTCTAGGCGTTTTCAGTTTAAAAGAGTTGCGCATTATAATGTTTGCATAGTTGTTGGAGTTCCTGTTTTGAGGCGGTTTCTATTTTTACCCCTGTAATTGTTTTACACAGTTGGAATACTGTCGTTAAGGTTTACGTTTCTCTAAATACCATGAAACTATTTTAGGTGCAATTTGTAATCATATTTGTTTGAGTACATTGTGTATTTTAAAAAGTTTTCATTGAATTTCATTCACAGTGTCAATATTATTTAAAAACAAATTATTGATAATGATGAAGAGTATATTACTCCTTCCAAATATTAAAATGAATTGTTATTCAAATAGCTGAGATGAATTCTTCTTTAGGGGCGGTCTTGCAAGAAGAGAAGCATATTTTGGACCAGGAACCGGTCGGATTTGGATGGATGAGTTACAATGTGATGCCAGTGAATCTAGTCTAGCTAATTGTGAATTTGCTGGATATGGCATAACAGACTGTACACACAAAGAGGACGCCTCTGTAATCTGTAATGTTGACGGTTCGTGTTTATTGTTATGTAACATTCTGTTAGTTACTTTACCGTTTGAGAAAAAGGTGCGTGTGTGTGTGTGTGTGTGTGTGTGTGTGTGTGTGTGTGTGTGTGTGTTTGTGTGTGTGTGTGTGAGAGAGAGAGAGAGAGAGAGAGAGAGAGAGAGAGAGTACTACTTATTTAAAATTAGGTAGAAAGCTTAGAGTTTGTGATCAGTGTTATTTAACAATTGAACTGTTTTTAAATGATGTCCATTGTCAATATGAATGCAAAAACTTTGCAAGCAAACTGAATAACGCGCGTTCTACTTTCTTTAAATATTTTTAAAAAATTATTCATTGATTTTAAGACTTTAAAAATTTCCCATCTATAACACATGCACACCGAGAGGAGTCCAGCCACAAAGAACGTGCACGTGCATTTTAGACCAGAATATAATCAAAAAAATATAACACTTTTGTTTTATTGATAATCAAATTATTATTATTACTATTATAATAATTATTTTATATCTTATACTCTCCAAAAATACATTATGTTAATGAACCCTTTTTGTTAAACCTCGTAAATGCGCTTTTAAATGGCGTTTGTTTACATATAATATTGTAGTCCCGGATTGTGTATTGCATTTTATATGTTTTCATACATGGAGTGACGTGGTTTTTGTAATTTATAGTCTCTATGAACGCAACAGCTCTCAAACATTGGGAAATGGGAATTTCACACAGCAAATGTAAAAACATCCGCATCTCGTCTCTGCAACATCAACAGTTTTACAATCCCGTCTCTGTCCCTAAGTACTAAATCTGCATATCTGTGCTCATCAGCAGTGTTATAACCTCAATCTTCGTCCCTAAGTAGCATTAAGCCCGCGCCTCTGTCTCGGTACATTTTTGTCATGTCTTGAATCCCGTTCAAATCGAATAATCATATCACTTCTAGCTACCTAGGTTCGAGTTACACATCATTTAGGCGGATCCTAATTGAAGAATTCTATCCACACCTTTGATTGGGAACATTTTATTATTTGTATGGGGTTCCTGTCGGGCCCAATTTGACATTCAAGGCCACATGCAGCCTAGGTTCACATACCACTCAGAAAGATCCTTGTAAGAAGTTTGTCAGTTTATTCTGTCTTCACTTAATACATTGATCGACCCATTTTTATATTCCCAATTCGGAATCATATTCCTTCACGGTGCATTCTCGAGTTTTAGATCGGCTATTCTTAAGGGTCTATTTTCCATTTAAATACTAAGGTTTAGATCTGTCCGATCTTAATCCTGATCCACATACTTATTTCTTCATGGTTCATTCACGATTTAAAATGCTAATTATTATTTGCAATTTTTTCAATGTTTCATTTTATAAAAAGATTTTAAAAAATCGCATGACACGGCGTTTCAGATGTATTTTTCTTCTGCGATTTGGTAAAATTGTTTAGCTGTAACTTGTCATGTATAACGTCCAAGTCACCAAAGTCAAATTATTTCACCAAAATCAAAGCCGTCAGTTCCTTGTGTTATCGAAATACTTTGATAAAACTGCCATGTGCAGAAGTTCGAGTTTTTAAAGAATCCTTCATGTGACTTCAGAACTCTGCACGACTGCAAAATTTAATTTTTTTGTACAAAATTTAAAATTTTTCACGTGACAAAACCACAAACCTTATCTAAAGATCAGAGATATAATGAAGTCCGTTTCCGTTTTTGGTCACAGAGGTCCATGTTCTTATGATATTCGTGGCTCTCAAAATTTACCTATATCACATCAAGAAAATATATGTACCAATTTGTTGTTAGACTAATCGTTTGTTTCAAAACTTTCCTTTAGTTTTATGTGTTTTTAACTAATGAAGTTTGAGTAATTTACATTTTTAATTTTTACTAAAACTGCTCATTATCAAAAGGTTAATTTTATGATGGATTGTAAAAATAAGTTATCATAATATACTGATTAATGATTGGCATTAATATTAAAATTATTTGGTTTACAATTTTTTGCACAAACTGTTCAAAACTAGGTCTTTATGGACAGAATAAAACCATTTGTGACAACAAAAGATGGTCTGTTATCACATTATACAGGCGACGAAAAGGTTTGCTATACAGTTTAATCAGTTGTGGCCGGTACATCAAACCGGTTGCTATAGACACGTGATTTTTAAATATAGATGGATTCAATAGCTGGTTATATTACCATCTTGTGACTCGGTGGAGATTATCCGCCTCGCAACTGAGTCAGAAGAGGGGTCTGATTCGAACCCCAAATATTAGAATACTTAAAATCCAAGATACTACTTCCTCTTCTGTTGCATGACACTAAGGCACAGTCTCGATTTGTTAATCTTATACAAATTAAGCCAAATATTTTCTGGCATTTCAAAATTATACTTGAGACTGAATTTATTACATCAGGTTCATTACTCAATTCATTCTTATGTAAATGGTTAGACAAACATTGTATAGCAGGCATCTATCTGATAACTTACATTGCATGAGGTCGACTTGAGTAATGAACCTGATGTTATAAATAAAGTCTAAGGTATAATTTTGAAATGCCAGAAAATCTTTGGCTTAATTTTTATATGATTTCTCAAATCATTACATTAAGGCAGCACCCCGCTAAGTCGAATGCGCGCTAGTACAAGGAATTCATAAACACACACGCAAATCTCACGCTTATTTACGAACTTTTTTACAGATTTATCCTTAGTAGTTGATAAAGTTGTTTACGTCGTCAATAGCTGAAAAATTCCTGGTTTGACGTTAAACAAAATTACAAGCAACCAATCTGACTCTCTTTACATTATACTGTTTATCGACAATGTACTAACTTCCCTATATCAGTGACATGGTTATCAAAGTAATGTCTAAATTGGGCTATTTGTCCTGTGGTATATGTTTTCTTTACTCTCTCAGAAGTAACAGAACCGGATACTCAAAGTCCAACACCGTCCTCAACAACAACAAGTACCACAACCGCTACCCCTACACCGCCAACACCGACTGAAGTGCGTCTGCGTGGAGGATCGTCGCCCAACGAAGGTCGTGTAGAAGTGTATCATGAAGGTGAATGGGGAACAATATGTGATGATTACTGGGGTACAGAAGATGCTAATGTCATTTGTCGAATGTTAGGATATAGGTAAGTCGAAGTCCGAATATTAACTTGGTAACAGAACGCTCTTAATTTTTTTTTCTACCATATCGATAAGTCCAAATATTTACAGGGTTAGTAAAAGCACTTTATCATTTGTTTGCCGAGTGAAAAGATATCAGTAATTCTTTATTGGTAAATAATAAATTGATTACAGTAGGCCGTACTTTGTGCTGTCAGAAAATATACCATTTAGCTAAATGTTCAGCCTCTAATTTTTTTGAAATTTATTTAAAACTAAGGTCTGTTCCCTCATACAAAGCATTCTTTAGGAGGATGTGGATTCATATACTTTTTGAACTTTAGATTTATTATTTTTCAAGTGTTAGACTTATGTTATGTATCAAACTTTTTCGGCCCAGTAGTGTCACTGATTAGGAATTATTCTCCGAAATGTGCATATATGGCACATCAAAATTTACTTGGTATTTAATATATATTTACTACCGATGAGCGGGTACCGCTGCTGGTGGAGTAAAACTCCCCGAGGGTATCCATGACTCAGTAGACAGTACTTTGTGCTGTCAGAAAATATACCACTTAGCAAAATTTTCAGCCGTCTAAATTTTTTGAAATTTATTTAAACTAAGTTCTTTTCCATCCTGCAAAGCTTTCCTTTGCTGGATTTGGGTTCATATAATTTTGGAACTTAGGGTTAACCCATACTCAGGTAAACAGTAGTTGGGTTGCACACCTGAAAAGTAAGTTCTTCTTACGTGAACTGAGCTCAAATTACACGTGTAACACGTTTGGAAAATGACTTCAAAATCAAAATCTCGAAATTATACGGAATTACAGAAAGAAATCCTAATAAAATTGGTAGAAAAAAAGGGAAAATATTTCAGAGAACAAACAAAATGACGGTAAAAGCGTATGTAAAAAGAACGACGAATGGTCTGCTTTATGCAGCGAATTTAATTCTAGGCATGGAGTATTTAATAGAACACTGAAGCAATTGAAATCTTTATTGAAAAAAATTAAAAGCCAGGGCAAAATCTATTATAGCAAAGGAGAGGAGAGAAGAAGAGAGAACGGGTGATGGAACCCCGTCCACAAATAACAAGCAAGTACAAAAATGAACCTTTTGATAAACGAAATCTCTCAATAAACTCATCCTACGTATACGACAGGAACGGATCAGTTCTATCTCTAATTAACAATTCTCTTCTAATCAACCTTTGAACTAGATGAATCATATCAATTTCATCAAAATAATCTGCCATATTCACAGATGATCTTGACTTAAACCTGCTGATCACCAGGTTTGGATTTACCTGGGAATTTGAACTCAGCTCATGTGATTTACACAGGTATGCAACCCAAATAAAAATGTGAGCTGTACTTAATCCTGAGATTAATTTAAACCAGAGATACACAACCGGCGATTAATGTATAATGGCTAAAGAATGGTCTCAGTATATCATTGCTGCTGAAGATGTCTTATTGTATCTTATTGTATCTTGGCTGATTAAGCTAAAGTTGTCTCAATGTATTAAATTTTACTTATTTTTTATTGTATCAAAGCTGCTGAAGGGTTCTCAATGTATTAAGGTCACTGAAGATGTCTTATTGTATCATGGCTGATGAAATTTTCTCTGTGTAACATGTCGATGAAGTATTCTTACTTTGATTTGGTTGCTTAAGTCATCTCATTGTATCATTTCTGATAAGATGATCTTATTTTGTGAAGTTTTCTCATTACTTCAAGGTTACTGAAACTGTTACAAAAGCGACCTACATATTTATATATCTAAAAGTTTTGTTTATAAGGAAGTGGCATGTGTTCACATTTGTTGTACACGTATATTAAATTACCTGGATAACTTTTATATTCTAGAGATGGCGGCGACGCCTTAATTGAATCTGCATTTGGACAAGGGAGTGGACGTATTTGGCTTGATAACGTCCAGTGTCGGGGTAATGAAACAGATATAGGTCAATGTGGTAGTAATGGCTGGGGAAATGAAGATTGTGGTCATGCAGAGGATGCTGGGGTCAGATGTAGAGGAAGACCGGGTGAGTAATTTTTTGTAAAGCCCTCTGAATATACAAGCTTATACACAGTACTTTAAAGATGGTAAGGTTGGCCCCCAACAAGAAGGTTTTAATCACATAATGAATCCCATCTTTCTAATATGTACCAAATTAACACTTGTTTAATTGTCTGTCTTTGATATTTAACGGACCGTACCCATCTGATTAATGGCTACACATTTAATATATAGCATTTTTCTTTCTTTCCTTACCTTTTCTTTTTTTTCTTTACATGAATTGATAGTTTACAAGCCTATCTTGTTAAATGATGGATTATATTTTCTATAAGAAACCTTGCTTTTTATTGTTTGCTTGATTTTTTTAATAAACTTCAGTATTTTATAGACCATAACATTTCATATTAGGGACCATGATTCCTGTTAAAATTTAAACATTCTATGGCCCATTGGAGGGAAGATAAAGGGGCCAGAGTTCCATTTTGAATTGTGTCTTAGTTACTTATATTGGTCAGTTGGTCGGATGGACTTATATATGCGAGCTATGCTTTGAACTAAGTTTTCCTTAAATAGCGCCACTTGAGGCAGCTAGAGATATATACTGTACAACCTTTGATATTCATATTGGTTCAAATTTTGCAGTTTTGCAATATGAAAAAAATTTAATTGGGAGAAAATTTTGTAGAATCATTTTTTGTAAAATTAAATCTGATTGGTGGCGTTAGTGATTATAAGTTTTTGATGACATTAAATTTCATAGTTTTTTTTACCAAACGACAAGAAATAGCGAAATCTTATTTCCTCCACAAATATTTGTGAATTATACTATATATATATATATATATATATATATATATATATATATATATATATATATATATATATATAATGTTATTTGTTTCGTTTTTTCTCTTCGACATCAAGATGGCGGAGATGGTGGTGATGGCAATCCAAGCGAAAATGACGTACGTCTGGTTGGCGGATCATCTAATTTGGAAGGAAGAATCGAAATATTTCACGATGGAAGATGGGGTACAGTTTGCGATGATGGATGGGACGACAATGATGCTAGGGTTGTTTGCAGGCAATTAGGATATGGGTAGGTTTAATGATATATATGGAATTTGTCGTGTCTGTTACATGTTATATGAACAAAACATTTATCAGAAAACATGCTTAATATAGTTTGTTTTTATGGGTGCTCCGATTTTCTCTGCATACCAGAATTGGTCTTATTGGTTGAGTTGCCTAAAACAAATGGCTACAGATTACATTTTCTCTTACTGCCAAGGTTTCAAATCCCACACAGGTAGATCCTTTTTTTTAACGTTTGTCAATTTGTTTGCCGAATGTTGTTTTTCTCCAGTTTCTTTGGTTTTCTCCACCATTTTAAACTGGTTGCCTTGAATTGTAAAAAGGATCTAAACAGGGAATAAAACACTATTTTACCACTCTTCTCAACTTGTTTTTTTTATTTGTCAACAACTAATTGACATAAAATGAATAACAACCATTCATTGTTTTCCACAAAAATTTGAGGACCAGGTGTTATTTTAGTGTTGATGATAAAATAACTACTGCAAACTTTGAGATCAAGAGGATAGAGAGATTGTAACTGCTAATCGTCAAATTGCAAATAAAAATAAAACCAGTCCTTGTATAGAAAAAATTGATTTTAAATTTTTTAGTGGTGGCACTTTCACCAGAGAGGCAAGGTTTGGCGAGGGTCAAGAACCTACTTGGATGGATGATGTTGCGTGTACAGGAAGTGAAACTGCATTACATTTATGTAGATTTCCAGGATGGGGTAATGAGAATTGTGGACATAGTGAAGATGCCGGAGTTATCTGTACAGGTAAAATTAAACAAGAGCCCCCAATGTTTCATATATGTTGTTTTGAGGTAAACACTGCATACATTGATAATCAGATGTAATTCAGAAGTTTTCTATTTTCTGTTTCCAAAATTTTGGTTTTCATTTTAGTACTTGTCTAAATTTCTTTTATAAAAGAATTTCTTTTTCATGTCATGTAAATAATAGATATCACACACCAATATTTGTATCCCAAAGCATTAGCAATGTTGTTTTGTTCCGAAAAAAAAAAACAAATTGCACATTTCCAAAATGTAACAAACAGTGTGCAAATTAAATGTCAAATACATGTATTAAAAATATATTAGAAAGATGGTCATATAATAAAATGATCTGTTTTTTGCCAGTAATGTAAAAACATCTACATGTATATAAAATTGTATGGTTGGCAAAAATGGTGTTCTACATTCTACATTACATTAAGGCAGCACCCCGCTAAGTCGAATGCGCGCTAGTACAAGGAATTCATAAACACACACGCAAATCTCACGCTTATTTACGAACTTTTTCACAGATTTATCCTTAGTAGTTGATAAAGTTGTTTACGTCGTCAATAGCTGAAAAATTCCTGGTTTGACGTTAAACAAAATTACAAGCAACCAATCTGACTCTCTTTACATTATACTGTTTATCGACAATGTACTAACTTCCCTATATCAGTGACATGGTTATCAAAGTAATGTCTAAATTGGGCTATTTGTCCTGTGGTATATGTTTTCTTTACTCTCTCAGAAGTAACAGAACCGGATACTCAAAGTCCAACACCGTCCTCAACAACAACAAGTACCACAACCGCTACCCCTACACCGCCAACACCGACTGAAGTGCGTCTGCGTGGAGGATCGTCGCCCAACGAAGGTCGTGTAGAAGTGTATCATGAAGGTGAATGGGGAACAATATGTGATGATTACTGGGGTACAGAAGATGCTAATGTCATTTGTCGAATGTTAGGATATAGGTAAGTCGAAGTCCGAATATTAACTTGGGAACAGAACGCTCTTAATTTTTTTTTCTACCATATCGATAAGTCCAAATATTTACAGGGTTAGTAAAAGCACTTTATCATTTGTTTGCCGAGTGAAAAGATATCAGTAATTCTTTATTGGTAAATAATAAATTGATTACAGTAGGCCGTACTTTGTGCTGTCAGAAAATATACCATTTAGCTAAATGTTCAGCCGTCTAATTTTTTTGAAATTTATTTAAAACTAAGGTCTGTTCCCTCATACAAAGCATTCTTTAGGAGGATGTGGATTCATATACTTTTTGAACTTTAGATTTATTATTTTTCAAGTGTTAGACTTATGTTTTTTATGTATCAAACTTTTTCGGCCCAGTAGTGTCACTGATTAGGAATTATTCTCCGAAATGTGCATATATGGCACATCAAAATTTAACTGGTATTTAATATATATTTACTACCGATGAGCGGGTACCGCTGCTGGTGGAGTAAAACTCCCCGAGGGTATCCATGACTCAGTAGACAGTACTTTGTGCTGTCAGAAAATATACCACTTAGCAAAATTTTCAGCCGTCTAAATTTTTTGAAATTTATTTAAACTAAGTTCTTTTCCATCCTGCAAAGCTTTCCTTTGCTGGATTTGGGTTCATATAATTTTGGAACTTAGGGTTAACCCATACTCAGGTAAACAGTAGTTGGGTTGCACACCTGAAAAGTAAGTTCTTCTTACGTGAACTGAGCTCAAATTACACGTGTAACACGTTTGGAAAATGACTTCAAAATCAAAATCTCGAAATTTTACGGAATTACAGAAAGAAATCCTAATAAAATTGGTAGAAAAAAAGGGAAAATATTTCAGAGAACAAACAAAATGACGGTAAAAGCGTATGTAAAAAGAACGACGAATGGTCTGCTTTATGCAGCGAATTTAATTCTAGGCATGGAGTATTTAATAGAACACTGAAGCAATTGAAATCTTTATTGAAAAAAATTAAAAGCCAGGGCAAAATCTATTATAGCAAAGGAGAGGAGAGAAGAAGAGAGAACGGGTGATGGAACCCCGTCCACAAATAACAAGCAAGTACAAAAATGAACCTTTTGATAAACGAAATCTCTCAATAAACTCATCCTACGTATACGACAGGAACGGATCAGTTCTATCTCTAATTAACAATTCTCTTCTAATCAACCTTTGAACTAGATGAATCATATCAATTTCATCAAAATAATCTGTCATATTCACAGATGATCTTGACTTAAACCTGCTGATCACCAGGTTTGGATTTACCTGGGAATTTGAACTCAGCTCATGTGATTTACACAGGTATGCAACCCAAATAAAAATGTGAGCTGTACTTAATCCTGAGATTAATTTAAACCAGAGATACACAACCGGCGATTAATGTATAATGGCTAAAGAATGGTCTCAGTATATCATTGCTGCTGAAGATGTCTTATTGTATCTTATTGTATCTTGGCTGATTAAGCTAAAGTTGTCTCAATGTATTAAATTTTACTTATTTTTTATTGTATCAAAGCTGCTGAAGGGTTCTCAATGTATTAAGGTCACTGAAGATGTCTTATTGTATCATGGCTGATGAAATTTTCTCTGTGTAACATGTCGATGAAGTATTCTTACTTTGATTTGGTTGCTTAAGTCATCTCATTGTATCATTTCTGATAAGATGATCTTATTTTGTGAAGTTTTCTCATTACTTCAAGGTTACTGAAACTGTTACAAAAGCGACCTACATATTTATATATCTAAAAGTTTTGTTTATAAGGAAGTGGCATGTGTTCACATTTGTTGTACACGTATATTAAATTACCTGGATAACTTTTATATTCTAGAGATGGCGGCGACGCCTTAATTGAATCTGCATTTGGACAAGGGAGTGGACGTATTTGGCTTGATAACGTCCAGTGTCGGGGTAATGAAACAGATATAGGTCAATGTGGTAGTAATGGCTGGGGAAATGAAGATTGTGGTCATGCAGAGGATGCTGGGGTCAGATGTAGAGGAAGACCGGGTGAGTAATTTTTTGTAAAGCCCTCTGAATATACAAGCTTATACACAGTACTTTAAAGATGGTAAGGTTGGCCCCCAACAAGAAGGTTTTAATCACATAATGAATCCCATCTTTCTAATATGTACCAAATTAACACTTGTTTAATTGTCTGTCTTTGATATTTAACGGACCGTACCCATCTGATTAATGGCTACACATTTAATATATAGCATTTTTCTTTCTTTCCTTACCTTTTCTTTTTTTTCTTTACATGAATTGATAGTTTACAAGCCTATCTTGTTAAATGATGGATTATATTTTCTATAAGAAACCTTGCTTTTTATTGTTTGCTTGATTTTTTTAATAAACTTCAGTATTTTATAGACCATAACATTTCATATTAGGGACCATGATTCCTGTTAAAATTTAAACATTCTATGGCCCATTGGAGGGAAGATAAAGGGGCCAGAGTTCCATTTTGAATTGTGTCTTAGTTACTTATATTGGTCAGTTGGTCGGATGGACTTATATATGCGAGCTATGCTTTGAACTAAGTTTTCCTTAAATAGCGCCACTTGAGGCAGCTAGAGATATATACTGTACAACCTTTGATATTCATATTGGTTCAAATTTTGCAGTTTTGCAATATGAAAAAAATTTAATTGGGAGAAAATTTTGTAGAATCATTTTTTGTAAAATTAAATCTGATTGGTGGCGTTAGTGATTATAAGTTTTTGATGACATTAAATTTCATAGTTTTTTTTACCAAACGACAAGAAATAGCGAAATCTAATTTCCTCCACAAATATTTGTGAATTATACTATATATATATATATATATATATATATATATAATGTTATTTGTTTCGTTTTTTCTCTTCGACATCAAGATGGCGGAGATGGTGGTGATGGCAATCCAAGCGAAAATGACGTACGTCTGGTTGGCGGATCATCTAATTTGGAAGGAAGAATCGAAATATTTTACGATGGAAGATGGGGTACAGTTTGCGATGATGGATGGGACGACAATGATGCTAGAGTTGTTTGCAGGCAATTAGGATATGGGTAGGTTTAATGATATATATGGAATTTGTCGTGTCTGTTACATGTTATATGAACAAAACATTTATCAGAAAACATGCTTAATATAGTTTGTTTTTATGGGTGCTCCGGTTTTCTCTGCATACCAGAATTGGTCTTATTGGTTGAGTTGCCTAAAACAAATGGCTACAGATTACATTTTCTCTTACTGCCTAGGTTTCAAATCCCACACAGGTAGATCCTTGTTTTTAACGTTTGTCAGTTTGTTTGCCGAAGGTTGTTTTTCTCCAGTTTCTTTGGTTTTCTCCACCATTTCAAACTGGTTGCCTTGAATTGTAAAAAGGATCTAAACAGGGAATAAAACACTGTTTTACCACTCTTCTCAACTTGTTTTTTTTTTATTTGTCAACAACTAATTGACATAAAATGAATAACAACCATTCATTGTTTTCCACAAAAATTTGAGGACCAGGTGTTATTTTAGTGTTGATGATAAAATAACTACTGCAAACTTTGAGATCAAGAGGATAGAGAGATTGTAACTGCTAATCGTCAAATTGCAAATAAAAATAAAACCAGTCCTTGTATAGAAAAAATTGATTTTAAATTTTTTAGTGGTGGCACTTTCACCAGAGAGGCAAGGTTTGGCGAGGGTCAAGAACCTACTTGGATGGATGATGTTGCGTGTACAGGAAGTGAAACTGCATTACATTTATGTAGATTTCCAGGATGGGGTAATGAGAATTGTGGACATAGTGAAGATGCCGGAGTTATCTGTACAGGTAAAATTAAACAAGAGCCCCCAATGTTCCATATATGTTGTTTTGAGGTAAACACTGCATACATTGATAATCAGATGTAATTCAGAAGTTTTCTATTTTCTGTTTCCAAAATTTTGGTTTTCATTTTAGTACTTGTCTAAATTTCTTTTATAAAAGAATTTCTTTTTCATGTCATGTAAATAATAGATATCACACACCAATATTTGTATCCCAAAGCATTAGCAATGTTGTTTTGTTCCGAAAAAAAAAAACAAATTGCACATTTCCCAAATGTAACAAACAGTGTGCAAATTAAATGTCAAATACATGTATTAAAAATATATTAGAAAGATGGTCATATAATAAAATGATCTGTTTTTTGCCAGTAATGTAAAAACATCTACATGTATATAAAATTGTATGGTTGGCAAAAATGGTGTTCTATGGCCGAGTTAAAATTTTATTTAACATATGTCAAGGAAGTAAGTTCAAAGATGAAGGAGGATTGAATAAGAATGCCAAAGGAAACTTATTTCTTCAACTTGTGCATTCATGATTTTCCTTACACTAGGGTTTGCCAAGAATGAGATTTGAAGACTGTGTCAGACATTGATAGACGATGTATGTGAAAATGTAAACTTTAATCGCAATGGCCACCAAGTCCATTACATATCAGTTTCATAAATGTTGGTTGTCAAGTTAACTTAATAATTGTCAACTAAATGAACTCTAAACTTAAATCTAACTAAACTTTTGATTATAAAATTGATAGTGATTATTGTCACTTAATGCTTTGGTTTTAAAAATAAAATTCACTAGGTCTTTCGGATTAGACCTTACAAATTAATTCACCTAGTCATGGCAGGCATAGCATGCTTAAATACCAACCCTGTACATTGTCTTAAGTCCACTGCAACGGTTAAAATTTCTGCCACTTCACCTATAGCTGGTGATGTTTCAATATAAGTGGAATATTATTGATTGGGATGTAAAAACACAATTAATCAAACAAAACTAAACATCTCTGAAGTTATTTAAAAGCTTTTCATAAATGTTATATTCTGGTAGATTTAAAGCAGTAACAAAAGTGAATTTTTTGTTAAAGGTGATGGAGATGATGGTGATAATGAGCCTAACGAAAACGACATACGGTTGGTTGGTGGATCTTCTGAATTTGAGGGAAGAATAGAAATATTCCACAGTGGAAGATGGGGTACAGTTTGTGATGATGGATGGGAAGATGTTGAAGCTAGAGTCGTCTGTAGACAGTTGGGATATAGGTATTTTTCCTGTTAATTATTTAGGATATAATTTTGACTTTCCAGAACAAAAATCTATTATTTATCAGCTATTTAGTGTCATTTAATAGCCGTAATATCTTGTCCAAAGTTGAATAATAAAATTTTATTGTAACATGTCTGTAAATATAAGTTAATTGTATTGTGGCTTATTACTGACATCGAGATAACTTTAGTCGACATAAAATTATCTCAACATGTCGACTTAATATTTTGACAAGTCGAAATAATATTATGAAAAGATGCGATACAAAAACCAAATGTTGAGATAAATAACAGGACATGCCGCGATACTTATGTTCCATTAATTACAAAAAAGTCGCGATATCGAGATAATTATTACGACTGGTCAACATGGGTATTGCAGCATGTCGTGTTATTTATCTCAACTTTTCATTTCGGTATCACAACTTTCCATGATATTATCTCGACTTGTCAAGATATTAAGTCAACATGAGATGATATTATGTCGATGTCAGAAATAAGCCACAATATTATTGCTTGAACTGCCTGTGAACATTTTGATCATTAAAAACAATTTATTTTTTCAATTTAATTTTATTTTCATTTAGTGGCGGAACTGCCACTAGGGAGGCCAGGTTTGGTGAAGGTCAAGAACCTACGTGGATGGATGACGTAGGGTGTTCTGGTAGCGAGTCGGCGTTACACTTATGTAGATTTCCAGGATGGGGTAATGAGAATTGTGGACATAGTGAAGATGCCGGAGTTATATGTAGTGGAAGAGGTATAACTAATCTATACCCAGTACTTATTACTAAATAAAGGACCAGATGCATAGATTAAAAATACCTTTGTTTGTAAAGCTCTTTAGCCAGACTTACGAAGATTGCACTATAATAATACAATGATAACAAACTAAGAAGTGTGTTATAAACTCCTACATGATAAATAAGTATAGTGAATTGTTAACAAATATAAAATAGGTGAAATCATACATTGATCGAAACTTTAAACCTTGCTATAGTCAATGTTGTTACTATACACTTCACATCTTAAGTTATGGAGGGTATATTTTTTTCCTGTTCATTCATCTGTCAGTCCATTCATCTGTCAGTCCATTATAAGTTTTGAGCATTATAATGCTTGCATATTTTGACTTGAGTTTTTGAGTATGAGTCAATCACAATGAGTTACTGATCAGGTTTAAGTTTTGTTTCGCTGTGCTGATTTTTATACAATAATTATGGCCCTTTGTCTTTGAAAATGTACTTGAAATATCAGTTTTTCTGCACTTTTTCTTAATGTTTGCAAATATTGCACTGATTTTTATGTTTGAGTACCACAATGAGTTACAGATCATGTTTCATTCTGCTTCGCTGAATTTTACGTTTTTTTGGCAGCTTTTGATCTAATTTTTTTTCAAAGGGTCAAATATTTGTGAACTTACTCATTCAGGTTCTTCTTTCATCCGTCTCTATAAGTTTAACGATTAAAAAATTAAATTTGTACAATAGTGTTGAAGAGCAAAATTGTGGTTATACGATAATTGTTTTTAATCAGGGCTATACAATAACTGTTTATCATGTTTGTTTATATTCAGTCAAGTGGAAATAAATTTAAATTGTTCCAATGTAAAGTTAAATTAAAGTACAAATTTTTCAAACCAAACAGTAAAAAAAACTGTTGACCGTGGTGCTAGTGCCCAGTGCCGGTAAGTTTAAGCCGTCTACAACAGTAAAAAACAACCACAACCTGTTTTGTGGGTAGTTATTGCCTCTAATTTTGGATTAACTGACATCAGTCTTGCAGTTTCTAGCATCATGGCTTATCTTATACAGGAAAACTCTTCCAACCATAATTTTGTTTATTTTAAACTTGCCTCTTGATTTTTACTTTATTTGCATAAAGATTTAGTTTTAAACAGCTGTATCAAATCTTTGTGTTTAATATCTTTTCCATCAAATATTAACAGAACTATTAAAATTTGTTAAAGGTGGTTCTGAAGAAGGCATGTTACGACTAGTTGGTGGAAATTCTCCCTCTGAAGGTCGTGTTGAAATCTTTCACAGTGGAGAATGGGGCACAGTATGTGATGATGGCTGGGATGGAAACGATGCAAGGGTTGTTTGTCGGCAACTTGGGTTGAGGTAATTTGATTAATTTTTGTCAGTAAATTGAAAAAAAACAGGGTTGAATATCTATTTATAATCACTACTTGATCTCCAATCTACTGGCATGATTATATATATCAGGGGTAATCTAAAAAAAAGTAAAAAAGTAAAAATATAAATAAAAAACAAAACAAAACAAAAACTTCAATAAACAGATGGTATTTTCAATTTTGCTCTGTTCATTAATGTTACAACTTTATGGATAAGAACTTTTTAACTGTTATACTTGAATTGTTTTAGTTTTTTTTTTGTCACTTAAGTATTCAAGACTTAGGATAAAAAAGTTTGTTAATTCACTTGGGGAAGGTCGGTGGTTTTCTCTGGGTACTAAGGATCCCTTCACCATTTTAGAACTTACCATCTTGATATATGTGAAAAAATCTTGATTGGGGCATAAAACACCATTACCTGGCTGTAGAAATTCCATGGACATACATGGAATTTCCATGGACATGTACATGGAATTTCCACGGACGTGTACATGGAATTTCCATGTACATCGACAATTGATTTGCCACGCGAATGTCCACAGATTTGCCACGTACATGTCCATGGAATTTCCACGTACATGTCCATGGAATTTCCACGTATGTACGGTTCCAATACTCCAAAATGTCCATGAATTTGCCACGTACATTGTCCATAGAATTTCCACGTACATGTCCATGGAATTTCCATGTACATATGGTTCCAATACTCCACACTTTCCATGTACAAAAAATCCATGGAAATTCCATGGATTCCATGGCAAATCTACAGCCGGAAGTACCCAATGCACATTGTACATTGAAAATAAGTGTCAAATTTTTTAAAAGTAATCCATCGAGATGAAGTATTTCTAGAAAGCATCAAGAAAAAAGATGGCTACTCTGTGAGTCGGCACATTTTAGTAAAATTATGAAATGATAGATTTGGTGACTTTTTATTGCCTATGACTGTTTTAATAATTATCAAACAAAAACACATCAAGTATTTAGCACCTCACCAATGTATTTTATTCATGATATTTTCATGTTAATACAGATCTTTAAACGTTTGCTCAGTCTTAATGACAATTAATATGTCATTTTTTAAAAAAAAATTATTTTGGGTAAACATTATAACAAAAATAGTTGCCTGTTTCATTTATGTTAGTTACATGATAGAATGAAGTTAATAAAACTTAAATGGCACTCTTCATACTTTAAAAGAAAGCTTAAAAAATTCCAAAATGACTCTTTCAATGGTTTGCTTATAATTTCACTAGATTCCAGTTTCTCAAGAAATTATTTGTTTAAAATTTTGCTTTGTATAATATCCAGTGACTTTGCAGCAAAATATAAGATTTTATGTCCTTCTTAGTCTTGTATAGTCTAAAGCTGAAATGCCTAAAAAATGCTGGTCATACTAGGCAGCCATTTTTTCTTGTTGTTGTCTAGCAGTACCTCCTCATTGTATGAACAGGGCACTTGAATTGCTGACCTTGACACTTGAAAAAAAAGCCATGGAAATCCATGGAATTTCCATGTGCGGAGTTGAAAATGCTGAGCCCGAAACTTTGTATATTTTGTTATACTTTCATTGACTGACAAAATTTGCCACAAAAATCCATGTGCATGTCCACAGAAATTCCATGGAAAGTGTGTACATGTCCATGGTCAAAAAGATGGCAATTTATTTTTTCCATGGACATGTACACACTTTCATGGATTTTTTCTGCATTTCCGTGGAAATCCATGGATTTTACATGGACATGGACATATGTCCATGAAATTTCTACAGCCGGGTATGCTCAAGACTAACAAAGATATACATAACAAGTGGCCCAATAAATACCATACAGGTCCTTATCGGCTTGTAATTAACAAATAGACTCTGATTTGGTCATTGTTTTGAGTGCACTATTTGTAAAATATATTTGTGCTATAGGTGATGCTAATAGTGTATAAAATTCATAAAAAATATTTTTTGAAAATATTGCATATTCTCGATCAAAATTACAGGCTTTATAACAGGTAAAATTCATTATCAATCAATGATTTTTATTAATTCTTAATTTTGAATATGTTATTTGTGATTATAAATAAAGAATTTCAGCACAAATCATCATTTTATATCTTGAAAGGTGTTGTATATGTCATTATTTTCTGTACTAATTTAACCCTACTGAATCTGTGTGTAAAAATCATGAAAAATGAAACAAATTGTTTTCAAAAAAAAAAAAATATATATTCACTTAAAGCACAAATATAAGGTTTATCTTGAAAACGGCTGATCTGGTGTTGATTCAGTAATAAAAACGGCCGATCTGGTGTTGATTCAGTAAAACAAACGGCTGATCTGGTGCTGATTCAGAAATAAAAACGGCTGATCTGGTGTTGATTCAGAAATAAAAACGGTTGATCGGTGTTGATTCAGTAACACAACGGCTGATCTGTTGCTGATTCGGAAATAAAAACGGCT